>CM064864.1:49944284-50474284 GCA_032719365.1 Prinsepia uniflora
ATTGTTTAACTTGTATACAACTTATGCCATGATGTTTTGTTTAGGCAAAGAAGGTCTAAGATCGAGGGCACTCACAGAAGAGCATGCAAGGGACAGTTTTGAAAACCTTCTCTTCAGTGTGTGCCGGTTCCGAGAGCTTACTGGCACATATCCTCATAATATAACAGTTAGCCCCTTCTACCCAACATCTTTTATTTTTATTTTTGGTTTGAAGATGTGTTTGAGTCTTGACATTGGATGAAATATGATAGAGGAACAGTTAAGTGCCCATTGGCGTAAAGGGTGGCTATGTAGGTTGAATATAATGAAGCTTGCTGGTCTCCGTTGTTCTCAACATTGTAAGCTGTTGGGATATGAACCAAAATCTAATATGAGTTTTTACCAACCAGGTTGTAAGTTACAATTTCAAGGAGGAGAGATTTGCGGGTCTACATCGATCTGCGATTGCCTTTCCAGATTCAAGGTTCTTCTACGTTGGTACCCCGGCAATTTCGACTGCAAAAGAAGCGGCTCAGAAAGGGGAAGCATTAGTGCGAGCTCAGTTCCAAGATGATCCATATGGGTGCCGAGGTTCGCTTCACCGTAAAAAGCTAGGGCGCAATCCGTTTCACAGGTCCATTCCCTATCCTATTGGGTGCCCTGAAATGGAAGGACTCTTCGGATACTGCGGGGCTGCTCCTTTTCCAGGGTCCCTTCCCTGGCCTAAGAATTAAACTAACTGTCAGAAAGGGAGTTCTCTAATTAATCTCACAATAATATACAATTTTCTTTTGCTTTCCAAACAATATTCTTTAAACCAATATTGAAGTAATGAATATATGTTCAAAGGTATAGTGAAATATATTTTAGGATACTATCTGAAAACAATTGAGGCAATGTTTTGGTTGATGCTCTCTACATCACCAAGTTGTTCATGTAAGATCAATGAAGGGTGCTTATTATGCACACTCATTAAAATTTTACCGGGCCTTTCATTTTTCATTATAATTCAAGGAAAGAGAGTAGCTCGAATTGTTTATTACAAAATAGAAAATGAAATACATTACGTACGCAGATGTGGGCATGAGTTATTGTTTGGCCCTCTGCTCGTGTCAAATTATAATGTGTGTTAGCCTGTGTTCTTCAAGAATGGGCAAGCTAAAGCAGCCTCTATACTGGAACTGTCGAAGCTTGCACCCTTCAAAAGGCCTCCGAGAAGTTCACCGCGGTCGAAAAAGAACTCGACTTTCACGATTTTGCCATGTTCATCCAACTGCAAGAAAATGAAATATCAGGGATGAGTTGCATATCACAAATTAAGTAGGTTTAAAGGATGGAAAATGACAAGATGAAATTACATATCTTACCCCAAAGATTGCCATCCCAAAGAGCTCAACCATCTCTCCAGTAGGGGCGTGGCCTTTGAAAGGACCTTCCATGTAACCCCAGTGCCTGAACTTGTATACAATCATCGGAGGACCGGAGTACACGTGGAGAATTTCCAGGGCAAACCCCCGCGGAAACGCAGTTGTGAATGCCCTATGAGCTGTATCCACCGTTTCTTCTGCCGGGTTGTAGCACCGGAACTCGTCCGGCAAAGAGGTTTGCAGAAAAGAGTTGTAGCCTCCCCCAAGCTTTCTCTTCTCTTCCAAACTTACAGCTTTTCTTCCTGTACGTTGCGATTGATTAAGCACAAAATGAAATAAAACATGAGGTGATCAAGCTTCAATTTACTTTGGTGATTAAATAATATAATTACCATTTAGGCTGAAAGTGTACTTGTTAGGATCAATTGCCTTGTAGTCTTCATCCCTTGTCTTATGGAACATCTCCATTTCCCATGTCTTTACAAGGTTTTGCACTTGTTCTTCTAGTGATCCTGGAGGCCATATCTTCAATGGAATAAATAAATAAAAAATGTCATAAATATATGTTCAAACATAGAATGAGTAAATGGAGGAGCAGAATAAATGAACAGAAGCAAGACGAGAGAGAGACTTTAGTTCTGCCTTGCTCAAAGAGCTTGTTGATGGCAGCATATCTAGGAGGGGCACCATATCTCCATTTCGTATTCTTCTCTCCTTCTCCATGCAAATAGTAACGATAAATGTCTTCCTTAACTCCTGAAGCAGACGCCATCGATCTTAATCGCAAACCATAAATTTCAGTATGCTATTGCTATATATATATATGATGAAAAGTTAAATCAGAAACAACATTTGTATTGATATAATAGTATACGAAGAATAGTCTTGGTCTAAACAAACAAACAAAAAAAACATCATATTCAATGACAGTATCATAGTGATTTTCATAAGTAACGAATTTTCTAAGTGCGGCTAGAAACCTGCTGAAATACGTAAGTTGGTTTTTTCAATCTAAAAAAAAATCGTAATTCGTCACTGATCCCTCTTGAAAAGAAAAGAAAATGACACTCATAGTGATTACTGAACAAAAACAACTATGACTAGTCTTCTAGTATTTGATTTAAGTACTATTTTCGCCTTTTTTTGTTTTTCTTCTCTATTTATGAAGTGGGTCGGGATGGGCTAACAATCATAAGAGCAAAAACAGTGACTTTGAAAATGGATTGGTGTTGTTGAAATTGAATGATCACTTTAGGGTGAATGAATTTGTCATCCACGACGCAGGTCCATATTGGTGGCGGTCCCGCATGCATTGTACTTAACAGCTGCCTAATTTCCTATACAGCAAAGAGTCAAAGCAAGAGAGATGTTATTTTGGATTCATTATCAAGCACAACAACGTGAAAAGTTATCTTCTTTTTTGTTGATAGAGATGTTATATTGAAATATCTAAAAAAGTACAATGAATAGGTAAATAATTTATCATGAACAAACAACAGGAACGGTAGCAAAATTTAAAACAGATTTACAACCTGCATACTTTCACGGGGGGGATAAATACAGGATACAATACGGATGCCAACTAACTAGATGTTATACTAGCATTATATATTTCCTAAGCAAGACTGGAGAAAAACTTGAGGTACCAACTCATTAAAAAACCTGCTAAGAAAAACCTTCTGAAATAAAGGCTTAGTCGAAAGAAAAAATAGTACAGTGATCAGCAATGAAATGGTAAAGAGAAAGATGAATCTACTGCTGAAAACTGGTAATCATATTCTGTGACACTGCAAAACAAAAGGAAGGAGAATGTTAGTGCTTGGAAAGGTCATTTAAACATTGGTCTAAATATTCGGATGAAACTGAAAGCCCACATACAGTAATTTAGGCTAAAACCAATTACAAAATTGCAACCATGGGTGAGAAATTGGCTAGAGAATAAATAAAATCGAAGGAACCACCTCAATTTATCAAAACAAACAGATAGATAGGGAAAAGAACGAAAAAAAAACCAATGCTTATTAGGCTAAATATATCAGGAACAGAAAAAAATAATCTCAAAATGTAACAGGAATAGAGATTTGTTTCCATGTGCACTAGGACTAGGTACAACTAAAAAACGTTGCACCATCTGTCAGTCAATGTTGATAACGCCGTTAATTGTGATGATGTGGCAATAATATTACAGAATTAATAAGAGTAATTAAGACATTTGGTTCATTTTATTATATTTTGTATTAAAACTCTTTTTAAAAAATTAAAATTAATAAAATGCCTAATTAAGAGTGGTAATTTTTTACACGACTCGAAACTCGCACGAGATTTACCCGGACAACCCCCACGATTAAAATTTTAGGTCCTTTCGGGTCAACCCGTTATGACAAGTTTAATAAATACGTGGGTTTCAGGTCAACCTGTTAACCCGTATAATATCATGTTAACCCATTTAATATATTGATATATATATATATATATATATATTGACTCGTTTAATAAACGTGTAATTACTAACCCATATATCTACCCATTTACCTACTTAAATACCTATTAAATCTTATAGTTTAAATAAGTTAAACATGTTAAATAGGTTAAACGAATTAAATGGCTCATATGTTAATTGGGTTTCCAGTACGACCTATTTATTAAATGGGTTATACGGATTATATTGGTTACACGGGTTACCTGGGTCATTAACAGATCGGGTTCGGGTTGGATGTAAGACCCATGTCCTTGAGGGAATGATGAACGATCCCACATTCCTGTGAGGGGGGAATGGTCTGGGAGGGGAGTGGTGGTGTGCCTTAAAGGTGTAGGCACACACCTATCTAGTACGAGGCCTTTTGGGAGCTCAGTGGCTTTGGGTTCGATTAGAACTCCAAAGTTAAGCGAGTTGATGCCGGTGCAATTCTATGATGTGTGACCCCCTAAGAAATTGCACTGTGAGCTCCCGAAAACAAACCCGTGAGGGCGAGGGGGCCTAAAGCGGATAATATCTTGCTAGAGTCGAGTTCTAACCTAGTCGGGTCGGCTCTTGACAGAATGGTATCAGAGCCAGACCACGATCGGGAAGTGTGCCAGCGAGGACGCTGGGCCCTAAGGGAGGTGGATTGTAAGACCCGTATCCTAAAGGGAACGGTGAACGATCCCACATTCCTGTGAGGGGGGAATGGTCTGAGAGGGAAGTGGTGGTGTGCCTTAAAGGTGTAGGTACACACCTATCTAGCACGAGGCCTTTTAGGAGCATAGTGGCTTTGGGTTCGGTTGGAACTCCAAAGTTAAGCGAGTTGAAGCCGGTGTAATTCCATGATGGGTGACCCCTAGGAAATTGCACCGTGAGCTCCCGAAAACAAACCCGTGCGGGCGAGAGGGGGCCCAAAGCGGATAATATCGTGTTAGAGTCGGGTTCTAACCGAAGAGGGTCGATTCCTGACATTGGACATCTTTGACACGATTATGAAACGGTTCGGGTTCTCGTTGGGCATATTTGGGTAAAACAGAGTTCATGACACGATACAATCCCGACACAACACGACCCATTGCCACCCTATGCCTAATCTTCCATAACCCAACCAGCCCGTCTCTCTCTATCGGTTGTCCCCCATCGCCCAATCTCGATTTCTTACCCTTTGTTTGGCAGTGGTTTCTCTTGGATTTGTCGAAGAAATTTCTCAAGAGTGCAAGGATCAGGTGCCTCAAGAAGGTCCAACAGAAGTTAGATTATCTCAAGCACATGCCCAGCGGTGTCATCCCAATCAGTCTCCAACCCAAGGTTCTGCAACTTAGGCTCAAACTCTTTGTATGGACTTTCGGGGGCAAGCGAAGATAGGAACAATTAGATTGAAACTCAATGAAGAATACATGTTAAAGACACCTACGGGTTGAAACTCAGTGAGTCTCCCACAAACATGATCTTTCCCCTTCTATTTCGCCAAGAAATTCAACTACTTAAACATTCAACATATTTTCAAAAAATAAAAACAAAAATCAGTCTCAGAATACAATATATATACTACTCAATTCAAATTACTGCTCAGGGAAAAAAAATTTCAAATTACTATCAGTCGGCTGCTAGCCCGTTTAACATCAATTTCGCAGTAGGATTGCAAATCAGAGTGTAACCCGCATAACCCAGAAGGAACGACATAAGAGGATACTTTGTTTGGTGGAATTACCTGGGCAGGGGACAAGAGAAGGGATACCATCGATACTTGAGGAAGGTGGTATAGAACCGGCCTTATTTTTGGCAGTCGAACTGCGGATCTACAAAAGGACAGGTGGAGGAATCGTAGGAGGGTTTAGTGACAGGACCTGTCCCAAATCCCCTGGGATTAACGCGGGACATGCCTACTTCCGTCTGACAAGAAGTTTCAGATAAGGGATAATTCCAACGTTAGCCCAACCGGGGTTTCCAGAGTGCACTAGGATCGGAGGAGGAGTGTGATGTCTCTGTCTATACTAAAGGCCGCATCCGCGATCAACCTAAAGGGCATTAAAACCATTGAAAGCTATGAGTGGATGAAACAACATTTTATAAAATTTATTTCACAAAGAAGATTTATGCCCTTCACTAAAAAGTTTGCATGCATTCGAAGACCATTATTTCAAACCATTTATCAATAATTAAACCATTAGGCCTTAGCCCAAAACCGTAAACCAAAGTATCTAGGAACTCAGCCAAAAACAGTAAATCAAGTGGGAACTCAGCCCAAAACCAAATCTGTAGGGACTCCGCCCAAATCAAATCACGTGGGTCTCAGCCCAAATCCAATCCAAGTGGGTCTCAACCCAAGACCAATCCTCGGCATCCCTGATGCCTAACATCCCAGATGTCACTATCAACACTGTCACGGTTCCAAGCTACGCGTGCTACCCAGGGTCTCAATCCCAAGTCTCCCTAGGGTCCACCCAGGTCAATGAACGTCCCTGGGGGGAGGTTTTAACCTCTGCCAATCCTACTCTTGAGTCACTATAAGGACCGGTCGCTTCGTGCAATGACCCCTCGCAGAAAATACCCAGTGACTACCCCAGGATACTACAAGACGTCTGGAGGAGAAAGCCCGCCACTCTAGGATACTACGGGACGTCTGGAGGGCAACCATTAATGAGGATGGTATACAAAAAACCGTTTCAAAATTCATTTCAAAACCGTCCAAAGGGCTACGCCCGGGTTTTCCATAAAACCATTGTAAATCCATATCCATTTCAGGTCCCTGACCCGAAATCACATTTATAAACCAGAATTGGGCCTCCAGCCCGATATCATAACCAACTCGGCCTCAAGCCCAAATTTGTAAACCAACGGGGCCCCCAGCCCGATCATATAACTCAAATGGGCCTCCAGCCCGAATTCTCATTAAATCAACTGGAATGCAAGCCCGATAGTTTCCAAATCAAATGGGTCATATGCCCGAAAGATATTTCCAAAACCCCTTTCAAATCGTCTTTCAATTAGGACTCATGCCCGAATATCAATTTCACGTATTTCCATGAAATCCTCCAAAATCGTAAATCAGTTCCTCGATTTCACGC
The DNA here is from genome assembly GCA_032719365.1 of Prinsepia uniflora. NCBI lineage: Eukaryota > Viridiplantae > Streptophyta > Magnoliopsida > Rosales > Rosaceae > Prinsepia > Prinsepia uniflora. Next base: position 49,951,160 of record CM064864.1, read on the forward strand.
CTTTCTGTGAAACCTTCGGAATAACATATAAACCTTGTAAAACATATGCTCGTATTACACTTGGGCGAAGCCCAAACATCATATAAAACATAAATCTCGAACTAAGTGCACTAATGCATTTTCCTCCGAAATTGCCCAAAAAATCATATTTAAATCATATGCAGTCATGGCATCTCAAAACATGTATTTAAACTCATCTAAAACATTTATGCATGCATCAATTTAGAAAACAAGGTCCACTCACAGACCGTTCATGCTGCGTCTCGATACGCGCGCCATTAGCCCTTCGCGGGCCAATCACCATCTCCAGGACTCCCAAACCAGTCCAAATGATACTAGAGGGTTACTAACTACTTTAATAACCTCTCATTAAAGCCCTCTATTTTTTGGGATTTTTAACGTATTTTATACTAGATCCTAAACCTTCGAACATCCCTAACTATATCGAAATGATGTCTAATCGACTCGAAACTAGTACCAAAATGTTCGTTACATCGAATATAGAATTTCACATGTTGGACACTTCCCAAAACATTGCCCCACGCGCGGCCCAAAGGCCCTGCGCGTGGGCCTCACGCGCCACTGCACAGTGTTGTCTTCTTCCTCGCATGAACTGGTCTGAACCAGTTCACTGAACCTCATCGAATACTTGTCTAGTAGTGATAACACGTCTACACTGTAGGGTTCCCTTAGTCATCCACGACTTTGAGCCCCCTGCTCACATCAATCACTGAACCCTACCAACACACTCCAACTTCGTGCACAATACTCAATTTGTCGTCCATCATAATTCCATTACATCAGGACTTCTCCAATAACCTTCATTACCATCACAATTACCACGGGTGTATCCTATGCACCCACATACCTGAACAACCATAAAGGGTTGGGGCCTACCCCAAGAGATAACTCACTCACGTAAACCGATGTGTCTATCCAAACCATGTCCACCAAGACGCACCAGTCCGAAACTCACTACCATAGTATTCAACATGTGCTCCTCCTCGTGACCAATAAAGAGCACATACATTCTTCACATATCCAACATAGATCATATACTCCCCTCACATATCCAAGACAGATCGTACACATTTTCCACATATCCAACCTCTGTCTTGTCATCTCCTCTACTCCTAGCTTGGCATAATCAGCAAGACAATTCATCCAAATAACGACCAGACTTCGGTTTACTCGACTCACGGTCGCCGCAATCATCTCAATCACTTCAATCCTCTTGATTTTTACCACACGGCTCGATTCAAACTCGCCTCGATCCACTTGATCTTAGGAGGATCCATACTAGCTTTCACAGCCAATGTAACATGACCATGACACCAACATGGGTTCACTACCTCAAACACTTACTCGTCACATTCGGTGACACTAAGTATCATCGGCTCTTCAAGTCATTTAGATTTGACTCACAACGTAGGTGTTCGGTTCTTACACCCTATTTGAACCTTTTAACTGTCATATCACTCCTTGTCATCCCACCTAGGGAAGAATCAAGGAGAATCCAAGATGATGACATCAAAGTTCATCCTATGTCATCCATTTCTCAACCACCACGACTACTTCCAATCTCCATAGTAGTGCCTGCCACAACCTTGCATAGATCAATCCAGAAACGCTCCGCTTTCGAAACATCGTACTCATGCGGTCCACTCACAGAAGGTACCAACCACTCAACACGCAATAACCACTAATTGGTCCACCTCAGGATACGGTCCACAAGTACCACACTCCTGGTGACTTGTCCAATCAATCTCCCACTAGGGTTACCAAGAACCCGGCTGCTCACTACAGCACGTCCATCTTGACCGATCATTCGCTCTCGACTTTGAAAATTTGTCACACGGGGTTAACTGGTACGCAACCACAATCCGAGGACCTTGTCCTCTCGTAACTCGACGGCCTCCAACAGCTGGGCCCAGAAGAAACTAGCACTTCCTACTCAGTGCCCAATACTGCATAACCACTACACATCACAATCACGACATACCACAATCACTGCATGCCATACCAAGCCACACAACATCTACACCATGGCATCCTTTGTCGATCGACATCCCTCCGGGATTCAACACACTGAAATGTGGCAACACATGCCAAAACAGTTCAACTTTCCTTTTTCCAAACAGTCTCAACTAGGGTCATCCATGAACTCCACTAACATCGCCTTTCCACAATCCTTATCCGCCATAACGGCTCAATGGTCCCGACCCTCAGATCGTCATACTGTGTCTACTCGTCCACTAGATCCCATCCACCAGTAACACTACGGCTCCAAGTCATTGGATTCCCATGCACATTGATCCTACTCGGGATCCAACCTCACTACCACGTGACATCCTGTGCCAATCGAACCCTAAACCATTGCACCTCCTGCCAAACACTTATAACCAGGGTTTGATTCCACCGGATCCTCATACTCTTACCCTAACTATCAAGTTGATGAAGGGTTGTTACCACAACAGAGACATCACATCCTCGACCTGCGCATACCACAAGAGCTACATGGTTTGCTCAAATAGCGACAACCTTGCTTATATACCACTTTGGCATCCCCCTGGATTAACACGAGACGTGATTGCTTCCGTCTGACATGACGATGGATAATTCCAACCATAGCCTAACCCGGGCTTCTGGAGTGCGCTAGGATCGGAGGAGAAGTGTGATGTCCGGTATCCGCTACAGCCCGCATCTGCAATCAATCTGAACGACATTAAAACCATTGAAAGCTGTGAATGGATGAAACAACATTTTATAAAATTTATTTCACAAAGAAGATTTATGCCCTTCACTAAAAAGCATGCATGCATTCGAAAAATAGTATTTTAAACCATTTATCAATAATTAAACCATTAAGCGTTACCCCAAAACCATAAATCAATGCATCTGGGAACTCAGCCCAAAATAGTAAATCAAGTGGGAACTCGGCCCAAAACCAAAACTGTAGGGACTCGCCAAATCAAATCACGTGGGTCTCAGTCCAAATCCAATCCAAGTGGGTCTCATCCCAAGACCAATCCTCGACATCCCTGATGCCTGACATCCCAGATCTCACTATCAACACCGTCACGGTTCCAAGCTACGCGTGCTACCCGAGGTCTCAATCCCAAGTCTCCCTAGGGTCCACCTAGGTTAATGACTCGCACATCAATGACCCTTATTATGGGGGAAGTTTTAACCTCTGGCAATTCTGCTCCTTAGTCACTATACGGATCGGTCGCTCCGTGCAATGACCCCTCGCAAACAATGCCCCGTGACTACTCCAGGATACTACGAGACGTCTGGAGGAGACAACCCGCCACTCCAGGATACTATGAGACATCTAGAGGGTAACCGTTCATGTGGATGATATACGGAAAACCGTTTCATAATTCATTTCAAAACCGTTCAAAGGGCTACGCCCAGGTTTTCCATAAAACCAATGTAAATCCATATCCATTTGGGGTCCCTGATCCGAAATCAGATTTATAAACCAGAACTGGGCCTCCAGGCAAATATCATAACCAACTGGGCCTCCAGCCAGATATCATAACCAACTGGGCCTCAAGCCCGAATTCGTAAACCAACGAGGCTCCTGGCTCGATCGTATAACTCAAATGGGCCTCCACCCCGATTTCTCATTAAATCAACTGGACTCCAAGCCCGATAGTTTCCAAATCAAATGGCTCATATGCCCAAAAGATATTTCCAAAAACCCTTTCAAATTGTCTTTCAATTGGGACTCATGCCCGAATCTCGATTTCAAACATTTATGTGAAATCCTCCAAAACCGTAAATCAGTTCCTCGATTTCACGCCTTTCTGTGAAACCTTCGGAATAACATATAAACCATGTAAAACATATGCTCGTATTACACTTGGCCGAAGCCCAAACATCATATAAAACATAAATCTCGAACTACGTGCACTAACGCATTTTCCTCCAAAAATGCCCAACAAATCATATTTAAATCATATGCACTCATGGCATCTCAAAATATGTATTTAAACTCATATAAAACATTTATGCATGCATCAATTTAGAAAACATGGTCCACTCACAGACCGACCATGCTGCGTCTCGATACGCGCGCCATAGGCCCTTCCCGGGCCAATCACCATCTCCGAGACTCCCAAACCTGCCCAAATCATACTAGAGGGTTACTAACTACTTTAATAACCTCTCATTAAAGCCCACTATTTTTTCGGTATTTTTAACGTATTTTAAACTAGATCCTAAACCTTCGGACATCCCGAACTATATCGAAACGATGTCTGATCAACTCAAAACTAGTCTCAAAATGTTCGTTACATCGAATAGATGATTTCACATGTTGGACACTTCCCCAAATAGTGCCCCACGCGCTGCCCAAAGGCCCTGCGTGTGGGCCTCATGCGCCACTGCATAGTGTTGTTTTCTTCCTCGTGTGAACGGGTCTGAACTGGTTCACTGGTCCAATCGGTCCAACCAAACCGGTGTGACCGGTTCAGTGCCATATTTTCCTATTTTTTCATCCTTTTTCTTCTTTCTTTCCACCAATCCTTCCAAATCTATTCTAGGGTTTGTTCTATGCAATCAAATTGAAGAAAACAATCCTAAAACCCATTGGTTCAATAATCCATTTTAAGCCCAAAATTCCATTTCAAGTTCTGGGCACATCTAGGGGTTCTCGTGTAACACCCCGGAAATTCGAGGATTTCAATATTGTAATTTAATGTGTGATTTGACGCTTTTACCCTTGTGATGGGTATGGCCAATTGTTGACTTTTTGATTGATGAATTAAACGGACTTTGACCTAAGACCGTGACGTAGTTCGGGACGTCACGAGTTCATAGACAGGTGGCACGTCCAATTCGGACGATCAGGGAAAAAGTTATGACTATCGGAAGTTCAGGGGCATTATCGTAATTTGGACTTCCGGGGGGGAAATGTTGACTTTTCTTTTGGAAACTAATTTTCAGTCGACTCAAGGACCGTCAGGTAGGCCTCGACGTCCTGAGTTCGTAGACAGGCGGCACGCCGAAATCGGACTTCGTACGAGGAAGTTATGGTCAGAAACGTGAAATCGGGAGGTTCATGTCTCGGTTTTCGTGTCGAATATTTTATTCTAAAAATTCTAATTGGAGGACACCTGGTGAGTGACAAGTGTCACTCACCCATTGGCTAGATTGGATCAGATCCACTATGGGATTAAATAGCTTTAAAATCAACTTTTAAATTCAGCCCTTAGATCTGAAAACCTCCAGATCTGATCTCAGCCCTTGATCTCATTCTGAGATTCAATCTGGGTCGTCCATCATGTCCCTCCATCTCTATATATATTTCCTTACCCGACACTCACGTACTGCCCATTCCATACCATCACACCACATCTGCACCTGATCCTTACTCTGTGAGCCACTGGGCTGGACGTGTGTGGCGGCAGACGGCAGTGACCACGGCGGAGGACGGCGGCGAGGTAGGAACCAGGGAAACCCGAAACAGTTTTAAACTCAGATTTTGGTAACTCGAATTCCCACGTTTAGTTTTGTTCTATATGAATCCTAATCGACTCTAGGGACTGCCAGGAACCTTTTGAGCTTGATATCGTGACCGGAGGTGATCAGGACGGTGACTAAACGGCGACAGGAAACCGGTTCTGTTCTTCGAGGTAAGCCCTCGATCCTGTCTGTTTTTCTCGATTTTGATTCCATAGAACCCTTCCTGGGATTAAGACGAGTAGTTAGGAACAAACCTGAACAAAAATGATTAAGAAATGGTGAAATGGTGACCGGGTCATGATCGCGGGTCTGACCGACCCGAGTTGCAGAGATACGGGTCAACCCGTCTGAGGACAGAGGTGATGACGTGGCACCCTGTCAGACTGTCAGGTGACGTGGACCAACCGTGAGCCGACACATGTCACATGTCAGTACACAGTCAGCACTGACATGTTAGTGACGTGGACCAGTGCCGTGCTGACACGTGCCACATGTCAGATCTGACACGTGGCCTGACAGATCAGTGAGGTGGACCAATCGGATGTTGACACGTGGCCTAACAGATCAGTGAGGTGGACCAATCGGATGTTGACACGTGGCACCTGTCAGAGTCTGACATGTCAGACCTGACATGTCAGACCTGACAGCTGTCAGATGACGTCAGCATGACATCATGCTGACGTCAGCAGTGACGTCAGCAGGGACTGTTCCTGCGTTGACCGACGCATTGACCGGCGCATGGGGGCGCGTGTGAACAGTGTTTTTGGTGGGACCACCACCATTCTTTAGGTTTCGACGATCCGGATCCAATGGCGGTGGTTTCGGGTCGATCGGAGATCATTAAGTTGGTCAAAATAAGGTTTATTGCATTGGGAAGAGCGTTCGGGCGGCTTTCCCGGGCCGGTTTCGGTCTAGGGTTTCATGGTTGAATGTTAGGGGTTTAAATTGACCTTTACGAATACTTTGGACTTGACAGGGATTGTATAATTGTACCAGATCGAGGGTATACGCTCGGTTTTCAGCAGGATTGTACTGTGAGTGGGCCGTTTTCTTAAACCCTTGCGTGCATAAAAGTTTTCTGGTTTTATTATGCTTATTCACATGCTAAAAACAATAATGGCTTTGATGATATGGAAAATATGGTTATGGCACGTTTTACGATATTTGGGCTTGAGGCTCGTCTGATGAAACGTAACGATCGGTTCGGATTTTACCTATGTATACATATATGTTTTGCATGTGGATATCAATAAAATGTATTTGGTACTGCACTGTATAGATCCTTCCATATGATACTGTCTCCTCCGGATGAGGTACCCCGGAGTGGTCACGGACGTCTAGAACGTCCAGCGTCTATGACGCTAAGCATCGGGGATGCTGTACCTGAATGGGGTTCGGGGATTGAACTCGGAATTGAGACCCGAGTGGCACGCGTAGCCTTGTGATTGTGACCTTATTGGACGTCAGGGACGTCAGACATCAGGGATGTCGGGATTGGAGTGTATAGTGCAGTGGCTAAAATTATACTTATGGTTTTATTACATGCCTTATGATTCATGTTATATGATTTATGATTTTAAATGATGATGCATGCATGTTTGGAAAACGGAAGGGGTAAATTATATGTTTTACTTATCAAACGATTTTATAAACTTGAGTTTCGGTCCACTCACCCTTAATGTTTTTGGTAACCCCTCCAGGTCGTGATATTGAGGTAGAGGAGGAACCTGAGGCTGAGGCATAGATCTACTTCTGCATACCTGAACCCCTGTTGGGTGGTGTACCCGCAGGTTTACTATAGTGTCGTGCTCGCAACTTGTAATTTTGGATTTCATCCCTTGTCTGACATTCGTTTAATTCAGATTTGATGTATGACGTTAATTTGGTTATTTATGCATTTGATGTTTTGAGGTTAAAATTGGTATGAATTACTGGGTGTCAGACGGGAGCAGGGCACGTCCCCTTGTGGTCCCTGTGGGATCGGGGGGGGGGGGGGGGGGGGGGGGTCCTGTCATCTCGGGTTTGTCGAATTTGAAATCAAACACGGGTTCTCGGGTTTATCGATTTCCCGTGGGTTCCTCCGCCGCCTATGGTTGTCCTGCCTTCGACCAGCCATCATCACTCACCCTCAGCCTCACTCTCTAGGCCTCAACTGAATCAAATGGGGAAGTGGTCGATTTTGGGTTCATCGGGTTTGGTTGGATGAACACAGACAAAGGGGATGGATATGCATGTATGGGAAATGGTGGGTAATGGATGGATGACACTTGTCATTCATCCATTAGGCCTGCCCCTAAATATCTGGGCCCACTGAATGACAAAAGTCATCTTGTCTCGTAATTCGTGCAATAGTTCCTCAGAACATCCGTGAACTGTAATTTTCCCCTCGAATGTCCAATTTTGACGTGCCAACTATCTCGGACCTCCCGGGTCAAAAGTCAACTTTTCGCCCTCATTTAGGGGTAAAATCGTAATTTCACCCTGAACGCCCGATAATCCTCGATTAGCCTTGCTAATCCGTAATTTACTCTTAATTAATCTTTAAAATCAGGGACGGGTCGTTACATTTAAAGGATGCGTTATAAACCCATGTGCCACCAAACCTGTTGCATTTACCTGCGAGCTTTCTACTACTGCCCTGTTGTTTTCAGACTAGCCCTGTTAATTGGTTCTAAAAAATTGGACCGAAAATCGGATCGACCCGAAATCAAAATTGAAAAAATCGAACCGAAAGAAAATTTAAACTAAATAGTAAAAATCGAACCGAATGAAATGGGCTTCTGTTTTTGGAAGCTCATCGTAAGAAACTAGGTGGAAGCCTTAGTTTTTGGAAGCCCAGCCCAAGAAACAAGGTTCAAGCCCAACCCAGGCCCAGAAAAAATTATCCAACAGTCCAACCCAACCCTAGAAAATAGGTGGAAGCCCAACCCCACTTTTCCAAAACGACGCCACTCTGTGCTCTGTAGGGACCATAATCCCTAATCCAAATTTCGCTCTCAATCTCCCATCTCATAGACTCATTCACCTTACTCGGGTCTTCTCTCCCACCCAGCATCCCTAGACAATAGACCTGTGACTCTAATCTCCCGGTCCCTTATCGGCTCATCTCATTCTCAACTCTCCTTTGTTCTCCCAACTATCATGCTCTCCCTTTCAATCTCCATCTTTTTCAATCTTTCCTCTCTTTCTGACTATCTCACGGCCCATCGACCTCGACTGACGGTTGCCCTCACGGCGTCGCCTGACGCCTCTTTTTACGGTCTTGTAAGTCTAACCCTCACGGCTCCCTCTGACAGGACTCGTCCCAAATCCCCCCGGAATTAACGTGGGACGTGCCTACTCTCGTCTGACACGAAGTGTCAGACAAGGGATAATTCCAACCTTAGTCCAACTGGGGCTTCCAGAGTGCGCGAGGATCGGAGGAGGAGTGCGATGTTTCGGTCTCTACTACAGCCTGCATCCGCGATCAATCTGAAGGGCATTAAAACCATTAAAAGCTGTGAGTGGATCAAACACAATTTTAAAAAGACCTTTATGCCCTTCACTAAAAGCATGCATACATTCGAAAACCAATCATGTGGGAACTCAGTCCAAAACCAAATCCATAGGCACTCAGCACAAAACCAATACAAGTAGGGACTCAGCCCAAATCCAATACATGTGGATCTCAGCCCAAAACCATTCCTTGGCATCCCTAATGCCTGACATCCCAGATGTCACAATCCACACCACTGTCACGGTTCCAAGCTGTGCGTGCTACGCGAGGTCTCAAATCCCAAGTCTCCCCAGGGTCCACCCAGGTCAATGACCTGCAAATTTATGACCGGGGAAGTTTTAACCTCTGACACTCCTGCGCCTGAGTCACTATAAGTATCGGTCGCTCCGTGCAATGACCCCTCGCAGGCAATGCCCCGTGACTACTCGAGGATACTACGAGATGTCTAGAGGAGACAACTCGCCACTCTAGGATACTATGGAACGTCTAGAGGGCAATTGTTCGTGAGGATGGTATATGGAAAACCGTTTTACATTTCATCTCAAAACCGTTCAAAGGGCTATACCCGTGGTTTTCCATAAAACCATCGTAAATCCAAATCCCATAGTGGTCCTCAACCCGAAATCACATTTATAAACATAACTGGGCCTCATGCCATAATTTGTAAACCAACGGGCCCCGGCCCGATTATATAAACCAAAGGGACCTCCAGCCCGATTTTTCATTAAATCAAATGGACTTCAAATCCGATAGTTTCCAAATCAAATGGGTCTCATGACGTATTCCACCTTCCCAAATCCAAAACCTTTCAATCAAATCACCATAGAAATACTAACACGTATAAGTACCGTATAAAATTGAAAACCTCGAAAGAAGTGCAAATACAGAAAACCACACATCACGATCATCATCGTAGAAATCACATATGTAAAACATATAAAACAGTTATGCATGCATGGAAATTTAAAAAACGAGGTCCACCCACAGACCGTCCTAGCTGCCGTATCGACACGCGTGCCATAAGCCCCTCCCAGGACAATCACCATCTCTAGGGTTCCCAAACCTGTCCAAATCATACTATAGGGATACTAACTACCTTAATAACCTCTCATTAAAGCCCCCTAATTTTTCAGGATTTTTAACATATTTTAAACTCGATCCTAAACCTTCGGACATCCCGAACTATATCAAAATGATGTCTGATCGACTCGAAACTTGTCCTGAAATGTTCGTTACATCGAAAGGATGAAATTACATGTGGACCATGTCCCCAAATTCTTCCCCACGAGCCCCCATGCGCCGTCCAAAGGTGCTGTGCGTTGGCTTCACGCGCCAGGCACAGTACCTTATTCTTCCTGCGGTTGACCCGGTCTGAACCGGTTTCTGCAAATCTGATCCACCCGAACCGACGAGACCGGTTGAGGGCCATATCTCTCTCAGTTTTCATCCTTTTTCCATCCTTTCAATTCCTACGTGTTCGTCTCCTCATTCTCGATCTATCTATGTCCTCAAAACTGTGAAAATAGATCAAGAACATAACTGCTCGAAGAGGAACCGAAATGGAAACCTACCAACGTGCTTCGCCGTCGACTCCGGCCACCTCTGTCCCCGTTCTCGATTCCAATCACCTCGTAAGACCACCAGAAAACCATTCCAATCTTTAGAACCAATCAACAACCCCTAAAATGACACGATCCGCCCCCAATCCCCCGGGATTAAGGGTTAAGTCATGCTCCCATCTAACGCACGTGCGACACGAAGGCTAAACACCTGTTCAACCCCTGTGGAACACGCAAGCCAGGAAAGGGATACCCAAGTCAACGTACCAAAAACCAACTTGAGTTAGCTAGAGTTCGCAGACTTACTGTGGATCGACTGTGATGTCTCCGTCTCTCTCTCACAACAGCCCGCACCGCATCAAACCTGGAGGGTATCAAAAAACACAAAAGACTGTGAGTGGACAAAAATAAAGGATAAGCTTACAAAACCGTTTAAAAGAAAGACATTTATACCCTCCATTTAAAAACCAATGTATGCATATAAAACCCATTTCATAAAACCCATTTCTGAGATAATAAAAACTGTTTATGAAACCAAAGGCCAGAAATTATTTCATTTTCTTAAATCCCGGACCTCAACCCAAACCATCTGGAAACCATTTGAAAACCTTTATTATTGAAAACCATCATGATATCATCAAAATCCAAAACACATTTGAAACACATTTCTGATGCTGGAACCAACCAGAAGAGGGACATGTGTCCACACTTCCTTACTCCCATGTAGAAATATCCACTATTAGGGACAGTTGTCCCCATCTCCTTGTTCACCATTAAAAATTCAGATAAAAGACCCTTTTACCCTTGTCCCTACAAATTACCATTTTGCCCTTAACATATATTGACCAAAACCCGAGCCGTCCAAAGTCCAATGATAGCGTGTCGCTTGTCGTTGTACTCAGGGGATCAAAACCTACCTAACGATCCTAGAAATGCGTGACAAATCCATGTTGTATGAAAATTTAATAGTTTGCCCCTTTCAATCAAAACTACCAAAATACCCCCAAACTGCTGAACATCATAACTTCCTCTTCGGATGTCGAAATCGGACGTACCACCTGTCTATGAACTCGTGACGTCTCAAACTACGTCACAGTCCTCAGTCAACGTCCGTTTGACCGCTCAAACCAAAAATCAACCGTTCGCCCAAAATCACCCAACTAACCACCGCTTAACTTCACTAATCTGTCAATAATCACTAATCTAATCCCGAACTCCTGAATCTCGTACGTCCGCAACAAACTGAGGGAATCCAACTAATCTCACACCTGGGTCTCCTAACCGGTGTCCATCACCTGCCAATCTAGCCTTATCCTGACAGTGCCCAAACTGTTACCTCTATTATCTCATCTATGCCAAGCGGACCAGCTTATACCAGCTCATACCAACTTCAGTATGAGCTGGTCCGCTTGGCAGAGATGAGATAATAGAGGTGACAGTTTGGGCACTGTCAAGATAAGGCTGGATTGGTAGGTGATGGACACCAGGTTGGAGATCCAGGTTTGAGATTAGTTGGATTCCCCCAGTTTGTTGCGGACGTACGAGATTCGGGAGTTCGGGATTAGATTAGTGATTATTGACGGATTAGTGAAGTTAAGCGGTGGTTAGTTGGGTGATTTTGGTCCAGCTGGCGACCACTTCATTCTCACCGAAGTCTGCCCCAAGTTTAACCCATCTCTAACTCAGTCCCGTGGTACCTCCAACATCGCACCTGCCAACTCTCACGGCCCAGTCATTACCAATCAAATCACTATAGCTACCAGTCACAACAATCTCGACTCCTTCCCAAGTCAAGCGTACCTCATACCAATGCCTCAGTACATCGTAACTTCTGCCGTCACCAGATAATTAACGATCCCTACTGACTCCGTCAACGATCCGCTCCAACCTTACCGGAGCCACAACCTACTTGCTCACACCACTAACTCAACCAATCATCTCACGGGTGGTTCCACTAACCATCGACACCCTCAACCTATGGGAACACCATCCACGTCCCACACTACCTCTCTATAACCGGACCCTATCACATACCTGTTAAACTGTAATCACACATCTCAGTACCAGGATCCCACCAGTCATTCATGGCTCTGAGCATCCAGCTCACATCAGTACTGACTCTTTCCATAACCAATCAGATCACGCGGAATCACCCTGAACTAGTACACGTCTCAACCAGTCAATCAATCACATCATAACGACTTCGATCAGCAATACGCAACAACATACCTCGGCACTTAGCTGATCACCAATACTTCTACCACATCCTGATGTACGTCCAAGCGCATCGATCATGGTGCAGTATCAGCCGAGCTCTACTACACCCAAAGTGCATCCAACAACACCATAGTGTACCTGTCACCCTCGTATCTACATTACTTACCTCATGCCTGCAAGCCCATCACGCTTCACTTTTGAAGTCCATCGGTCCAAACCAACACTTGGCCAACCCTTTTTCTGAAGAATACCAACTCAAGTCTATTCCGTGTCTCCCGATCTCCCGGGTCTCCTGACCATCATCCAAAACATCTAATCCAATCATATAACACAGGACATACCTAGCACTAGATCCAAATCTAGAAACTCATACGTATCCAAAAACAGACCGCACTTCTCATCCACAAGTCCAACATATCCAACCTCTATCTTGCATACGATTCTCCTGATTCACAGTAACTCAATCCTAAGCCAAAAGTGATCCAATCCTGATCCACTCACTCCTAAGTGGATCCCACTCACTGTCTCACAACTTCGCCTTCAATTTCCACAAATGCTCAAGCCACCGCATCAGATCAAATCGATCAAGAGTTCCACACATCTCGAGACACGTCTAGATTGTGGGCTCTCTTCAATTATCTCATATCGAACAATTATAGTCACTCCTTATCATCTTCCTTCCATCATCCTACGACAGAACTCACAATGGTCCACAACCATGACATCAAAATTCGTCCTACCTTATTCCAACTTAACACAATCCTATGACACCCGCCACACATGCCAAACATGGCGTCACCAAGTACTCTCTTTACTCCTGAACACATCCACTCGTGTCCACGATTAAAGGGGGTCACAACTCCTGAAGTTCCTTCAATGAGCCTCCCAAATCGACTCCAGAGTATCCATGTCTCAACCACAACACCAATTAGGAATCAACACAACACACCTACAACATCTCCTGATTCCGAGATTCCAACCATGTTGGAAGTATATCCATCTTTTCCAACCATGGGACTTCATCCCCAAAAAGTATACCACCTCCGAACTAACCATCCAAATGTCAACTCCTCTACGGGACTTAGGAAAATCCACAACTCCTCTGGACAACCTTCTTGTCCGTAAACAATCCAACTCACCGACCAACTCACATGTCGGTTAACACTGTTTATGCACATCCAAAAGATGTCGATCATTACTCCTTCTGATTATTGTGTCTCAACCTTTTCGAGGATCAACTCCTAGCAGTACTCAAGTATAAGTCACCGCATCTCGGAATCACAATCAACGATCCCTAACCTTTGACTCCTTAAGCATTATCCTCGAAATCATCAATCTCCAAGTACTGGCCTCAACATCACCCATGACTATCCTCAGTAGCACCAAATGCGAACACACGCAGACACAACAAACATCTGCTAGCTCAATCGTCGCATCCTGCAGTATCTACGAAAACCAAACTCACTCATGGTCAACCCGACCATACCACCTAGCCCACTCCAAACCGAAGCTTAGGTCCACCGCGCTTCCGCTGCGCTACTCTGATCAAACTAACAGTATCCTAACCATTCACATCGAAACATGACCTGCCAATGGTAATCGCATAACCCAGCTCAGTTAGTGGTTCCTACCAGACACTGGCACCTCACAACTGGCCACAACCTCAACTCACGATGTGCCCATCCTACCATTCACAAGCATCCCAGCTCGTGGCACATCATTTCCTATCTCGTGCTCACAGCACACTAGTCCCGAATTTCCACTCGTACGTAGCCAAAACCCTCAATCTATGCGTGGGAGCCACGCGCGTTATTGTTCATCTCCTTCAACCTCTCGCTAGATCGGTTTAGACCAGTTTGAACCAGCCCAGTCCAACAGAACTGGCATGAGCGGTTTGACCCCATAATTCCTTCATTTTTGGTCCAATTTCGATTAGCTCAGTATGAGCAGAGATTCAAGTTTGGTGTGATGCAAGCACTAGATAGGAGATGACGAGTCATGAGTTGAGGAAGTGACTTTGTTGTGATGTACTCTTGTTCGATGCAGAGTGAACGAGGACATCCGATGAAGTCAAAACGTTTCCTTTTCGTGTATGCTTTGTCATGGTGGTTTATCAAGAGTAGTGCAGCGGAATTGTGAAAGACCCAGGCTTGGTTTTGGGTAATTGATGAAGAGAAATTGTGCTAAGAATTTATTTGAAGTTGGAAGAAACTGAAGAGAATCAATGGAAGTGTTTAGCTTTGAGAAAAGGATTAAGCATTACAGCAATTATCAGAGGATACTCTTAGTCGGAAGAGGTGACTTCTCTTTTTCCATTTGGATTGGTCAGAGCTTCGGGCTCGGTTGTTAATAGGATTGTGAGACTTGAGATGCCACAACGGGGATCTTGGATAGAGAAGGATTGGGTGGAACCCAGTAGTGGTTGAGATGTGTTGGGACTCTTCCCAACTGTTATTGAAAGAACAAATGTGATGGGGATAATTAAGTGGTGATTGGACAAAACGGTATAAAGGGACGTCGCAAGTACTGTCATAGGAATTAGTGGTCGGTTTGTCAGATATGGTGGTAGGCAGAGAATTGGCTTCAGATCACAGCAGGAGTCTGCTGTGATTCCTCAATCGAGTAGTACATTAGGTAACGTCGGATTGACATACTTTTGGATGTGCATAGACGGTCTTAAACGAACAGGAGAATTGGGTATTAGACGGTTTACGGAACGCATAGGTGGATGCTGCCCGATTGAGTTGGGGACTGGGAACTCCAATGGTTGGAAAAGATGGATATGCTTCCAACGTGGTTGGAACTTCGGAATCTAGAGAAGTTGTGAATGTGATTCGGAATTGGGGATAAGTGGTGAGCGTGGTAAGTGTAGCGGGGATTGTGTTACGCTCGCGTAGGATGAATTTTGATGTCATCGTCTTCGATCATCCTTGATTTTCCTTATGCGCGGTGTTAAGGTTGATCATATATGGGGAAATATGGCGAAGGAGTCTCAATAAGTAAGGATGACAAGGAGTGACTATAACTGATCGATATGAGGAACTTGATGAGAACCCACAGTCTAGTTGTGTTCCGTCTTTGACTGAGCTGTTCAATTGTGGACAAGGTGTTGAGGAGTGATGTGACGACAGGGGAGAATCGTAGGGAAAAATTTCCTTGTTGATTATGCTATGCGAGGAGTAGAGGAGAATCGTATTGTAAGAAGAAATTATTATCCAACCTCTGTCTTGGATAGGTGGATGGGTAGGTGTTGGATATGTGCGTTGGTGGCATTAGCTACCTTTCGAATGCGATCAGTGTGTGATGGTATGAATTCAAGATTTGGCAAGTGAGACGATACCTAGGATGGAAATCAGCAAGAGATGAATAACTGAGAAATGAGTAAGAGGTTGGCAGATGTTCGAACCTGTCAGATACCCATTGGGCATGAATGCGTACGTCATGGTGGACGTGATTCATAGTTGGTACACCCTGGAGGATGTTTAGGTCTGGAATGGTGATCTGTAACGACCCGTTCCGAATATCGAGATTAAATATTAATTAATTATGGATTTAGAATGACTAATCGGGAATTAGTTAAGCGAAATCGGACAGACGGTGTAAAATGACCGTTTTCCCCTAGTCTTGGGTAAAATGTTGACTTTTGACTCTGGGAGTCAAATGTACGAGGACCGATGACCGTGTCGTAGATCAGGATGTCACAAGTCCGTAGATAGGCGGCACATCGAAATCAGACGTTAACCAGAGAAGTTATGATCACGGCATCGAAATTTGGAATTTAACGTCTTGGGATTCGATTAAAATAATAATAAAATATGATTGGTAGATATTTATGTGGGGCCCTTGGATGAGTGACAAGTGTCACTCATCCCATTGGTGGCTTTCCGCGAGAATATGCAATGGGGACGTAGCTCTACGAGAGTCCCCTTGGACTTGGTTGAAGAACATAAAGATGGTGTGAGATACAAGAAAGTGTTCTGATGAATGAAGGCTTATATGTAAGTGCAGGGAATGACTTGCTCAAACTATGTTGTTATTCATTGCATTACCTCTTAAAAGAAAAACAAATTGATGAAAAAGAAAACACAATCAAGAACAAAAGTTCTATGAGGTACTAAAATTGAGTTTTGAGCTAAGTCCCCTACGCTTGTGATTTGGAACACTGAAGTTTGGAGGCCTATATGAAGAATTTCGGCCCCTTGTCCCATTGGTGTCCTAAAAGAATATGCAATCTTTCCTGCTGACTTTTATATACTTGACATGAATGAGAGTCCTTTAGACAACACATCATTGCTTTTAGGACGTCCATTCATGAGGACTGCAAGAACAAAGATAGATGTCCACAATGGTCTTCTATCCATGGAATTTGATGGGGAGATGATCGAGTTCAACATCTTCGAAACTATGAGGTATCCTACTACTAGTGTTAATGCTTGCTTTGCTATTGACATTGTTGAATCTATGTCACAGGAACACTTGAACCATATACATGACAATGAACTAAAAATAACCATTCAAGAAGGAGCAGGACTGACCCAATTTGGGACTGAAGCCCTCTTCGATGCAATAATTAAAGTCCTTGAACCCAAAATCCTTGAATCGGTCATGGCCCTAAATGAAATGCTAAGATATGTAAGTCCTCCTCTTCCAATTCCAATTACTTTTGGTACTAATAAAATGCTTCCATCTGTTGTCCAAGCCCCTGAACTAGAACTTAAGGTACTACCGGAACATTTGAAGTACGCATTCCTAGGCGATAATGACACCCTACCCGTCATTATTTCTTCAACTCGGAAACCTAGTCAAGAGACAAAACTTCTGACTATACTCAAGAAGTACAAGACCACGATTGGATGGACAATTGCAGACATCAAAGGAATCAACCCTACCACTTGTGTTCATCGTATCCTTCTTAAAGATGGTACCAAACCCACTCGGGAAGCACAAAGAAGACTTCATCCACCTCTGATGGAAGTAGTTAAAATGGAGGTAATCAAACTTTATGATTGTGGTGTTATTTAGCCTATTTCAGATAGTCGTTGGGTATCCCATGTGCAGGTTGTTCCAAAGAAATCTGGAATCACTGTAGTAAAGAATGTCGGGAATGAATTAGTGCCTCAATGAACCATCACCGGACATAGAGTTTGCATCAATTACAGGAAACTCAATGCCACCACAAGGAAATACCATTTTCCTTTGCCCTTCATTGACCAAATACTTGAGAGACTCGTAGGACACTCCCACTATTGCTTCCTTGATGGATACTTTGGATACAACCAAATAAGCATCGCTCAGGAAAATCAGGAGAAGACCACTTTCACATGCCCTTTGGGTACCCTTGCTTACAGGAGGATGACATTCGGTTTGTGCAATGCACCAGGTACTTTTCAACGTTGTATGCTTTCCATATTCTCTAATTATGTAGAAAAGATTATTGAAGTATTCATGGATGACTTTAGTGTGTTCGGAGATAGTTTTGATGCTTGCTTAGAAAACCTCGAACTTATATTGCAAAGATTTGTCGATTCTAGGCTAGTACTTAACTAGGAGAAATGTCACTTCATGGTAACTCAAGGGATAGTTTTAGGACATATTGTATCAGCTAAAGGCATAGAGGTTGATAGAGCTAAAGTAGATTTTGTGTGGTACTTACCCTCTCCCACTTCGGTGAGAGAGATTTGTTCGTTCCTTGGACATGCAGGTTTCTACCGGCAATTCATCAAAGACTTCTCATCAATTTCTAGACCCCTATGTCGTTTACTCCAAAAGGAAACCACCTTTGTGTTCAGTGCCGAGTGCCAAGAGGCCTTTGACAAGATGTGCCCCAGATTGGTCTCTACCATTCGAGCTCATGTGCGATGCCTCCGGCTATGCAGTAGGAGCTGTCTTAGGACAATGAAAGGACAAGAAACCCTACGCTATTTACTATGCCTCTTGGACATTGGATGAAGCTCAACAAAACTACACAACCACTGAAAAGGAATTACTTGCGGTAATCTTTGCTCTTGATAAGTTTTGTTCTTACTTACTTCAATCCAAAGTTATTGTGTAATTAGATCATGCTGCTTTGAAGTACTTGATGACCAAGAAGGATGCCAAACCAAGACTTATTTGATGGATCCTCTTTCTCCAAGAATTCGACATTGAGGTAAGGGATAAGAAGGGAGTACATAATGTTGTTGCCGACCACCTATCCAGGATTGTGAAGAACCAGGAGGATGGCATCATATTGAGACCTTTCCAGACGACCAACTCTTCGCAATTCAGGTAAGTACTTCTCCCACCCCTTGGTATGGTGATATTATGAACTACTTAGTGACTGAATAATACCTGGATACCATGCCTCGATATCAACGTGATAAGCTTAAACATAATGCTAGAACTTACGTATGGGATGAACCTTACTTGTGGAAACAATGTTCTTATTTAGTAATTAGGAGATGTGTTCCAGATAATGAACATAATTCTATACTCGCATTTTGTCATACTGAAGCATGTGGGGGACATTTCGGATCCAAGAAAATAACCCTTAAGGTGTTAGAATCAGGTTTCTTTGGCCTTCTTTATTTCGTGATGCTCATGCATTTTTTGCTACATGTGATAAATGTAAAAAATCTGGTAATCTAGGACCAAGAGATCAAATGCCACAAACTTATGTCCTTCATGTTGAACTCTTTGATGTATGGGGCATAGAATTCATGGGTCTATTTCCTTCTTCCTTTGGTTTTGAGTATATACTTCTTGCTATCGATTATGTCTCAAAATGGGTGGAAGCCAAAGCCACCCGTACTAATTATTCTAAAGTTGTTACAGCTTTCCTTCGCACTAACATATTTTCTAGGTTTGGCATGCCCCGAGTGCTGATCAGTGACTGTGGAAGCCATTTTTGTAACAAAACGGTTGGAGTCTTACTAAAGAAGTATGGAGTCACTCACAGGGTCTCTACTCTATATCACCCTCAAACCAATGGTTTAGCGGATGTTAGCAACCGGGAGATCAAGAAGATACTCGAAAGAACTATTGGGCCTTCACGGAAAGATTGAAGTGTAAGGTTAGATGATTCTTTATAGGCTTACCACACAGCATACAAAACTCCTCTAGGTATGTCCCCATTTCATTTAGTCTATGGAAAAGCATGTCATCTTCCATTAGAATTCGAGTACAAAGCTTGGTGAGCAGTCATGAAGTTCAACATAGACCATGATGATGCTGGAGTGCATCGGAAGTTACAGATTTGTGAACTTGAAGAAATTAGGAATGATGCTTTTGATAATGCATGGATTTACAAAGAAAGAACAAAAGCCTTACATGATAGGATGGTCCATGGAAAAACATTTCAAGTTGGGCAGAAAGTACTACTCTTTTGCTCACGGCTCAAACTCTTCCCAGGTAAAATTCATTCCAGATAAGGTGGCCCTTATATTATTACTAATGTTTTCCCTCATGCTGCTGTACAGGTTCAATCACCCATCACTAGGAAAGAATTTAAGGTCAATGGGCACCGGTTGAAACCCTACTTTAAACATTTGAAGGAACACACTATCGAGGAGATGCGCCTCCAAGATACGGTTGTTCATAACGAGTAAATGAAGCATCCAGTATAGGCTGAATGGACATTAAACTTCAAGCGCTTCTTAGGAGGCAACCCAATAACGAAGAAGTGGAAGAGCCATCAAACGGAGATTTGCTTTCTTAAACCCTTTACTCTATTTACTTTAGTTGCGTTTTGTCTTATTGCTTTATTTTCGTGACTCATTCCTCCTTACTTATACTCTATACTTTCAATTTCATACATTGAGGAAAATTTCATATTTAAGTGTGCGGGAGGGGTTTACAACTTTATTAAGTCTTATTTCAATAATAGAAGATAAAAAAATCAAAAAAACAACAAAAACCCAAAATATTTTATGTGTTTTAGCCTTTAGTTTTTGAGTCTTTTTGTTTAAATTAGTGCTTTTAAAAAGTTTTAGGATGCCCTTCAACCTGTCAATGATAAGAATGATGGATAAATGAAGATAACATTGCTAAAAGATGATCACTACAACTTGAATTCAATTTTTAGTGCTTTATGATTGAATGTTTATGACTTGTAGTAGATGGTGCATGTTAAACTGGTACAGAACGAGCATGTTAAGATTTGTATGAATCATATGAACCCTATATGAGCTTTAGTGCCATTTATACTTCTTTATTGAGTGATTCATAGGAGTTATTTGTTTAAATTGAAATACATATGCCTCATAACTGCTTGCCATAACTTTTAATGAACTCTTGAGTACTAGAACTTATTCTATATGATTTTCAAAGCTTTAAGCCAATAAATTCTCCGATTTTGGACATGATTAAGGCAATAGGGTTAATGTCAGGACCCGTCCCAAATATCACCTCGATACTCGGGATGAACCCTGCTCCCGTCTGACAATCACACTTACAATACCAAAAAGAACTTAATACAACTATAAGCATAACCATCAGACGAAGGAGTAAATATATACAACAGTAAGCCAGAGCATAGTTCTACAAAATGGGCACCAAAAGTCCTACAAGTCTAAGTCCGCAACGGAAGAACGTCAGAAGTCCTATGCCTCGATATCTGCCTCAACGTTCACCCCAGCGCTATCACCACGACCTGGAGGGAATTTGAACAAAAAGAAGGTGTGAGTGGACCAAAAGGAATAAAAGTTTTAAAACCGTTTACCAGTAAATCGAAGTAAGGAAATAAAATCATTTGTTCCCTCCGGTTTAAAACCAGGCATGCCAATGAAGTATTAGAAAAAAAATCATAATGTGAACATCATAAGAAACAGAAACACTATAACATCATAAGGAACAGATACACTATAAAACTGATATAGAAACCAGAGCATAAATATCAAACCACTTTTTCCCGATCAAACCTGCTGGACCTATCCGAGTCTTTAAACTCAACCAGGCCTCACATATAAATCCGAGTCTTTAAACTCCCGAGTCTTTAAACTCAATAGGCCTATGGGGGTAACATCATAATATCCGAGTCTTTAAACTCCCGAGTCTTTAAACTCAATCCGGGCCCGTCCCCCGTCAATCAATATCCGGGTCTTTAAACCCAATATCCAGATCCAGCAAATCCAATCCATATCCAGTGTAAAACCAATTCAAAATCCATCGCCAAATTCGAATTCGAAATCCCCGGTTCGAAGCCCTTCCGGCGTTCAGAACCGACATTCCGAACCCAAATCCGGAAAAAGATCCATGTTCATAACAAAACCATAGGAAAATCCCAAATCATATTCCACAACCTATTTACCACCATCAGAAAACGTTTTTAGGTTAAATTTCTGAATTATAACATCAAACTCTGAAAACCCGTTTTTTCTCGAAAAACGTGCAAACATCTCAATCACGTATAATCATCATCAGGACATAAAAACACACATAGAAATCATAAAACAGTATTTAAAACAGTTAGGCATGCTCAGAAGTAAGAAAGAGTCCACTCACAGTTCAGAGCAAGTCACTCGCGCCCCGTGCGCTCCTCAACCATCTCTGGTGTCTCCCGTCCTGTCAATAGATACCAAATAGGGTCACAATAACATCAAGGATACCTTCCCTAATTTCCCCAATTTTTCGGGAATTTAATAATATTTTAATCCGAAACCCTAAACCGTACGGATTCCCGAACCATTCCGTAACACCGTCCGATTAACCCGAAAACTGTACCATTTGATTCCTTAGAACATTTAGGGCTAAACTCATGTTGGACGCTTGACCGAATTCCTCCCCACGCGCCCCCACGCGCCGCCCCAAGTGGCTGCGCGTGGGCCTCACGCGCCTGCTACAGTGCATCTTCAACCTCGAGTCACCCGGTTCAACTGTGTTGAACCGGCGTGACCGGTTCTCCTCCGTTCCTCCACCATTCTTCCCCATTTCAATTCCATTAGCTTCGTCCAGTCCCCTGCAACCAAACCCAGTCCTAAAATCCAGAAATCACGGCCTAAAACCCCTCGTCTTCATCCTCGAAAAACACTGCCCGTGAGCCCTGTTTTGGCCGCCGGCCACCCAGCACGTCCCCCTTCGCGGTGGTCACTCCAAACTCCTCCCACGACTTCACTGAATCACACACAACTCACGAAATCCCTCGACTCTCCCTCCAACTCCACGATTTTCCGTTTGAAAATCACGGCTAAACAGGGTACAGAGGACCCGCCGTCGAACCGCCTCCCACCGTGAGCCTCCCGTCACGGCAACCACCACAAACGACTCCTAGGACCTCCCTAAACCTCCCTTCACTCACCAAACCTTTCGATTCTAGCTCTAGGTCCACAACTCTTGAAATGAAAATCCACAAAAAACAGGGCAAAAGAGATTACCTTTCGATTCCGGCGCCGCCGTGAGAACCGTCACCCACCACGGTGCTCGTGGGACTCCCCTAAACCTCCTGAATCTCCTAGTGCCTTGAATCCGTCCACCACACAACACAACAGCCACCACCGTCCACGGCCTCCTCTGTTTCTTCCAATTATCCAACAGTCCACCACGTCGCCTCCGTGCACGGTTGCACCACCAGACCACGATCACCAGCTCCTCCGTACCTCACTGTCTCTCTCTCGACTCACACTTCACTCTCCCTAGCATCAAAATCGATCACCGCCTCACCCCAAACTTCTCTCTGTTTCCTGTTTCCTTCCAAATTGTGCACGGTTCAAAAGAGGATAACGTGTGGCCGTGCACACTTAAGAACGTAGTAGAACCATCCAGTCCCAAGCACGTGTCCACCAGCTATAGGCCAGCCCAAAACTATCTGCCACTTGCCCTTATCAGATTAGGCTGAGGGAAAATGACCAAAATGCCCCTCCTGCCCAAGATTACCATTTTGCCCTTAGACTTTCCAGACCCGTATCTTTTCCGTCCGACGTCCGATGACAGCGTGCCGCCTGTCGTTGAACTCAGGACGTCGAGACCTATCCAACGGTCCTCGGTCTACGTGAAAATCACACATCCTCCAAAAAGTCAACATTTCCCCTATTAACTCAAAATTACGGTAACGCCCCCAACCTTCCGTACATCATAACTTTTCCTCCGGTTGTCCGAATCGAACCTGCCGCCTGTCTACGGACTCGTGACGTCCTAACCTACGTCACGGTCAAAGGCTAACACTCATCCAATCGATAGTACAAAAAGTCAACTTTTCGTTTACTATTCACAAGGGCAAAATCGTCCTTTTTACAAAACTTCACAAAAAGTACATTTTTACCCTTCCCGTAGGTACGGGTCGTTACAATCTACCCCCCTAAAAAGAATTTCGTCCCCGAAATTCAGTGAAATAAGTAAGGGTACTGTTCCCGCATCAAGGCCTCGGGTTCCCAAGTAGCTTCTTCGACCTGATGATTTCTCCACAATACCTTCACTAAGGGAACCTTCTTCCTTCGCAACACTTTATCCTTCCGATCCAAGATTGCAACAGGCTGCTCTTCAAAACTTAAGTCTTCCCTCAGTTCCACTTGTTGTGCTTCCAAAACATGCGAATCATCTCGAATATATTTCCGAAGCATAGAAACATGAAAGACATTATGTACCTTTTCCAAATCTGCTGGTAAGGCCAACCGATAAGCTACAGGACCAATCCGCTCCAAGATCTCATACGGTCCAATGTAACGAGGACTTAACTTCCCTTGTCTGCCAAATCGTACAATTCCTTTCCAAGGAGATAGCTTCAGGAAAACCCAGTCTCCAACAGCAAACTCCAAATCCCTGATCCTACGGTCAGCGTAGCTCTTTTGGCGGTCCTGCGCTGCCTTCAATCGATCCCTAATCAATGCCACTTTTTCCTGAGTAAGCTCCACCAGCTCAGAAGTAGTCAACCTCCTCTCACCAACCTCAGTCCAACACAATGGAGTCCGACACTGCCGCCCATACAAAGCCTCGTAAGGAGCCATCCCAATGCTCTCCTGAAAACTATTATTGTAGGCGAACTCCATCAAAGGCAGATGTGATTCCCAAGTACCCTGAAACTGAAGCACACAAGCTCGCATCATATCCTCGAGAATCTGAATAGTCCGCTCAGACTGCCCATCAGTCTGAGGATGAAAAGCAGTACTGAAGTGTAATTTAGTCCCAAAAGCTTCCTGTAAGCTCTGCCAAAATCGAGAAGTGAATCTCGGATCTCTATCAGATACTATCGACTCCGGAGTCCCATGCAATCGAATAATCTCATTAATAAACAACTGTGCAAACTGTTCCAGCCTGAAGTTCTCCCGTACTGGCAAGAAATGAGCAGACTTCGTAAGTCGATCCACAATAACCCACACACCATCGTGTCCCTTCGGTGTTCTCGGAAGCTTGAACACAAAATCCATAGTCAGGTGATCCCATTTCCACTCGGGAATCGGCAAAGGTTGCATTGCTCCATAAGGTCTCTGCCGCTCGGCTTTTACCTGTTGACAAATCAAGCATCTACTGACATACTCTGCAATTTCACGTTTCATTCCTGACCACCAGTAATGCTCTCGAAGTGTACGATACATCTTGGTCCCACCAGGATGCATCGCATAAGCTGAACAGTGAGCCTCATCCAGTATCACCTTCTTCAAAACTTCATCCTCAGGTACACACAACCGTCCATTCTTAACCAAGGCTCCATCCTCACGAATCTCAAAATCCTGTCTTTCTCCAGCCTCGACCTCAATCCGAATGATGCCCAGAATAGGGTCCTCAAACTGAGCATCAATCACCTGATCAATCAAAACAGTCCGCACATGAAAACTTGCTAGGAGTGCTCCCTGATCATCCACAGTCAACTCTACTCCCAGCCTACGGAGCTCAACCAGCAAAGGTAACCGTACTGTCCTCAGATGCGACAAAGATCCAGCTGACTTCCTGCTCAGAGCATCGGCTACCACATTAGCCTTCCCTAGATGATACTCAATAGTACAGTCGTAGTCCTTAAGTAACTCCAACCAACGGCGCTGTCTGAGGTTCAATTCCTTTTGAGTGAACAAATACTTCAAACTCTTGTGGTCCGTGAAGATCCTGCACTTCTCACCGTACAAGTAATGTCGCCATATCTTCAATGCATGAACCACCGCAGCCAGTTCCAAGTCATGTGTAGGGTAGTTCACCTCATGGGGTTTCAATTGCCGGGAAGCATAAGAAATCACTTTCCCGAGCTGCATCAAGACACATCCCAAACCTTGTAAAGAAGCGTCACTGTACACCTCGAACTCCCCACTATCATCTGGAAGGGCTAACACAGGAGCAGATGTCAACCGCCTTTTAAGCTCCTGGAAACTCTGTTCACAGTTCTCATCCCACTCAAACCGAACTCCCTTCCGTGTCAACCTCGTCAACGGTGCTGCAAGAATAGAAAAGCCCTCAATAAAACGCCGGTAATACCCTGCCAAACCCAGAAAACTCCGGATTTCCGTTACCGTCTTAGGCTGTTCCCAATTGGCTACCGCCTCAACTTTCTGAGGATCCACACGAATGCCCTCGGCTGAAATCACATGGCCAAGAAATCCAACACTGGTCAACCAGAACTGACACTTACTGAGCTTCGCATACAACTGATGCTCCCTCAACGTTTTAAGTACGATCCTCAGATGTTTCTCATGCGCCTTCGCATTCTTCAAAAACACCAAAATATCATCAATGAAAACAATCACAAAACGATCCAAGTAGGGCCGGAACACTCGGTTCATAAGGTCCATAAAAGCTGCTGGGGCATTAGTCAGACCAAAAGGCATCACCACAAACTCATAGTGACCGTACCTGGTCCGGAAAGCTGTCTTCGGTATATCCTCCTCTTTAACCCTTAACTGGTGATAGCCGGAGCGAAGATCAATCTTCGAGAAATACTGTGCTCCCTTGAGCTGGTCAAACAAATCATCAATCCGTGGTAGGGGGTACTTATTCCGAATAGTTACCTTATTCAGTTGCCTGTAATCCACACACAATCTCAATCCTCCGTCCTTTTTCTTGACAAACAAAACAGGTGCTCCCCAAGGTGACATACTCGGTCGAATGAATCCTATATCGACCAACTCTTGCAACTGGGCCTTAAGTTCCCTCAATTCGGCAGGTGCCATACGATAAGGAGTCTGAGAAATAGGCTGTGTACCTGGTAGAAGCTCAATCATAAACTCAAGATCTCGGTGTGGGGGTAGTCCTGGCAACTCCTCGGGAAAAACATCGGGAAACTCCCGTACCACTGGTATATCCTCCGCCCTCACTGGCGTAGCACGCGTATCCACCACATGAGCTAAGTAACCCTGGCACCCCTTACGTAACAGTTTACTAGCCTCGAGTGCCGAAATAACTCCCGTAGGAAGCGCACGCTGATCCCCCTGAAATGTAGTCTCTGATAATCCGGGACTCCGAAAAGTCACTCTCCTATCGAAACATTCGATAGAAGCATGATGTCTCGTCAACCAGTCCATACCCAAGATCACATCAAAGTCCCGTAAATCCAAGAGTAACAAATCTGCCAGTAACTCCACCTGGCCTACCATCACCGGACACTCTCTCAAAACCTGAGTCACTACCAACACCTCCCCAGTAGGTGTACTCACTCCTAACGCACAATCCAAAGTAGACACCTCCCTCTCCTTAACCAAACTACAACTCCGAGCTATAAATGAATGAGTAGCCCCGGGATCTATCAAAGCAAAAACAGTGTGACCAAGTATGGTGAGTGTACCTGTCACCACTCCCGGTGCTGACCTAGCCTCATGCTGAGTCATCGCAAAAACTCGCGCCTGAGGTCCC
Source organism: Prinsepia uniflora (assembly GCA_032719365.1). Classification (NCBI taxonomy): domain Eukaryota; kingdom Viridiplantae; phylum Streptophyta; class Magnoliopsida; order Rosales; family Rosaceae; genus Prinsepia; species Prinsepia uniflora. The sequence continues at coordinate 49,978,646 of CM064864.1, forward strand.
GATGACCTACCGCGCCCTCTGGAACTGCTCGTGGCACCACCGCCACCCCTAGGGCCTGCCGCCCCTGATACTGAAGCAGTACTCCGCCCGGGTTCTGCTGCACCTCTGCCTGCTCCACCCTCCGGAGCTAACAATAGGCACTCCCGACGGAAATGTCCTCGCTCTCCACAATAGAAGCAAGTGTCCCTACCGGGTCCACCGGTATGCCTCCCTGTAGAAGCCACTAAAGTCGCACTCGCCTGAGGAGTCGGCTGTGACCTAGCTCCTCGAAATCCTGAGCCCTGGAAACTGCCTGGTCTGCCTTACCGGGCTCCACCAGCCGATAGTGATCCACCAAAATTACCCCGTTTCGGGGGCCTCTGACTCGATGCTCCTGGAAATGACTGCTCTCGGCGTCGAACACTGCCCGAATACTGTGGTCGAGCAGGTAAACTGGCCTCCACCCTGACAGCAGCATCAGACAACTCTCGGAATGTAGCAAAAGAGCCGGCTGTCACTATGGCCCTGATCTCTCCCCGGAGGCCCAACTCAAACCGGCGGCACTTCTCCGCCTCAGTCGCCACAAATGCAGGAGCAAAACGAGATAGCATCTGGAACCTCTGCTCATACTCAGCAACTGTCAAGTTCCCTTGCTTCAAGTGAAGGAATTCCGCTTCCTTCGCATCCCTAAAAGAACGGGGATAGTACTGATCTAGAAACCGCTCCCGGAAAGTCTCCCAGGTCACGGTATGTGCATCCCAGCCGGACAGTTCCAGCGTGTACCACCACTCGTAGGCAGCTCCATCCAACAGAAAAGTAGCTAACAATACCCGATCCTCGGGAGGACAGTGCATCACCCCAAAAATACGCTCGAGTCGGGTGATCCATCGGTGAGCTTCCTCGGGATCAGCCCCACCGCTGAACGTAGTAGCCCCAAGCCTCTGGGCTCTCTCGATCGAAGCGCTCTCAGTCCCTCTCGCCGCTTCATCTTCAGGTCGTGGAGGGGGTTCACGTCTCGGAGGCATGATCAATCGTACGCTGAAAGAGGCATAGAGTTAGTATAACAACCTAGACCCAACACAAATTGACACAACCTATGCTCTGATACCAATTGTCAGGACCCGTCCCAAATATCACCTCGATACTCGGGATGAACCCTGCTCCCGTCTGACAATCACACTTACAATACCAAAAAGATCTTAATACAACTATAAGCATAACCATCAGACGAAGGAGTAAATATATACAACAGTAAGCCAGAGCATAGTTCTACAAAATGGGCACCAAAAGTCCTACAAGTCTAAGTCCGCAACGGAAGAACGTCAGAAGTCCTATGCCTCGATATCTGCCTCAACGTTCACCCCAGCGCTATCACCACGACCTGGAGGGAATTTGAACAAAAAGAAGGTGTGAGTGGACCAAAAGGAATAAAAGTTTTAAAACCGTTTACCAGCAAATCGAAGTAAGGAAATAAAATCATTTGTTCCCTCCGGTTTAAAACCAGGCATGCCAATGAAGTATTAGAAAAAAAATCATAATGTGAACATCATAAGAAACAGAAACACTATAACATCATAAGGAACAGATACACTATAAAACTGATATAGAAACCAGAGCATAAATATCAAACCACTTTTTCCGATCAAACCTGCTGGACCTATCCGAGTCTTTAAACTCAACCAGGCCTCACATATAAATCCGAGTCTTTAAACTCCCGAGTCTTTAAACTCAATAGGCCTATGGGGGTAACATCATAATATCCGAGTCTTTAAACTCCCGAGTCTTTAAACTCAATCCGGGCCCGTCCCCCGTCAATCAATATCCGGGTCTTTAAACCCAATATCCAGATCCAGCAAATCCAATCCATATCCAGTGTAAAACCAATTCAAAATCCATCGCCAAATTCGAATTCGAAATCCCCGGTTCGAAGCCCTTCCGGCGTTCAAAACCGACATTCCGAACCCAAATCCGGAAAAAGATCCATGTTCATAACAAAACCATAGGAAAATCCCAAATCATATTCCACAACCTATTTACCACCATCAGAAAACGTTTTTAGGTTAAATTTCTGAATTATAACATCAAACTCTGAAAACCCGTTTTTTCTCGAAAAACGTGCAAACATCTCAATCACGTATAATCATCATCAGGACATAAAAACACACATAGAAATCATAAAACAGTATTTAAAACAGTTAGGCATGCTCGAAAGTAAGAAAGAGTCCACTCACAGTTCAGAGCAAGTCACTCGCGCCCCGTGCGCTCCTCAACCGTCTCTGGTGTCTCCCGTCCTGTCAATAGATACCAAATAGGGTCACAATAACATCAAGGATACCTTCCCTAATTTCCCCAATTTTTCGGGAATTTAATAATATTTTAATCCGAAACCCTAAACCGTACGGATTCCCGAACCATTCCGTAACACCGTCCGATTAACCCGAAAACTGTACCATTGGATTCCTTAGAACATTTAGGGCTAAACTCATGTTGGACGCTTGACCGAATTCCTCCCCACGCGCCCCCACGCGCCGCCCCAAGTGGCTGCGCGTGGGCCTCACGCGCCTGCTACAGTGCATCTTCAACCTCGAGTCACCCGGTTCAACTGTGTTGAACCGGCGTGACCGGTTCTCCTCCGTTCCTCCACCATTCTTCCCCATTTCAATTCCATTAGCTTCGTCCAGTCCCCTGCAACCAAACCCAGTCCTAAAATCCAGAAATCACGGCCTAAAACCCCTCGTCTTCATCCTCGAAAAACACTGCCCGTGAGCCCTGTTTTGGCCGCCGGCCACCCAGCACGTCCCCCTTCGCGGTGGTCACTCCAAACTCCTTCCACGACTTCACTGAATCACACACAACGCACGAAATCCCTCGACTCTCCCTCCAACTCCACGATTTTCCGTTTGAAAATCACGGCTAAACAGGGTACAGAGGACCCGCCGTCGAACCGCCTCCCACCGTGAGCCTCCCGTCACGGCAACCACCACAAACGACTCCTAGGACCTCCCTAAACCTCCCTTCACTCACCAAACCTTTCGATTCTAGCTCTAGGTCCACAACTCTTGAAATGAAAATCCACAAAAAACAGGGCAAAAGAGATTACCTTTCGATTCCGGCGCCGCCGTGAGAACCGTCACCCACCACGGTGCTCGTGGGACTCCCCTAAACCTCCTGAATCTCCTAGTGCCTTGAATCCGTCCACCACACAACACAACAGCCACCACCGTCCACGGCCTCCTCTGTTTCTTCCAATTATCCAACAGTCCACCACGTCGCCTCCGTGCACGGTTGCACCACCAGACCACGATCACCAGCTCCTCCGTACCTCACTGTCTCTCTCTCGACTCACACTTCACTCTCCCTAGCAACAAAATCGATCACCGCCTCACCCCAAACTTCTCTCTGTTTCCTGTTTCCTTCCAAATTGTGCACGGTTCAAAAGAGGATAACGTGTGGCCGTGCACACTTAAGAACGTAGTAGAACCATCCAGTCCCAAGCACGTGTCCACCAGTTATAGGCCAGCCCAAAAATATCTGCCACTTGCCCTTATCTGATTGGGCTGAGGGAAAATGACCAAAATGCCCCTCCTGCCCAAAATTACCATTTTGCCCTTAGACTTTCCAGACCCGTATCTTTTCCGTCCGACGTCCGATGACAGCGTGCCGCCTGTCGTTGAACTCAGGACGTCGAGACCTATCCAACGGTCCTCGGTCTACGTGAAAATCACACATCCTCCAAAAAGTCAACATTTCCCCTATTAACTCAAAATTACGGTAACGCCCCCAACCTTCCGTACATCATAACTTTTCCTCCGGTTGTCCGAATCGAACCTGCCGCCTGTCTACGGACTCGTGACGTCCTAACCTACGTCACGGTCAAAGGCTAACACTCATCCAATCGATAGTACAAAAAGTCAACTTTTCGTTTACTATTCACAAGGGCAAAATCGTCCTTTTTACAAAACTTCACAAAAAGTACATTTTTACCCTTCCCGTAGGTACGGGTCGTTACAGTTAACTCCACTTATCCAAATATCCATGACCCTACTTGATCACACAAGTGTGATCCCCCTAGTTTAACTCACTTTGAGCCTACATTAAGTCTTTCTTTCATCACCTTAAACATCTCTTCATGTAAGCCTAGTATAAGACATCATTTACCTTTGTTCCTTGGACTTGGTTGAAGAACATAAAGATGGTGTGAGATACGAGAAAGTGATATGATGAATGAAGACTTATATGTATGTGTAGGGAATGACTTGCTCAAACTATGTTGTTATTCATTGCATTACCTCTCAAAAGAAAAAAAATTGATGAAAAAGAAAATACAATCAAGAACAAAAGTTCAATGAGGTACTAAAATTGAGTTTTAAGCTAAGTGCCCTACGCTTGTGATTTGGAACACTGAAGTTTGGAGGCCTACATGAAGAATTTTGGCCCCTTGCCCTAATTACAAGTTCAAAGATGTTGAGAATGAAGATTAAGGCCCAACAAGTTGATACTTGGCCTATGATGATGGGAAAACACTGATGCCTATGTAATGAAGTCTTTGGTTGAGTCCTGGAACAAAACTTAACACCATTATCCTAAATATTCCTTGCCTCTACACCTAGCCCTATTACAACCTTAAATTAAGACCTTATGATCCTTGTGATGAGTAAAATTTGATTAGTTGAGTCTATCGCTTGAGTACGCTTATGGTTTTGGTTCATTTGTGCAAGTATGTTCACTATCTTATGGTTTATGTTTGAAATTTTTATGAAGTAACTTACTTTCTATTACGTGAGCATCTTCCTCACATACCTTGAGTGCAAACACAACCCATATACACATTCAGTGGAAATTTTGAGTGCATACCTCTTGTGAGTTGATTCATACTTGTTTTAGTCATGTTGAGATACATTTCACCAAGTTTACTCATTGTCTTACCTATCAAGGCATTTTGGCATGATGTATTAATTTTTGAATTCCATATGCTATATAGCTCTTCCATGTGAATCTTTGGTGCCATATTTATATCAATACAATTTGAGAAAAATGGTTAAGGGTTTAGTTGTTTAAATTCTTAGTTTGGCTTAGTATTTTCTAGGGACTAGCAAAGTCTAAGTCTGGGGGTATTTGATAAGCCTTGATTTAAGCATCATTTTATACCCTTTATGCTTATCTTTTAATGTTTAAATACCAAACAATTGTAGAAAATAATATATTTTGTGAGAATTGTGCAGAATTGGATCAAGCTCAAAATTACGAGAATTTAGGCCAAAGAATCACCTCAATTTGAGTTATATTGAAGAAGTTATGGTTGAAACAAAGGAGGCCACCAAAACATACTCAGGATTTCTGTAGGGGCCTACCGAATCCCCACAAATAGCCCAACAAGGAATTCGGCCATGCGCAACCGAACCTCACTGCCCTACCCACGGCTCGCGTGTACCGAAGATGTCACCCGTTACTCGGTACTTTCCTGACTTCACTTTCTTCACTTCGGTAGGCGCCTACCGATAGCTTTACTCCAGCCTCCATCCGCGTTGACCACGCGTTGACCGCCAAAATTAATCCTAAAATTCGGCCAGCACCTGCTGAATTTCACTGCCGTTTCCAACAGCTTTCTACCAATCCAATTCCTGTTCAATTTCCAGCACTATTTTCCTTCCTTTTGAGGAAAATTATCCAATTCAAGCTTGGATTTGTTTCCTTTTTGATTTAGGAAACCTTTTAAATTTGTATTTTTATTACCTTTATCCTTTAGGACTTTAATTTAATTAGTTTAATTCTTTTAGGATTTAAATTGTGAACTCCTATTTATTTTGGGATTAATTTTCTCCTATAAATAAAAAGGCTTAGTTTATTTGTTAAAAGTCGCTCATTCTTTGTACCGAAGCTCTGCTTGACCAATTTTTCTTTTTCAATAAATTCAAGATTTCTCGTGCAAGGTTAATTATACTATACTTCATCCTCTACACCTTCATCCGTGACATAGTCAGGCTGTCCTTGAGTGTCTCACCCAAGAGTGTCCAATCACTTCGTTTCCATAGGGTGTCCGGAAGAGAAAAAGTGTAACACGACCTCTTTACCTTATAGTTATCCTTTGTGCTTGAATATCTTGGTTTATGAACTAATATCTAATATGATTCTTGGTTTTATGATTTGTATTGCTTAAATATTCTATGTGTTTTATGATTCTAGTTTTTGTTATGATTGTATGTTTGTGCTTAATGCTTGATTAGATATGTCGGGCTGTCCCCAAGTCTAATTCATTGAAAGTGTATGTCGGGCTGTCACCGAGCACATACTTAAGATAGTATGCAAATAACTCGTAAGGCTAGAATTGTAGGATTTCATAGGTTGAAGTTAATATAATTCATGAATGAGTTAGGTTAAAGATGAGTTAGCCATGTAAATAATTGATTAGGTTAGTTTAGTTTAGTTAATCACTTAGGATAATCGAAACAATCAACTATCCCTAATTAATTAATCAAACGATAATTATGCTTAGGTACCCTCAATCGCCAGTTAAGAACGATCCTTACTTATCAATGCTACAATCTACAAAAAAGGGTTTTAATTTGCATATGTTTTTATTAAGTGTTGAGTGTGACTTTGTGTTTACTTTAATGCTTAGTTTTAGCGTATCACTAGGCCTGTCAAAGTCATACCTGAGGGTTACAAACAATCCATATAAGTCCATACAATAAACCCTCACAAAACCCTAGAACCAAAAACACGTCACAAACACGCTTCCCGGGGAGAAAAACCTCCAAAACACCAACCAAATGATCGATGATTGACCTACAACCACCACCATTGGATTCAGGATGTCAAAACCTTTCGAACAAGACAAATTTAACCTTGAAATTCGTGTTCACGCTCCCACACGCGCCGACCAATGTTGCGCCAATCAAAGTTTAGTCAACGTTGGTCAACGTTGACGTCAGCCCTAGCTGATGTCACCTGCTGATGTCAACCTAAGAATATCTTACTGCCTGCCATGTGTCATGACACGACCCATCCCAATCCCCCCGGGATTACCATGGAATGTGACGTGCTCCCGTCTGACAAGAGGCGTCAGACAAGGGATAACCGATTGCCATTGCCCAAACGGGCTTCCAGAGTGCGTAAGGATCGATGGAGGAGGTGTGCGATGCTCAAGTCTCTGCTGCAGTCGTATCCGGAATCAACCTGAAGGGCATTAAAAACAAAAGCTGTGAGTGGACGAAAATAAACAAGTCTGCTTAAAACATTTATAAGACATTTATGCCCCTCAGTAAAATCATATGCATGCACCAAAACCAATAATCCCATATTTATTTAGAAATAACCATTAGGGCCTTAGCCCGGAAACCAAAGCATAGTTTCAATTTCCAAAAGTAAATCCAAGAGTTATTTCATCAATCCAGTAATATTCATTTATCATTTTTCCATCTCCGGCATCCCCGATGCCTAGCGTCCTAGACGCTTGACGTTCCAGACGTCATATCTCACGGTATTAAGCAACGCGTGCTGCCCGGGGTCTCACCGGGTCCATATCTCTGACATCCCCGACGTCTGACGTCCATGACGTCCAGCAATCCTGCTCCTGGATCACTATACGGTCTGGTAGCTCCGTACAATGAGTCCTCGCAGGCAATGCACCGTGACTTCTCCAGTGTCCCCGACACTTGGAGGAGACCAGGATATAAATATCCTCATATCGAGATAGTTTTATGGAACACATTCAATTATTCATTTCCAAAATATCACAAGGGCCCTGCCCCGAATTTCCACAAAACCGTTATAAGTCCAAATAGTTGAATCAAATCCGAAATAGTTTATTCCATTCCATTTTAGGGTCCCCGACCCGAAATCACATATATAAGTCAACTGGGCCCCTGACCCGATTCATAAGTTAACTGGACCCCTGGCCCGATTTATAAGTTAACTGGGCCCCTGGCCCGATTCATTTTATCAAATCCGTAACCGTCTCATGAAATCATATCCAACCACATTTATGGAAATCGGTGCAAATCCAGAAAACCTCGATTTACGTGCGAACACGTAAATCGCCTCGAAATGCGTGAAATCATTTAAATTCACCGATATCCAAAGTAAATCATTTAATCATAACTATAACAATCATAAAACAGTTATGCATGCATCGAATTTATAAAACCAATGTCCCCTCACAGACCGTTTAACCGAGCGCCTCGATACACGTGCCATAGGCCTTCCCGGGCCACACCACTAACACCGGGACTCCCAATCCTGTTCAAAACACATTAGAGGATCACTAACCTCATCATTAACATCATATTCAAGTCCCGTAATTTTCCCGAATTTTTAAGTATTTTTAAACTGGATTTAAAACCTTCGGACATCCCGAACAATATCGAGACGGTGTCCGATCGACACGAAACCAATCCCAAAATGTTCGTTACAATGTATAGGATAAAAGTCATGTTGACCTCACCTCGAGATTCGTGTCCACGCGCCGTCACGCGCCGCCGTGAGTGGCTGCGCGTGAAAGCCACGCGCCTGCTACAGTGACTGCTACAGTGTTCCTTCTTCACCCGTTTGTCTGGTAAACGGGTTGGAAAGCCCGCGATAGGATCCGGTTCAATCACCCTCAATTCGATATCAATTCAATCCGTTATTGATCCTACAACAATCATCAATCCACCAATTTCAGTTCTGTGTCCATGATTAGCATCAACCATTCCCTAATCAAGTCAACAACCCGTGATCACCCAAAACGGGTCGATCACCAAAACTCCTCCAATCCTCAACCATTATCAAATTAACTTCACAGGAAGCTAATAAGGACTAATACGAACCAATTACCATGATTAATTGAACTCGACAATACCTCAATCGTCACAACTCAAGCTCGAGTTTTCCGACCGTCCACCTCGTCCGTCCACGGCCCTAGGAGCCCCAAAGCTTGCTCCATTTGATCTGGTTCGACACGTTGAAGTTCCAGAAAGCTCAATCCACCATCAATTAGGCTTGGGCTGGCCTAAAACTGGAAATTCGAATTTGAATTTCCCAGAACCCAGTTTCGGGTTTTTGAGCATTCCTCCACCATTTCCACTCCATTTTTCCATCTCTCAATCTCAGTGAACTGCCCTCGACACACTCTTCATTCTTTTAATTCAATTTAGCCGTTAAAGGCGTCCAAAACCGTCCTCAATCCACTGTGTAAAGGTTCCCGCACTGACCCGAAAATCATAGAAAAACCCAGTGCCCATGTCGTGCAATCGATGCCAACTCATTCACATGTGCAAATCCACCCCAAACCGGTCCAATTCCATCATTTAATTGATAAACTAACATGGGATCGATCGCACAAGGCATCCACCACACGGCCAGTTCAATGAAACAGTGACCCATGTGAAATTACATTTCTGCCCTTGTGCAGAAAATTACCAAAATGCCCCTCACGCATCCTGACCCGTAACTCGGTCATTCGGACTCCGATTGATGCGTGCCGCCTGTCATTGGATTCGTATCGACGATACCTACGTAACGGTCCTTGGCCCTCGGCCATCGGACATCCCGGTCGAAAAGTCAACATTCACCCTTATATCGTCCAAATTACGAAAATGCCCCTGGACTTCCGTACATCATAACTTTCACCACGAACATCGGAATCGAACGTGCCACCTGTCTATGAACTCGTGACGTCCCGAACTACGTCACGGTCATCGGTCAAAGTCCATTTGACCATCCGAATTAAAAGTCAACGTTTTGCCCACGCCCAGGGGCAAAACGGTCATTTTGCACAATTCGTCCGAAATCACACAACTAATCCCAGATTTAGTAAATCACCATTAAATATTATTAAATTCCGATATTCGGGACGGGTCGTTACAACCTTCCCTCCTTAAAGAATTTCGTCCTCGAAATTACCAACAACCTTTTTCCACAACCACCTTGTGGAAAACATTTCGACCACATACCATGTGTACACCTGTACACCCACATACTGGAACAACACCAGTCTCGTCTGCACCCAGGCATCCCATCACAGTCATACGTCACAATCAACAACACTCGACCACCTCGAGTGGACATAATCACCTGATTCGCGATAAAATCGCTTAACCATTTAGCTGACTCCTTCAGCTAGACGGTTCCTTTCCATTCAAAATATCCTTACATTCGCTCCCATTGGGAGTCACCAAATCTCATTTGTCAGTCCATGCTGACACCATCAGTCAAACTGTCATCACAAAACTTTACCACCCTAGTAAAGCCCCAACCATCAGCCAGTCAGTGACAACACCACGTATTACATCACTCTCGATGTAGCGCAAGATCAACCACATGATCACCATTCGCAGGGCAAGCCCAATCCTGCGACACAAAATAATCTCAATGTCCATAATCACCGACTCCCTCAGTGAACCAAGACGTTGGAAAAATCACGGTGTGATAAAATCACACAAGGCTACTCGTGGTTACTCTGACCACCAATTCACTCATCTTGAGTGTATGTATACCGTCAACTTACTCCATCAAGTGGTGTAACTAGAACACATTGAATACCAGCCCAGCAGTGAACACACATCTCAATACTAGGGTTCCACAAGCCAACCATGGCTAAGAGCACCTGCTCATAAAATCACTGAACCCGACAAGATCAATCTGCCCAGCGCACAGTATCCAATGTCCAGTCCACAATACAGCCAAACAAATGATATCAGAACCAAGCCGATTACCAACACATTAGTTACACACCACTGGTACATCCCATGTACCGCCATTAGGCACCACTCAGCCTAACCAGTATCAATCCTCGTACAACGTACCCTGTACGTACCTCAATCCATCAATCTGACTATAGCCACCCAGGTCATAGCCAAACACGTTCTAGTAATGGAGTACATTTGCCCAAACCAACATGAGACAAAACGAACTCCACCCGTCATCTAGTTCCAATTTCCGAATCCGAATTCGCAATTTCGTAAGAAATCCCGAATTCGAACCCAACATCATAATTATAATCCATTCTCAAATCCGAATCCGAAATCATTATTCCGTAAGCTAGCATTGGAATAATCATTCCGCACCCAAATCTAGTAATCCATTTTCGAGCTTCGCAATCGAATCCTGAATCGTCACCCAGAAATTCGATTCCAAAACCCAAAATCTCGTTTACGTCCATCAAGACGTAACATAACCGATCCTATCGGTTACCCGCTCAAAACACTCGATTGACTTCATAGGGAAGCCAATCCCAATATCCACACGTCAAAAGTTGACGAAATCCGACCACATCGGAAACCCTACTCACCTGAGTAACAAACCATATGGACTCCACTTCGAAACGAAGTTCGGTCCCGTCGTTTACGACTCGCATACCAAGGTAAGAGTGATAAACTCACACCCAATCTGGATCATCAAGATCACGACCCAGATCCAACACTACGTCATCCGAAACGTAATACCACGATCCTAGATCGTCATACCGTCCATAGTTAACAACATCACAAATCAGATCCACCTAGGATCCACACATGTCCACATAGCTAACAAACCATCTGAAAGCTGATCGTAGGGTCTTACACCCTCAATGAATCAATCGTCAAATTTCCCCTTAGTGGAAAGATGACCACGCATTTCACCACCAAATCCAAAATCATACACAACTTCTTGTGTCCAATGACCCCAAGCCATACATGGGTCCACCTACCAATACACGCTCAACGTACTGGTAACAACCATCATCGTCTGCCACGACAGGAAAATATGAAGTCAACCCCAAAGACTTCGGAATACCAATCACCGATGCGGAAACGAGCACTCCTCTCGTCTCCCAATCACAACTCTCCCCGACACGGGAGTTCCAACCAGGTTGGGAACAGACATGCTCCCAATGAGATGTCAAGTCCAACCACTGGACTGCCCACGTCCATACCTCACTTGGACCACCACGTGTCCAAAATCAATTCATTACTCGGACCTCACGTCCGTCAATAATCATGTATGCACACACCCCGATTCCGAACGGGATATCTACAATTTTGCCTGAATGTGCATACCATACTGCCTTAGTCTCACATCTCGACCTTAACAGGTTCAATCCTCAGGTTCCAAGTGGTTCACAATCACAAAATCCCACATCAATACCACGAATGGTTTCCCCGACTTTTCCAATTTCAATAATTTCCTTGTATTTCCTGGGGATATAAGAAGTATACCATCATACCAATCTCGGAGTTGACAACAACTCCCCAAATCCACCAATACACATGACCTAGGGGACAGCATCCCAAGATTCCCCCAAATTTTCAATCATACCTTTTGATCCATTCATCACTTGTCATCATATATCTGTTAGGACTTATCCCAACACGACACAACCTCCACTGGAACCCATCCAGTCCAAGACTCAACCACCACTGAGTCGCAGATACCAATCATCTGTTCATCATGACAGAGTCACACCCCAACTGGTGGCTCATCGTCATCACAATTACTGTTACCAGCACCAACGCACCATCATCAATACCAGTATCAGCACACAGGCATCCATACTAGTATTGGCATATAGGTATCACCATACCAACATCCATACATAGCACACGAACATCCATGCTAGCACACGAACATCCATGCTAGCACACAGTGTGCAAAGTTGTTACCCTGGATCTCCGTTCATTACGAACGACGATCCCGTAACAGCACTCGTACCCCACGACTATGGGTACCTCCAATTTGACCACTGGCACATCAGGATAATGGTCGTTCCCTGAACATCCCCTGATCCTCAAGTGTCAAAACCACACTAAATACCCTCGATAGCCAGTTATCTCGACACAACTGTCGACCAACAGTCATCGTTGTCAAGATCCGTATCCACACATCACACTAATATTCGATCCAACACGGGATTCCATATTTTATCTCACAACCGTATCCATAGATCGAAACCCATAAGACTCACTAGAGTCATCCACATGGTCATCCACGAGCTCAGCCGCTCGTCGCAGCACAAGTTCTCATTTAAAGTTCACTTTTCCAGCCCATCGTATAAATTAGGGTTCCAAGATCACACCCTAGGGTTCCACCGAACCCAACTGCCTTCTGCAGTAAAATCCACAATCTGACCGACCCCGCGGTCCTGACATCATATAGACGTCCAATTCAATCCAATCGTCAACTCAACGTGGGTTCCATCGTGGGTTCCACCACGAAGGTCATCGGCTAACTCCGATGCACCAACACCCCGTACACTAGCCAACACTACCAGGGTCCATAATTTAGACCAATACTCAACTGAGTTTTGTACTTCCATAACATTATTCCAATGGGGTTCCCTGAACCTAGCTGTGCCCAGTGGCACAACAATCCATCATCACATGACCGAACCGACGGTCCCACATTACCAGTTAATCGTATACACCCACCTGGGTTGAATCGCAACAATGCACGGCGTATCGGGCCAAACACACCCAATTCACCATACAACCCAAAACTATCTATCAGGTTGACAACGGAACTGCAGCCCAAAGAGACATCACACCCTCGTCCTTCGCGCACAAAAGAGCAAAACCTGCTCTGATACCACTTGACACGACCCATCCCAATCCCCCCGGGATTACCATGGAATGTGACGTGCTCCCGTCTGACAAGAGGCGTCAGACAAGGGATAACCGATTGCCATTGCCCAAACGGGCTTCCAGAGTGCGTAAGGATCGATGGAGGAGGTGTGCGATGCTCAAGTCTCTGCTGCAGTCGTATCCGGAATCAACCTGAAGGGCATTAAAAACAAAAGCTGTGAGTGGACGAAAATAAACAAGTCTGCTTAAAACATTTATAAGACATTTATGCCCCTCAGTAAAATCATATGCATGCACCAAAACCAATAATCCCATATTTATTTAGAAATAACCATTAGGGCCTTAGCCCGGAAACCAAAGCATAGTTTCAATTTCCAAAAGTAAATCCAAGAGTTATTTCATCAATCCAGTAATATTCATTTATCATTTTTCCATCTCCGGCATCCCCGATGCCTAGCGTCCTAGACGCTTGACGTTCCAGACGTCATATCTCACGGTATTAAGCAACGCGTGCTGCCCGGGGTCTCACCGGGTCCATATCTCTGACATCCCCGACGTCTGACGTCCATGACGTCCAGCAATCCTGCTCCTGGATCACTATACGGTCTGGTAGCTCCGTACAATGAGTCCTCGCAGGCAATGCACCGTGACTTCTCCAGTGTCCCCGACACTTGGAGGAGACCAGGATATAAATATCCTCATATCGAGATGGTTTTATGGAACACATTCAATTATTCATTTCCAAAATATCACAAGGGCCCTGCCCCGAATTTCCACAAAACCGTTATAAGTCCAAATAGTTGAATCAAATCCGAAATAGTTTATTCCATTCCATTTTAGGGTCCCCGACCCGAAATCACATATATAAGTCAACTGGGCCCCTGGCCCGATTCATAAGTTAACTGGACCCCTGGCCCGATTTATAAGTTAACTGGGCCCCTGGCCCGATTCATTTTATCAAATCCGTAACCGTCTCATGAAATCATATCCAACCACATTTATGGAAATCGGTGCAAATCCAGCAAACCTCGATTTACGTGCGAACACGTAAATCGCCTCGAAATGCGTGAAATCATTTAAATTCACCGATATCCAAAGTAAATCATTTAATCATAACTATAACAATCATAAAACAGTTATGCATGCATCGAATTTATAAAACCAATGTCCACTCACAGACCGTTTAACCGAGCGCCTCGATACGCGTGCCATAGGCCTTCCCGGACCACACCACTAACACCGGGACTCCCAATCCTGTTCAAAACACATTAGAGGATCACTAACCTCATCATTAACATCCTATTCAAGTCCCGTAATTTTCCCGAATTTTTAAGTATTTTTAAACTGGATTTAAAACCTTCGGACATCCCGAACAATATCGAGACGGTGTCCGATCGACACGAAACCAATCCCAAAATGTTCGTTACAATGTATAGGATAAAAGTCCTGTTGACCTCACCTCGAGATTCGTGTCCACGCGCCGTCACGCGCCGCCGTGAGTGGCTGCGCGTGAAAGCCACGCGCCTGCTACAGTGACTGCTACAGTGTTCTTTCTTCACCCGTTTGTCTGGTAAACGGGTTGGAAAGCCCGCGATAGGATCCGGTTCAATCACCCTCAATTCGATATCAATTCAATCCGTTATTGATCCTACAACAATCATCAATCCACCAATTTCAGTTCTGTGTCCATGATTAGCATCAACCATTCCCTAATCAAGTCAACAACCCGTGATCACCCAAAACGGGTCGATCACCAAAACTCCTCCAATCCTCAACCATTATCAAATTAACTTCACAGGAAGCTAATAAGGACTAATACGAACCAATTACCATGATTAATTGAACTCGACAATACCTCAATCGTCACAACTCAAGCTCGAGTTTTCCGGCCGTCCACCTCGTCCGTCCACGGCCCTAGGAGCCCCAAAGCTTGCTCCATTTGATCTGGTTCGACACGTTGAAGTTCCAGAAAGCTCAATCCACCATCAATTAGGCTTGGGCTGGCCTAAAACTGGAAATTCGAATTTGAATTTCCCAGAACCCAGTTTCGGGTTTTTGAGCATTCCTCCACCATTTCCACTCCATTTTTCCATCTCTCAATCTCCGTGAACTGCCCTCGACACACTCTTCATTCTTTTAATTCAATTTAGCCGTTAAAGGCGTCCAAAACCGTCCTCAATCCACTGTGTAAAGGTTCCCGCACTGACCCGAAAATCATAGAAAAACCCAGTGCCCATGTCGTGCAATCGATGCCAACTCATTCCCATGTGCAAATCCACCCCAAACCGGTCCAATTCCATCATTTAATTTATAAACTAACATGGGATCGATCGCACAAGGCATCCACCACACGGCCAGTTCAATGAAACAGTGACCCATGTGAAATTACATTTCTGCCCTTGTGCAGAAAATTACCAAAATGCCCCTCACGCATCCTGACCCGTAACTCGGTCATACGGACTCCGATTGATGCGTGCCGCCTGTCATTGGATTCGTATCGACGATACCTACGTAACGGTCCTTGGCCCTCGGCCATCGGACATCCCGGTCGAAAAGTCAACATTCACCCTTATATCGTCCAAATTACGAAAATGCCCCTGGACTTCCGTACATCATAACTTTCACCACGAACATCGGAATCGAACGTGCCACCTGTCTATGAACTCGTGACGTCCCGAACTACGTCACGGTCATCGGTCAAAGTCCATTTGACCATCCGAATTAAAAGTCAACGTTTTGCCCACGCCCAGGGGCAAAACGGTCATTTTGCACAATTCGTCCGAAATCACACAACTAATCCCAGATTTAGTAAATCACCATTAAATATTATTAAATCCCGATATTCGGGACGGGTCGTTACATGTCACCCTATGACACATGCCACATGTCCATGCCGACGTCGCTATGATATCATGCCGACGTCGCTATGATATCATGCTGACGTCGCTATGATATCATGCTGACGTCACTATGATATCATGCTGACATCAGTCCTGCCACGTTACCTGCCACGTCGACACTAACAAACCCTGACAGGTTGCCATGTGGTACTACGTGATTTGCCACATGGCTTGACAGCGATGACGTGAACTGCCACGCCATCATCTCCTACTTTTAGCTGGTTCGACCCGAATGACTATAACAGGTCGTTCAACCAGGTTCCAAACCCTACTCGTTCTCCATCATTTCTCGACTGTTTCTCTCCATTTTTTCACCAAACTACTTGTCATCCTCCCAGAAATCGATCTACAGCCTTACAAGTATAAAAACATACCTGAATGTCCCCCAGTTATGATTAAAACTCACGGCCAACCTTCGAGCTTGTCCCTAGGATGATTCTTGCATCCTTTTCTGTTTCTTTTTGTTCCTACATGCTCGCAAGAGCTCAAGGAATGTAATCCTGGCCTCAGATCACAATATCAATGGCCCAAATCCAAAACCAAAATCTAACACACACGGGCTTACATGTTTTTGGGTTCCAGCTAGCTCCTCTGAGGCCCTCATCTTGTGCCAACTGAATGGAACAATGAAGAAAAATGGTGGGTAAGGGTTTGAGGTGGTTTGAAATAGGAAGGGAGAGATAAGAGACGTGTTAAGGGAAGGGATTAATGGGATGAGTGACACTTGTCACTCATCTTGTGGTCCAGGACAAAATATCTTGGGTCCCACAACCTAACATACAACAATCCAATCTTCTCGTAAAACGTGAACTTGTAAACTCCGATTAAACCATTCCAGACCCATAACTTCATCGTACGAAGTCCGAATTCGACATGCTACATGTTTACATTAACACAAACTCGTGATCTACGTAAAGGGCCTCCATCATCGTGCAAAAAGTTTCTTAAATCAAAAGTCAACATTTTCCCCTTTCCAAGGACAAAATTATCATTTTACCTCGACTAATCTTGATGTGAGGACCCGTTCCTTGGGGGTATGGTTAGCAATCCCACATCGCCCGGGGGATATGAGGGATGCACCTTATATGTGTGGCTGCGTATCTATTTAGCGCGAGGCCTTTTGGGAGCTCACTGGCTTTAAGTTTGGTTGGAACTCCAAAGTTAAGTGAGTAGGGGCTGGTGCAATCCTAGGAGTGGTGACCCACTTGGAAGTTTCACGTGAGCTTCCGAAAATAAAACCATCAGTGGTAGGCCCCAAAGTGGACAATATCTTGTTGGAGTAGGTTGGGTCGTGACAATTTGGTATCAGAGCCCAACTCTTGGGAGTTTGGGTTGGTGCAATCCGATGATGGGTGACCCACTCGGAAGTTGCACGTGAACTCTCGAGAACAAAACTGTGAGGGTTGGGCCCAAAGCAGATAATATCCTGGTAGAGAAGGTCAGGTCATGACAATTTGGTATCAGAGCCTAACCTCGGCTGGAATTGAGTGTGCCAACGAGGACGTTGGGCCCCAAGGGGGATGGATTGTGAGGACCTGTGCTTTCGGGGCATGGTTAGCAATCCCACATCGCCCAGGGGATCTGGGGTATGCGCCTTATATGTGTAGGTGCGCATCTATCCAATAAGAGACCTTTTGGGAGCTCACTAGCTTTACATTCCTTAGGAACTCTAAAGTTAAGCGAATTTGGACTGATGTAATCCCATGATGGGTGACCCACTGGGAAGTTGCACGTGAGCTCCCGAGAACAAAACCATGAGGGCTGAGCCCAAAACGGACAATATTTTGTTGGAGAAGGTCGGGTCGTGACACCTAATTAGTTGCACTAATCTCCTAGTAATGCCGTTATTATGGGGTGGGTCGTTACAGTTAGTCTGGACCCCATTGAACCCTTAGGGTTGAGAATCACCACTGCCATAAGGAAGTTCGGGAGGAACCGTTAACCTCTTGTTAGACGGATTGTCGAGGTCATTAAAGTTGACTATCTTGGAGTTACAATGCGAGACAGCTGAAACATTGGAGCTTTCATGTACTTGACGTACTCGAGTTATTGGTGAAAGGGAAAATTTACCTATTCTAGCTTGTTTGGTATCTTTCCGAGATGAGACTAATCGTTGATTGAGGAATCCTTACTGGACATTCAAGAAATTATTTAGAAAGCATCTGATTTGTTATATCATTTGAGGGAGATCTTTGTGGATTACTTATGGTAAACGAAGTGATACACTAGTAGCCCGATGGTTGGAAAAATAATGGAACCCTTAGCAAAGTACTATTATATTGGACCCCGCAAGGAAGCTAAGTCGTAACTACGATGGTGGCAGACAATTTTCAATTGCTCGTTGGGAATGGTATCTCTGACCGACCTTGATCAAATTTCAGGGACAAAATTTCTTTAAGGGGGTAAATTGCTACATCCTGTATCAAAAATGTAAATTGGGAATTTGGAATTTACCTTTATACTTCTATTAAACTCTTCATATTTCTATTTGGGTTGGTATTGGATTAATTAGCGAGGTTAGGCCCCGCAAATGTTGGTATCGGGGGCCCAAACCCGTAACATAAATTGCATGTTATTGAGTTCTTGGTGGCTTTTAGTTGAAACCAAGCCCAACCATTAGGCCTTAGACCTACCTTGGATATAGTGGCTGGTTAAGCCCAATCGTAGTAAGCCCCAAAATGACACCAAAGCCCAATCTGTTGTCACTGACTCGTAAAGCCCAAGGCCCAGTTGCTTCCCCTCATCGTCCAGAGTCTCTCATTTTCCCCAGAAAACCAAAAGAGTTTGAAACTCTCTCTCTCCATCTCTCACGAATACCTAGACCACACATACGCACGCACCCGTGCCAAATCCACAAGCAGAGACTCGATTTACCGTAACCATTCCCTTTCTGTGAAGAATGAGAGACGACGACCACCATTGCCCTCCCTCATCTTCATTTTAGCTATCGTTTATGCCCTTTGTGAAAAACTAGAAACACACAACCTCAGGTCATTTTTGAATGGGGTATGGCAGACCTGGTACTCTAATCTTGACGTTGATGACACCACAAGCCTCACCTCGACGCCCTATAATCGTCTAGCTGGTCAGACAAACCTAGAAATTGTCTTGACCAGAGATAATTAGCTCGACTCGTTCAGGACCCCACATTGACCCCACATTGACCCAGGTCATCTTAGCTCAAACCAGGTACTATCTTGAACCCTAAATCACCTTTTTCACTTCGTCTCATCAAGGGGAAGATAACCATGATTTTGCTTGTGGTTTATGATGCGAGTAGACATCGACTCGACATTAACTTGAACGGACTAAAAGGTTTTACAGGTAACCTCGAACCCTTCAGGTTAGACCATCGAATTTGTCTCCTTGATAGCATTTTAACCTGCCACTTGCATGTGGAATCCGTGATGGTCATAGTGGCGACGACGGCGGTCGGAAATCGCATGGTCGTAGGAGTGTTGGACTCTCCACGATGGCGCAAATGAGTGTTACATTTGAGAATAATGCTTTCAAGTTCTTATTTCTTTGTTGCATCTAACCCTAATTTCTATTGTAGGTTTTGAATATGCTTGAGCCCTGAACGGTGGGCTGCCGTTTTCTAAAAAATTGAGAGAACCACCATGAATTCCCCATCGATTTTTGGGGCTCTTGAAGAGTTTCTGAATCCTTAGAGTGGATATTTGGAATCCTTGTGGAAAGTAGATGTGTTTAGGCCTAATTTTGAACTAGGGACGAGGAAATGAGAACTCGTCGGAATTTGGGAATTTTTCGGCGAAAATTCCAGATTCCCTGGAATATTCCCACATATGTACAGCGCACATGTGGCATTGTAGAACACGCGCAGAGGACAGTGACAAGAACATGGAGGTGTGTGGTTGTGCATGAGGACCTCAGTTAGTGCGTGAGCCATTTTTCCAGCCCTCTGTGTAACGACCCGTCCCAAATTCCATGATTAGATTAGTGACTAATCACGATTAGTGAGGTTAATCGGTGATTAGTTAAGCTAAATCGGACGAACGATGCGAAATGACCGTTTTGCCCCTGATCGTGGCAAACGTTGACTTTTCATTCGGGCGGTCAAATGGACTTTGACCAATGACCGTGACGTAGTTCGTGACATCACGAGTTCATAGACAGGTGGCACGTTCAATTCCGACATTCGAGGAGGAAGTTATGACGTTCGGAAGTTTAGGGGCATTTTGGTAATTTTGGGTAAATGGGGTCAAATGTTGACTTTTTGACCAGGAGGTCCGATGGCTGAGGGCCGAAGACCGTTACGTAGATAAGGACGATACGAATCCGTAGACAGGCGGCACGTCGAATTCGGACGTTCGACGGCGAAGTTACGGTTCACGGAAGTTCCCAGTTACTATTCACAATTACACGTTTTACGAGGACCGTTTGTCTTTAGTGGGGCCAGTCACTTTTCAGCAACCAATGGATGAGTGACAAGTGTCACCCATCCACTGGCTACCATTCCATATACATGCATCCATCCATATAACCGTGCATCCATTTTCCATTTTTCCTCCAACCAAACCCGATCCCATTTCTCACCCAAACCCATTCAACCCTTCCCAATGATCGTATAGGGGAGACCAGAGTGTGAGGATGGACCGGTGGACGCTGGTGGCCGGCCCAGGATGCACCGCCGTGGACGGCGGAGGAGGAGGAGATCGAGGTAATCGGTTTTACCCGATTTTGTCCATTTTCAATATTAGTTGTTATGGGTCGATTTGGACGATTGGTTTGAGTTAAATAGGTTGCTAGGGAGTTGTTAGAGGGGTTTTGGTGGTGGTTGACGGCTGGGACGCCGTTGAGGTTGATCGGGGAAGTTTGAACCGTATGGTTCAAAATGGGTTAATGGGTTTTAGTTGGTTTTAGATGGTTTAATTAATTGGGTTAGATAGGAAATGAGAAAATAGGAATTTAGGGATTAAAATGGGACCAAACGGACGAGAAATGAAGATGGGAGGGCCTTGGACCGGTCACGCCGGTCCAGGCGGACCGGATTTACAGGAAAAACCGGACCGGTCGGTTCGCGGCAGGTTGGAGAAGGCACTGTGCGGTGGCCCGTGAGGCCCACGCGCAGTGCATTCCATAGGCGCGTAACGGCGCGTGACGGGGTATTTGGGGATGGTTCCAACATACGAAATCATCTATTCGATGTAACGAACATTTTGGGACTGGTTTCGTGTCGATCGGACACCGTCTCGATATGTTTCGGGGCATCGGAAGGTTTAGGTTCGGGATTAAAAATAGTTAAAAATACGGGAAAATTTCGGGGCTTTAGTGGGAGGTTAATTAAGTAGTTAGTAACCTTCTATTACAATTTGGACAGGTTTGGGAGTCCCGGTGATGGTGGTCGGCTCGGGGAGCCGTATGGCACGCAAATCGAGGCGGCAGCTCGGACGGTCTGTGAGTGGACCTTGTTTTCTAAATTGGTGCATGCATAAATGCTTATTATATGTTTTATTACTTGTTTGATGATGCCATGGGAGCATCTGTGTGTGGTTACGTATAAGCACGTATTTCGAGGTTTCAGCCTTATACGGTGCTTATACGGGTCTGTATTTCTTATTGGTTTTATTGAAATGGCTTTGGATTTGTAAAAGGATAAACTCGGGTATGAGACCCATTTGGTTTTGTCTCCGGCATATGACCCTATATTTCGGGCACGGTGCCCAGCTGATGTCATATGTTCGGGCACTAGACCCAGTTATTTTACGGTTTATGATTTCGGGTCAGGGACCCTAGATAAATTTCCAAGTTCATGTCTGTTTATGGGAACCAGCATGAACTCTAGAAAGGTCATTGTGGTTCATGACGGTTTATGGGAACCGGCATGAACCTTTGTCAGGTCATTCTGGTTCTTGACGGTTTATGGGGACCGGCATGAACCCTGGTTATGTTATTACGGTACATGACGGTTTATGGGAACCGGCATGTTACCTGATTATGGATATTATGGATCATGACGGTTCAGGGGAACCGGACATGAATGTTTATGTTATGTATATATATGTTCATCTACCTTCCTTTACTTCTATTATCTCCTCCGGGGAGGGTCGTTGGCCTGGGTGGACCCCGGAGTAGTCACGGAGCACCGACTGAGTGGAGTCACCCCCCAGTTGGGTTCCTTACTCTCAGGAAGGCTATGGTTACTATTACCTCGAGTAGGATCAGTGGTCTGCGGACATTGACCTTGACTTTGAGAAGACTCGGATTAAGACCCGGGTAGCACGCGCGTAGCTTTGGATACCGTGACAGGATTGGTTGTGTGACTTATATGTATATATGATATATGATATGTGGTGTGCACAGGTGTGCACATGATTTGAGCAGTGGCTCGTGTACTTGGTTTCTTTATGGTTTGGGGCCGAGTCCCTTATGGATTTGGGCAGTGGCCCGTATGGTCGTTTTCACTGTGGTCCTTTCGACCTTGGTTTATATCTGCTTTGGGCTTAGTCCCACATATGGTTTGTTTTGGATACATGGTTTTCGAATGCATGCATGCTTTTTAGTGGAGGGTACAAATGTCTTCTTATGAAATGTTTTTATAAACTCTTGTTTTGTCCACTCACAGTTTTTAATGTTTTGACTGCCCTTCAGGTTGACATCGGATGTGGACTGTAGCAGAGACCGAGATATCACATGCCTCCTCCGGATCCTGGCGTACTCTGATAGCCCGGGAAGGCAAAGAGCGGAAATATCCCTTGTCTGACACTTCGTGTCAGACGGGAGCAGGGTCATCCCGCACTAATCCCGGGGAGATTGGGATGGGTCCTGTCAACGTGGTATCAGAGCGGGGTTGTCTCTATTCGGGCAACCGTGCAGCTCTTGGAGTATGTACGCAGGTCGAGGATGTGATATCTCAATGTGCTACAGTTCGTGATCAACCTGATAGTTAGGGTGCCGGTGCGATAGTTAGTAGGATTGACTCGTGAAATGTCTTGGCTCGGCATTTGATGCCGGGGTTACCATAAATCTGTCAAGGTTGACAGTGTGGGGCCCTATGGAAGGATGAACGTATTCGTACGTTAGATTGTGATCGTGAGACGGTTAGTTGGGATCGTATTTCACGATGTCGTAGGATTGGTTCCGACGACAGTTTGGTGTTGTGACCATCCGATGATCGAATTTGGTGGAGTTAGATGGATTTACTGTAGTTGGCAGTTAGTATCCGGATTCGGGGAATCCTAGTTGGATTGACGGTAGGATTGGATTGACGTCTTTACGATGTCGGACCGCGGGGTCGGTCAGATTGTTAATTTTACTGCTTTTCGCAGTTGGGTTCAGAATGACCCTAGGTGTAATCGTGGAATCCCAAGGTAGGATGTGTATGGTTTGGAAATGTGAGTTGACGAGTGGTGTGACTTGGACGACTATTCGGATTTGGATTCGGTAGTCGGTCTAGTCATGTCAGCTTGTGTTGGGACTGCACTTCGCAGTCGGGGTTGTACTTATCAGTTAGACCTAATTGGTTGTCGTGCTACTTAGTTGTGGTTTGGTGCAACTAAGGTCGTGGATGACCTGGTAGACGACATTGGTTTAGTTGAGTTGCGACTGCTTAGTGTTTGGTTGGGCAAGTTATCAGGGTTGGTACTTGTCGATGGAATCCCTGAATGGGATACAGAGTAGTTGGTACGGGCGGTTGATTTCGTTGGATACGAAGTCTGGATATAGCGAGGTCTGGTAGTTAGGTCGGCACGAGTCTGTGGCAGGCGCTACTACCGAGAGTGGTTGTAGTTATGATTGTTGGGAATCGGGGACGTTCAGGGGACGTTTCCTTTTCGCGTATGAGTTGTCAGGGTAACTGTACCCAGAGGTGTTGGGTACGAAGGAGGCAGAGTTTCTCCTATTCTAGCAGAGGTACGGGGTCGTCGCTCGGTATGAGCGGAGATCCAGGGTTGTCAGTTTTGTACATGGTGTGCCGATACTGATACTGGTGTTGGTGTACTGATACTAGTGCAGGTGATAGCGCGTTGGTGCTGGTTCTGGTGATTGTGATGATGTTGAGTCACATTCGTCGAGATAGGCATATGTTCGGTATCTGTGGTTCAGGAGTGGATCACGGATAGAGTTAAATTGGTGAGGGACACGTGGTTGATGTCCGAGTATGTTGTTTCCAACCAGATTGGAACTTCGAAATCGCGAGAGGTTGCGATTGAGGTGACGAGAAGAATGCGGGTTTTCCGCATTGGTATTGGGTATGTCGAAGTCGTTTGGGTGACTTCTCAGGTTCTACCATAATTGATGGTGGTAGATGATGTAGATGTTATTGATGTTGTTGGTTACCACTAGTACACTGATCGTGTATTGGTTGGTGGACCCGTGATTTGTCTGGGTCATTAGGTGGAGTGAGTATATCGAAGTTAGGTGACTGCGATTCCTCATTCTCTACTTGGTGGCAGATGATGTCAGGTTACGTGACGTGGTGAATGCAGCGAGTTTGGTTGAATTCACATAGGATGAGTTTTGATGTCAGAGTCTTGTATCATCTTTGATTTTCCTCGGTGGAATGACAAGGATCGATACGAGGTAATCAGTGATAACCCACAGTCTCGGCGTGTCTCGTCGTTGACTAATCTATTTAGATGTGGGAAATGGTTGAGGACTTTGGACGTCGTGACGATCGGGGATCGTGACGTCTATGGTCGGTTGACGTAGTGTTGGATCTGGATCGTGATTTGGATGATCCAGATAGGTGGAGAGTTTATCATTCTTACTTAGATGTTGAGTGGAGCATGATGGGACTGAACTTCTTTTCGAGGTAAATCCCATATGACTTATTACTCACCTGAGTAGTTGTCCGATGAGTAGTTTTCCGACGTGGTCGGATATGGTCAGCCTTAGAGTTGTGTGGATGTTGGGATTGATTTCTCTATGAAGTCAATCTAATGTATGGTGTGTAATCGGTTGATCAGGTAACCGGTAGGTTCGGTTTTGATACGTCTCGGTAGACGTGAAAGATATTTCGAGTTTTGGAATCAGATTTCTGGATGACGATTCAGGATTTGATTTTGGAACTTGAAAAAGGATTTCTAGATTTGGGTTTTGGAATCGGATTCTGGGTGACGATTCAGGATTTGATTCTGGAGCTTGACACTAGATTTTCTTTTATGGATTTGGGTTCGGAATGGTTATTCCAAATGCTAGCTTACGGAATAATAATTTCGGATTCGAATTTGGACATGATTATGGATTTGATTTCTGAGTTTGGATTCGGGATTTCTTACGAAATTGCGGATTCGGATTCGGATTTGGAAATTGATAATGGGTCGGAGTTTTGATCTGTCGGGTACTGGATTGGACAGTGGGAACTCCATGATTGAAACGTGATTGGCTATAACCTAGGTGGTTGTAGTGTGGTTGATGGGTAGATGTACGTACCTTGTACGTTGTTCGAGGTACAATACCAGGTAGACTTGTGGTGCCTGGTGACGGTATATAGGTTATACCGGTGGTACAGTGGTGAGCGTGTTGGTAGTCGGATTGGTTCCGATACCATCGGATTAGTTGAGGTCGTGAACTAGACATTGGATACTGTGCATTGGGTCATAGTACTTCTGATGGGTAGTTACACACAGGTCGAGTGAATTGTTTGTTAGTGTATACTCATGGTTGAGTAAGTTGGTGGATAGTGTAACCACAAGGGTGTATAATGTTAGCTTTCGTTGGCGACTGTCAAGTGGTGACGGGTTTGTCGGAGGTGTCATCGTGGATCGATGAGTGAGGTCTGATGACTCCCGGTGGGAGTAGACATCAGGATAGTTTGGTGATTGAGGAAGGAACCTTCGAGTGTTTGTGTCAGTGACTTGGTAGATTTGACAAGTGGGTCAATCATAGGATACTTGAGCTACTCTGATACTAACAGGTGGTGTCAGTTCGGAGCGTACGACTTCTGCTATTCGACGTGGTCGAATGTAAACGAGGCGACGTGAGCGTTAGTGGTACGTCTGGTTGCAGACGAGTACGTACTATTTTGTTTAATGGGTGTACTAGTGTACACGTGTTTTGCGGTCGATTCTACTTTCCACGAGGTGGATGTGGAATCAGGATAGTTGGAGTTTCAAGTACGAAACAAATTAAGGAGGGAAGAACGGTTGGAATTAGGTCGGTTGGAATTTCGAAGACGAAATTAATTAAGGAGGGAAGGTTGTAACGACCAGTCCCAAATTCCATGATTAGATTAGTGACTAATCACGATTAGTGAGGTTAATCGGTGATTAGTTAAGCTAAATCGGACGAACGATGCAAAATGACCGTTTTGCCCCTGATCGTGGCAAAATGTTGACTTTTCATTCGGGCGGTCAAATGGACTTTGACCGATGACCATGACGTAGTTCGTGACGTCACGAGTTCATAGACAGGTGGCACGTTCAATTCCGACATTCGAGGAGGAAGTTATGACGTTCGGAAGTTTAGGGGCATTTTGGTAATTTTGGTTAAATGGGGTCAAATGTTGACTTTTTAACCAGGAGGTCCGATGGCCGAGGGCCGAAGACCGTTACGTAGATAAGGACGATACGAATCCGTAGACAGGCGGCACGTCGAATTCGGACGTTCAACGGCGAAATTATGGTTCACGGAAGTTCCCAATTACTATTCACAATTACACGTTTTACGAGGACCATTTGTCTTTAGTGGGGCCAGTTACTTTTCAGCAACCAATGGATGAGTGACAAGTGTCACCCATCCACTGGCTACCATTCCATATACATGCATCCATCCATATAACCGTGCATCCATTTTCCATTTTTCCTCCAACCAAACCCGATCCCATTTCTCACCCAAACCCATTCAACCCTTCCCAATGATCGTATAGGGGAGACCAAAGTGTGAGGATGGATCGGTGGACGCTGGTGGCCGGCCCAGGACGCACCGCCGTGGACGGCGGAGGAGGAGGAGATCGAGGTAATCGGTTTTACCCGATTTTGTCCATTTTCAATATTAGTTGTTATGGGTCGATTTGGACGATTGGTTTGAGTTAAATAGGTTGCTAGGGAGTTGTTAGAAGGGTTTTGGTGGCGGTTGACGGCTGGGACGGCGTGGAGGTTGATCGGGGAAGTTTGAACCGTATGGTTCAAAATGGGTTCATGGGTTTTAGTTGGTTTTAGATGGTTTAATTAATTGGGTTAGATAAGAAATGAGAAAATAGGAATTTAGGGATTAAAATGGGACCAAACGGACGAGAAATGAAGATGGGAGAGCCTTGGACCGGTCACGCCGGTCCAGGCGGACCGGATTTGCAGGAAAAACCAGACCGGCCGGTTCGCAGCAGGTTGAAGAAGGCACTGTGCGGTGGCGCGTGAGGCCCACACGCAGTGCATTCCATAGGCACGTGACGGCGCGTGACGGGGTATTTGGGGATGGTTCCAACATTTGAAATCATCTATTCGATGTAACGAACATTTTGGGACTGGTTTCGTGTCGGTCGGACACCGTCTTGATATGTTTCGGGGCATCGGAAGGTTTAGGTTCGGGATTAAAAATAGTTAAAAATACGGGAAAATTTTGGGGCTTTAGTGGGAGGTTAATTAAGTAGTTAGTAACCTTCTATTACAATTTGGACAGGTTTGGGAGTCCCGGTGATGGTGATCGGCTCGGGGAGCCGTATGGCACGCAAATCGAGGCGGCAGCTCGAACGGTCTGTGAGTGGACCTTGTTTTCTAAATTGGTGCATGCATAAATGTTTATTATATGTTTTATTACTTGTTTGATGATGCCATGGGTGCATCTGTGTGTGGTTACGTATAAGCACGTATTTCGAGGTTTCGGCCTTATACGGTGCTTATACGGGTCTGTATTTCTTATTGGTTTTATTGAAATGGCTTTGGATTTGTAAAAGGATAAACTCGGGTATGAGACCCATTTGGTTTTGTCTCCGGTATATGACCCCAGATTTCGGGCACGGTGCCCAGCTGATGTCATATGTTCGGGCACGAGACCCAGTTATTTTACGGTTTATGATTTCGGGTCAAGGACCCTTGATAGATTTCCAAGTTCATGACGGTTTATGGGAACCGGCATGAACTCTAGAAAGGTCATTGTGGTTCATGACGGTTTATGGGAACCGGCATGAACCTTTGTCAGGTCATTCTGGTTCTTGACGGTTTATGGGGACCGGCATGAACCCTGGTTATGTTATTACGGTACATGACGGTTTATGGGAACCGGCATGTTACCTGATTATGGATATTATGGATCATGACGGTTAAGGGGAACCGGACATGAATGTTTATGTTATGTATATATATATATATATATGTTCATCTACCTTCCTTTACTTCTATTATCTCCTCCGGGGAGGGTCGTTGGCCTGGGTGGACCCCGGAGTAGTCACGGAGCACCGACTGAGTGGAGTCACCCCCCAGTTGGGTTCCTTACTCTCAGGAAGGCTATGGTTACTATTACCTCGAGTAGGATCAGTGGTCTGCGGACATTGACCTTGACTTTGAGAAGACTCGGATTGAGACCCGGGTAGCACGCGCGTAGCTTTGGATACCGTGACAGGATTGGTTGTGTGACTTATATGTATATATGATATATGATATGTGGTGTGCACAGGTGTGCACAGGATTTGAGCAGTGGCTCGTGTACTTGGTTTCTTTATGGTTTGGGGCCGAGTCCCTTATGGATTTGGGCAGTGGCCCGTATGGTCGTTTTCACTGTGGTCCTTTCGACCTTGGTTTATATCTGCTTTGGGCTTAGTCCCACATATGGTTTGTTTTGGATAAATGGTTTTCGAATGCATGCATGCTTTTTAGTGGAGGGTACAAATGTCTTCTTATGAAATGTTTTTATAAACTCTTGTTTTGTCCACTCACAGTTTTTAATGTTTTGACTTCCCTTCAGGTTGACATCGGATGTGGACTGTAGCAGAGACCGGGAGGGCAAAGAGCGGAAATATCCCTTGTCTGACACTTCGTGTCAAACGGGAGCAGGGTCATCCTGCACTAATCTCAGGGAGATTGGGATGGGTCCTGTCACTCTGCTAGCGCGTGGTGATGCGTGGAGCCATTTTTCAACCCACGGCGTCGCATGGGCATACTTTCAAATCGTTTAGGACCATTGTGGGTGATTTTCCAGCCTCTAAATGGCCTGTAACACTGTTTTTCACCTCTTGTCAGCATATAGACACTGTTTTTTTATTCACGAGAGCATGTAGGTGATGTCTTAAGGGGATTTGGGCATCCCTAAACATAATAGGGTCCTTTTTAAGTGATGTTAGGCCGTGTTGGGCCACCCATAAAGGGTTTGAACGAATGGAATGCACAGTAAGTTGACTTTGACTTTGGTAAATGGTCTTGTAGGAACGTTTGAGAACATGCTATTAGCTTTACTTGTTGGGTGATCCGACTCCCCGACTAGTGTGAGTAGATACCCTTCCCTAGAACTGTTTTTACATTATTTACTACTCGCACGCTTTACGATGTTTACACATTTGATAATTGTTGAGCATGGATGAATTATCATGTGATTGTGGTGTATATTTTTACTATGCTTATCTAGTTATGTTGGCTTGCTATGATATATATTATGGTGAGATTGAGATAGTGTTTGAACCCACTTAGGATTTGTTGGTATCTAGTACCCGTCTATAGGCCATATACTTGTTCTCAACTTGATCGTTCACTCGCGTTGCTCACTATACTAGTTATAAAGCACTAGTCCTGTCCTCAAGCTCTAGGGAACTCGTGGTGACGGTGTATAACACCCAGCCCTTCACGTGGTCGTGGTACGCGAGTAGGATACCTAATTTATGTTCCGAGTATGAGACTCGAGGCAACTCAAGAGCAATTTGAAGTGGCTTGATATTGTCACATACTTATGGTTTCTACATGCTCATTTGTGCATATTAGTTAAATTATTATTTAATGATTGTTATTATTATATCTCATATTACGTGCAAGTATGTTATAACTATTTTGGGTTTTATATTAAAACCAGGGGTTTAAATGTTGTTTATTGAAAATGGTTTTACAATGAAATAACAATTGGGTCAACTCACCCTTGTGTATTTAAACCCCTCAGGTGACTGTGGCACTCGCGTACTTTAAGGAGTTCAGATGCTGCTCTGACACTCACTCGTGGGTGCGGAGTGAAGCTGACGGAACAACCGGGTATCTGCAAGTAAGGTTGTAGTGTGTGATCATCAAATAATTTTGTTCATGCTCTAAGCTTCAACTATCGGGTGAAATGTGATCGGATTTTACCGGTTAGGTTTCACCCGACTTCCATTAATGCGTAGTTTTAAATTCAAATGACGTCCAGATGTCAGCTTGCACGCCTAGACTTTTGTGCCATAATTGTACTTTCCAGGTCAGGGTGTGTCATCACCTCCTTAGCCAACTTTTTGCATTCAATTCACCATTTGACTTCCAAGAAGTATCCAAAATTCTCCAGTTACTCCAATAAGTTATTTACCTAAGGCAGAGGGTATTTATCTTATACTCATCAACTCATCAACTGCCTTAGTTTAATACTTAACTTTACATATCTGCTCAACAGAATTACCGAGCTTGTAACAGTACCTCGATTTCCAAGCTGAACCCAATTTATATTATCTGAACTATCACACAATTTCCACTTTCTGACTCTTCTTGAGTCCTAACCTCCCAACTCCGACTCTTTTCTGAGTTCCATACCAACATCTCGACTTATATCCAATCATAATTTGAATATCCTGACTATGATTGGAGTCCCAATTCAGTATTCGCAGTCCATACTTTCACTGATATACTTAATTGACACGCTTGATATCAACATATGCATCAAATCCGACATAAGGCCTTTATCCTCAAACACTTATTCATTAATCTTATCCTGGTCCAACATAAAGAAAAATACACCGACTTTCACTAGTGAGCTCACTTACTATATGGACCCACCAAAGTTTCTTACTATTTAACTGATAATCAAAATCCACTTCCAGCTCTACAACTATCTTCGACTGTTATACACATCTCACGATTGGGTCGTGCATAAGGCTCACACATCGGAGACATGAAAATTTAAAACACAACTCAAACATAAGCTTTGATACCAAGTTAATAAGACTCGACCGTAAAAACACCTCGTAAACCACACCTAGGCCCTACTCCCATCTGAAAAGTAATACCAAAAGCTCTATCAGAAAAGGCACACTCGTATTCTCGCTAGTTCATGCCTCGTCTCCTTAAAGAGCATCGGTTCATAACCAACGGCCCTGGAGGGTTCCAAAACCAGAAAAATGTGTGAGTGGATATAAAATAAATATTTTAAAAATATAGTTTCAAAAACATAATCGTAGAACACAAGTAATTAACCTCAATTTTAGAAAAACTATGCATGCATAAGATAAATTAATAAAACTTGTTAACGCGGAAAATAAACCAAAATCTCAAAATACGTGCAAATAGTATAAAGCCAGCAATCACCAGAAATCAAGTCCATACAAAACCATTTTAAATACTACAACCACAGTCATACCAAACAAACCCATCATCGATGCCTGAATGCCAATCGTCATATCATATATGCAGTATCGGTAGGCCAATCACTCGGGAAAAAAGAGTTTTACCTCGACGTCTAAGACTACTCATCACAACACCAGTCCCGATAAAATTTGCTTTACCATGGCGTCCGAAACTGCCCTACCAAAATGCCATTCTGAGGAGGGTTATCTACAACACATCACATCACATCACATCACACATAACGTGTCAGGACCCACCCCGGTTCCACCCCGAAAACCGAGGTAAATCCTGCTCCCATCTGACAACCCAAAACGAAAGACCAAAGCAACCTCACGAAAAACACAAATGTACACTCTCAGACGCAGGAGAAATTAGCTACACCCCAAAGTTAAACGTTTATACAGAGCATAGTACCAACAAAGTAACACAAATCTACACACAGAGTACACGCACAACGGAAAATTTTAAACCACTCTGGGAAGACTCTCGCGTACTCTATGCCTCCGACGCTGCCTCAACGTCAACCCACGCGCTAGCTCCACGACCTGGAGGGCAATTAAAAACAGAAGGTGTGAGTGGACCATAAAGAATAAAAGTTTCAAAAAACCGTTTTATAATCAAACCAGGGTTTTAGCCCTCCGTTTTGAAAACATACATGCATAACCCATTAGCTGAAAACAGTTATAAATCACGTAAAGATCGTCATAAAACCATTGCAGAATCATCATAAAAACAGTTATAGAAACCACGTCATAAGCATCATAAAACCATATCATAAAACATCACATCACAAAACCAATAGATACCAAGAAAATCGTTATCCGATCAAACCTGCTGGACCTATCCGAGTCTTTAAACTCCCGAGTCTTTAAACTCAATCCAGGCCTCAATAATATCAGAGTCTTTAAACTCCGAGTCTTTAAACTCAACAGACCTACTGGGGAAATAGCAATATATCCGAGTCTTCAAACCCAATATCCAGATCCAGTAAATCCAATCCAAAACCATTTGAAAACCTTTTCTAAATCCATAGCCAAACCCGAATCCGAAATCACTGGTCTGACGCCATTCCGGCATCCAGAACCGTCATCCCGAACCCAAAACCCAGAAATCCACGTTTCAACTTTAAAACTAAATTCCACTTTCCGAAATCCGATTCTAAAACTGAAAACCTTGATCATCGAAATCATGTTCCAAAATCCCTTTATAATCATTGAAAACCAATTATATATTTAAATCCCAAAACCATGGCATCATACTCAAAAATCAAGCATTTCTCGTAAAACGTGCTGAAAACCGTACTTCCTCGAAAAACGTGCAATAATATAAAACAGTTATAGCATATTCAAATAACCATGAAATCCCATATAAAACCATAAAACAAGTAATTAAAAGCAGTTATGCATGCTCAATTATAGAGAAGGGGTCCACTCACAGATATCGGGCACGTCACTCGCGTCTCGTACGTTCTGCACGTTCCTCAACCTCCTCGAGGTTCCTCGATCCTGTCAACAGTCACCAAACTACGTCACTAACACATTAACGAAGGTCCTCCTAATTTCCCCAAATTTTCCCGAACTTCCAACGTGCATAACACGAAACCCTAGAACTTCAATCCCGTGAAACTTACTCGAATCGACGTCCGATTAACCCAAAACCTATCCCAAAAGATTCGTTACAACTTCTAGACCAAAAACCTAGTTGGAAGTTTCCCCAGAAACCACCACACACGCCCCCACGCGCCGCCCAAAGTGGCTGCGCGTGGGCCTTACACGCCTGCATAGTCACTATTCATCTTCAACCTTCGAACCCGTGCACTGTTCCAGACCGGCGTGGCCGGTTATCCGCCGTCCGCCGTCCGTTTTCCTCCTTCTTTCCACCATTCTCTACGTCCTCTACCCAGTAATCCATTCCCCTACTCAAAACTATCCAACACGTCCTCTACCCCGTCGTCCCTAACTCGAAACAAAACCCGTTCAGTCCTCTGTTCGCACTCCCGACCACCCGTGAGATCCCCCATCACGGCTGCACAACCAGCAGCTTCCCAGGACCCTACTGAACTCACCAGACCTCACCAGACACCTCGACTCAACCCCTACCTTCACGACTATCGATTTGAACTTCCACGGCAAAACAGAACAAATATACGGGGGGGAGAAATTACATGTCTGTCGATCGCCGCCGTGAGCTCAGCCGTGAATATGTGACTCCTCTCGTCCTCCTCCGTCCTCTGGACACCACCACCAGCCTCGATTGATCAAACACGACAGCACCACCACCCAACAGCCTATCTGTTTCCTGGTTTTCCCCGTGAACTCAAACACTCCTCACACATTCAAACTCACACGAGCTGCCCTCATAACTCAGTCACTACCTCCCTCTCGATCTCTACTCACTCACTCAGTCACCAGAACACACCAACACACATGGTCAACTCTCAATTTTTCTCAATCTCACCCTCTGTTTCTCTCTTCTTCAAAAACGGCCACAAACACACCTGCACAATTTGAACACACACACACCGTGCACACTTGTGTAGAAACCACTACACACATTGCACGTGTCACCATCCCAAGGGCCCTCTCACAAATATCCCAATATCCACTGTACAATTGGCCCTATCTGATTGGCCCAAATCCCAAGACACGGAAAGACCAAAATACCCCTAAAGTCCAAATTACGATTTTACCCTTTTCCTTTCTAGACCCGAATCTTTCCCGTCCAATGTCCGATGAAGGCATGTCGCCTATCATTGAACTCAGGACGACGAGATCTACCTAACGATCCTCAGTCTACGTACAAAAACCCAATCGTGCTAAAAGTCAACTTTTCCCCCTATTTTAACCAAATTACGGTAATGCCCGCAACCTTCCGAACATCATAACTTCCGCCTCGGATGTCGGAATCGGGCGTGCCACCTGTCTACGGACTCGTGACGTCCCGAACTACGTCACGGTCATCGGCCAATACCCAATTGACCGCCCGAACTCAAAGTCAACATTTTGCCCAAACCAGGGGCAAAATCGTCATTCGACGCTAACAGACCAAAAATAGCCAACTAACCACCGATTAAACTCACTAATCCCATCTTAATCCGAATTTCCGGGACGGGTCCTCACAACCTACCCTCCTTAAAAGAATTTTATCCCCGAAATTCCGCAACTCGTTCCCGACACCTATGGTCTTCTACCCGATGGTCAACTCTCACCAAAACCAACTTCTCTAGACAGGTCCTGACCTATCATCTCCACCTTGGGTATTTCACAACACCCCTACTACCGGTTCAACACTTCTAACCCTCTCACAGTACAACTAGAACTTCATGGTGTACGCAAGGGAAACTCTATGAACAGAAAACAAAGGTATTTTAAAATACCTCATATAGAGTACCCAATAGAATTCATAGAGTACATCCTCACGTACTACCACCTACACCTTCCGGAACCCAACTCGAATCCTAACCCAGAACAATCTAGTCCAAAACTACCTACCGGCTTACTACTTAACGACGTCGACCACCTTATTGGAGTAAACCAACAAAGTCCTAAAGGCACTCTCTAGATTGTGGGTTCTCTTCAATAACCTCATATCGATCAGTTATAGTCACTCCTTTCCAGTTCCTTCTGTCATCCTTCAACGGAACTCACTGTAGTCCTGAACCTCGTCACTCGAGATCACCTAGGGAAAGTCCTAGACTCTACCCCGAAACCAAACAACACTGTGTACAACTCAACCAAGGAAAGTAAAAGTACCTGTCACCGCCCCCGGTGCCGACTGAGCCTCATGCTGAGTCATCGCAAACACTCGGGCTGGGGTCCTGAACATCTACCATGGCCTCTCGAACTACTAGTGGCACTTCCACCTCCTCTGGTGCCTGCTGTCCCTGACGCTGTGCTCTATCCGGGCTCCGCCACTCCACGACCTACACCACCCTTCTGTTGTAACAACAGACAATCACGTCAGAAATGACCTCGCTCCCCACAGTAGTAACACACATCCCGACCGGGACCAGGTCTCCCTGTAGATGCAACAGACGTCGCACTGGTTTGCGGAGTCGGCTATGCTCGGTAACCACGGAATCCTGAACTCTGGAAACTACCAGGTCTACCAAAACAATCATCGCCTGACAACGATGCTCCACTGTAGTTGCCCCTCTTCGGTACCCTCTGACTCGAAGCTCCAGAGAAAGGTGACTCCCGGCGTCTTACCGGTAAGCTAGCCTCAACCCTCACAGCAACATCCGACAACTCTCGGAGGGTAGTAAATGCTCCAACCGTCACTATGGCTCGAATCTCACCTCACAGGCCCAACTCAAACCTACAACACTTCTCGGCTTCAGTAGCCACAAA
This sequence comes from Prinsepia uniflora, assembly GCA_032719365.1. Lineage (NCBI taxonomy): Eukaryota > Viridiplantae > Streptophyta > Magnoliopsida > Rosales > Rosaceae > Prinsepia > Prinsepia uniflora. The sequence goes on from CM064864.1 coordinate 50,014,873, forward strand.
TGCAGGAGCAAAACGAGACAACACCTGAAACTTCCGCTCGTACTCAGCCACACTCATATTCCCCTGTTGGAGTAGTAGAAACTCAGCCTCCTTGGCATCACGGAAAGAACGAGAATAATACCGATCCAAAAAGCACTCCCTAAATGTCTCCCAGGTCACAGTGTGGGAATCCCAACCAGACAACTCGAGGGTATACCACCACTCGTACGCCGCACCGTCCAGTAGAAAGGTAGCCAGTAACACTCGATCCTCTGGTGGGCAATGCATCACGGCGAAAATCCGCTCAAGTCTCGTGATCCACCTCTGGGCTTCCTCAGGATCTTCCCCACCACTAAAAGTTAAAGCCCCGAGCCACTGGCCTCGCTCAATCGTAGCACTCTCTGTCCCTCTCGCCGCTTCATCTTCAGGTCGTGGAGGGGGTTCACGTCTCGGAGACATGGTCAACCGCACGCTGAAAGAGGCATATAATCAATCAAACAACCTAAACACAACCTCACAACAAACACAAACCGACAAATCGACAAACCTATGCTCTGATACCAATTGTCAGGACCCACCCCAGTTCCACCCCAAAAACCGAGGTAAATCCTGCTCCCATCTGACAACCCAAAACGAAAGACCAAAGTAACCTCACGAAAAACACAAATGTACACTCTCAGACGTAGGAGAAATTAGCTACATCCCAAAGTTAAACGTTTATACAGAGCATAGTGACAGGACCCATCCCAATCCCCCCGGGATTACCATGGAATGTGCCCTGCTCCCATCCAACAAGGGGTGTCAGACAAGGGATAACCAAGAGCTACTGCCCAAACGGGCCATCCAGAGTGCGCAAGGACCGATGGAGGAGGTGTGCAATGTCCCAGTCTCTGCTGCAATCGCATCCGTAATCAACCTGAAGGGCATTAAAACCAAAAGCTGTGAGTGGACAAAAACCAATAAGTTTACCAAATACATTTATAAGACATTTATGCCCTCCAATAAAAACGTATGCATGCCACCAAAAACCAGTAACCAAAACGTTTGCTCAACCGAGCCATTAGGGCCTTAGCCCGAAAACCGTTAACCAAAAACCAAGTGTGGGAACTCAGCCCAAAACTGTGGAATACCACCACCATACATAAACAACCATGTGGGTCACCACCCACGACCATAAATGAACATCAATTCATTAAAATCACACAATCATAAATCCACCCGGAAAGTCATTTCATTAATTCGTATTTTACCATTACCATCACCAGCATCCCTGATGCTAGACGTCCCTGACGTCATATCTCACGGTTTCACAAGCTACGCGTGCTGCCCGGGGTCTCTCCGGGTCCATATTTCTGACATCCCTGATGTCTGACGTCCCAGACGTCAATCATAGCAATCCTGCTCCTGAGTCATCATACGGTCCGGCTGCTCCGTATGGTGACCCTTCATAGGCAATGCACCGTGACTTCCCCAGTGTCCCAGACATCTGGAGGAGACCATCATATATCCTTGTATCAAGATGGTATATGGAAAACAGTTTTTATTAATTCATTTCACAACATCACAATGGGCCCTGCCCGAATTTTCCATAAAACAACACATTTCCATTTAGGGTCCCTGACCCGAAACCACATTTATTAAATATAGGGCCCCTGGCCCGAAATCATCATTTTAATCCAACTGGGCCTCATGCCCGACTTTATGAACCACTGGGCCCACGGCCCGATTTATAAACCAACTGGGCCCGCAGCCCGATTACGTACTCAAATGGACTCCAAGTCCGAGATTTCCAAAACAAGTGGGCCTCAAGCCCGAATTCATCTTTCCAATATACAAACCGTTTTATCATATTATTTATTTAACCACAAGCACGCAAAACCACAAATAAACCGTTAATCCCGATATACGTGAAATACAGAAAACACCTCGAAATACGTGCAACATACACGAAATCAATGCTCACAAATACCATCATAGAAATCACGTATATAAACCATTTAACACATTTAAGCATGCATAGGATTTATAAAACCAAAGTCCACTCACAGACCGTTTTAACCGTGTGCCTCGATACGCGTGCCACTGGCCCTCCCGGGCCACACTACTATCACCGGGACTCCCAATCCTGTCCAAGTCACATTAGAGGGTCACTAACCTCATCATTAACATCCTATCAAAGTCCCGTAATTTTCCCGAATTTTTACTTATTTTTAAACTTAATTTAAAACCTTCGGACATCCCGAACAATATCGAGACGGTGTCCGATCGACACGAAACCAATTCCAAAATGTCCGTTACATTAAATAGGACAGAAGTCATGTTGACCTCACCTCGAGATTCGCGCCCACGCGCCGTCACGCGCCGCCGTGAGTGGCTGCGCGTGAAACCCACGCGCCTGCTATAGTGTCACCATCTAACCCGTATGTCTGGTAAACGGGTCCAGTTTGCCCGCGATACGACCCGGTTCCAATCCTATCAATTCAGCCTTAATTACATCAATTGATCATTCCATTAGCTTCGTTTTAAGTTTAATTTAAGTTCTGTAACATTGATTACACAAAACATTACCTACAATTCCACGATTCGATGATGAACACCAAGAACACCCGTCCATTGTTCATCCTTCGAACCCCATCCATTTCGATCGATATCCTGAAATTGATTCAACCAGAAGCTTCCATGGACTCCGTAAATCATTTCCCACAACCCAATTGCTTCAATCCAGTGTTCAATCGTCACGACTCAAGCTCGATGGCCGTCACTGTGCAACCATGGAAGTCTGTCGATCACACCCGTTTTCCTTCAATTGATGAACCCAGAAGCATCGTGGGATCATGAGAAGTAGTTTCCCCACCTCAATTGCATCCAACGAAGCCTCCAATTCCACGACTCAGCTTCGAAATTTCAGAGACCTCCATCCTTCTGTTCTTCCTCAATTCGACCCCAATTACCTTCGTTCTTGTTGCAGATCGATTCGTGTTGATCCCAGAAAGCTGAATGTGAGCTCAATTTCGATCCTCACGGCCTAACACTCAGTATTCGAATTTCCCTCCTAAACTCAAAAATCCGAAATTTGAGTCTCCCTTCTCTATCGATCTCTCGTGTTTACCCAACTCAGTTCAACCTCACAAATCCCTCAGTTTCTCACTCACGAGCTCAGCAATGGCAGAGGAATTAAGGGTGGGAGAAAACTGGATTTGGTTGTACACGGTTAAGAAAACATAAATGGGATTAACGGAAATTAAAATGATTAATTAATTAATTAATAAATATTAAAACATCATAATTAGGTCTCCCCCAAAACATGGATTCTGGTTTCAAGGGATGAGTGACACTTGTCACTCATCCAGGTGTGTAGGGTCAACGGTCACTATTCATTATTATATTATTATTTTAATCCGAGCCTCGGTTCGTTAGTTCGTTTCCTTGACCATAACGTTGTCGTCGGATCTCCGATTTCGGCATGCCGCCTGTCGTTGGATTCGTATCGACGATACCTACGTAACAGTCCTTGGCCCTCGTCCATCGGACCTCCCGATCAAAAAGTCAACATTTGGCCCCTAGTATGCCAAATTACCAAAATGCCCCTCAACTTCTGAACACCATAACTTTCTATACGAATGTCGGAATCGAACGTGCCACCTGTCTATGAACTCGTGACATCCCGAACTACGTCACGGTCATCGGTCAAAGTCCGTTTGACCGCCCGATCAAAAAGTCAACATTTTGCCCACGACCAGGGGCAAAATGGTCATTTTGCACATTTTGTCCGATTTTGACCTACTAAGCACCGTTCAACCTCACTAATCGAGATTAGTCACTAACCTAATCCCGGAATTCGGGACGGGTCGTTACATGGTCACGTCTCGGAGGGGGTTCACGTCTCGGAGACATGGTCAACCGCACGCTGAAAGAGGCATATAATCAATCAAACAACCTAAACACAACCTCACAACAAACACAAACCGACAAATCGACAAACCTATGCTCTGATACCAATTGTCAGGACCCACCCCGGTTCCACCCCAAAAACCGAGGTAAATCCTGCTCCCATCTGACAACCCAAAACGAAAAACCAAAGTAACCTCACGAAAAACACAAATGTACACTCTCAGACGTAGGAGAAATTAGCTACATCCCAAAGTTAAACGTTTATACAGAGCATAGTACCAACAAAGTAACACAAGTCTACACACAGAGTACACGCACAACGGGAAATTTTAAACCACTCTAGGAAGACTCTCGCGTACTCTATGCCTCCGACACTGCCTCAACGTCAACCCCCGCGCTAGCTCCACGACCTGAAGGGCAATTAAAAACAGAAGGTGTGAGTGGACCATAAAGAATAAACGTTTCAAAAACCCGTTTTATAATCAAACCAGGGTTTTAGCCCTCCGTTTTGAAAACATACATGCATAACCCATTAGCTGAAAACAGTTATAAATCACGTAAAGATCGTCATAAAACCATTGCAGAATCATCATAAAAACAGTTATAGAAACCACGGCATAAGCATCATAAAACCATATCATAAAACATCACATCACAAAACCAATAGATACCAAGCAAATCGTTATCCGATCAAACCTGCTGGACCTATCCGAGTCTTTAAACTCAATCCAAGCCTCAATAATATCCGAGTCTTTAAACTCAACAGGCCTACGGGGGAAATAGCAATATATCCGAGTCTTTAAACCCAATATCCAGATCCAGCAAATCCAATCCAAAACCATTTGAAAACCTTTTCTAAATCCATATCCAAACCCGAATCCGAAATCACTGGTCTGACACCATTCCGGCATCCAAAACCGTCATCCCGAACCCAAATCCAGAAATCCACGTTTCAACTTTAAAACCAAATTACACTTTCCGAAATCCGATTCTAAAACTGAAAACCTTGATCATCGAAATCATGTTCCAAAATCCCTTTATAATCATTGAAAACCAATTATAGATTTAATCCCAAAACCATGGCATCATACTCAGAAATCAAGTCTTTCTCGTAAAACGTGCTGAAAACCGTACTTCCTCGAAAAACGTGCATTAATATAAAACAGTTATAGCATATTCAAATAACCATGAAATCCCATATAAAACCATAAAACAAGTAATTAAAAGCAGTCCGCCGCCCGTTTTCCTCCTTCTTTCCACCATTCTCTTTGTCCTCTACCCATTAATCCATTCCCCTACTCAAAACTCTCCAACACGGCCTCTACCCCGTCGTCCCTAACTCGAAACAAAACCCGTTCAGTCCTCTGTTCGCACTCCCAGCCACCTGTGAGATCCCCCATCACGGCTGCACAACCAGCAGCTTCCCAGGACCCTACTGAACTCACCAGACCTCACCAGACACCTCGACTCAGCCCCTACCTTCACGACTATCGATTTGAACTTCCACGATAAAACAGAGCAAATATACGGGGGGAAGAAATTACCTTTCTGTCGATCGCCGCCATGAGCTCAGCCGTGAATATGTGACTCCTCTCGTCCTCCTCCGTCCTCTAGACACCACCACCAGCCTCGATTGATCAAACACGGCAGCACCACCACCCAACACCCTCTCTGTTTCCTGGTTTTCCGTGTGAACTCAAACACTCCTTACACACTCAAACTCACACGAGCTGCCTTCACAACTCACTCACTACCTCTCTCTCGATCTCTACTCACTCACTCAGTCACCAGAACACACCAACACACACGGCCAACTCTCAATTTCTCTCAATCTCACCCTTTGTTTCTCTCTTCTTCAAAAACGGCCACAAACACACGTGCACAATTTGAACACACACACACACCGTGCACACTTGTGTAGAAACCACTAAACACATTGCACGTGTCACCATCCCAAGGGCCCTCTCACAAATATCCCAATCTCCACTGTACAATTAGCCCTATCTGATTGGCCCAAATATGAAGACACAGAAAGACCAAAATACCCCTAAAGTCCAAATTACGATTTTACCCTTTTCCGTTCTAGACCCGAATCTTGCCCATCCAATGTCCGATGAAGGCATGCCGCCTGTCGTTGAGCTCAGGATGACGAGACCTAACTAACAATCCTCGGTCTACGTACAAAAACCCAATCGTGCTAAAAGTAACTTTTCCCCCTATTTTAACCAAATTACAGTAATGCCCTCAACCTTTCGAACATCATAACTTCCTCCTCGGATGTCGGAATCGGGCGTGCCACCTGTCTACGGACTCGTGACGTCCCGAACTACGTCACGGTCATCGGCCAATACCCAATTGACCGCCCGAACTTAAAGTCAACATTTTGTCCCAAACTAGGGGCAAAATCGTCATTCGACGCTAAAGGACCAAAAATAGCCAACTAACCACCGATTAAACTCACTAATCCCATCTTAATCCGAATTTCCGGGACGGGTCCTCACATAACGAGAAAAAATATTCTTATATTCATAGTGATTCCAAAACATAATCTAGAATCCAGAATATCCAGAACATAACATATGCGAACTTCTCGTAAAACATGGGTTAAAAAATAATTGTAAAGTCATACACACATCACCAATATCGAGAAACACACTTTATAACATGAATAAAGCATTTCCAACCAAAACCACAATTCAAAATTTGGGGCCTAAGCCCAAAACACAACTCGAGCACATACCTCATAAAACATGACATTAAAATAATCTAAAAAATCATCAACATTTATATAAAATCCCAATCAATCAAATACCATTAAATCACATAGAACCCATTTAAAACAAGTAAATATTCATGCATAATAAGTTTAAGAAGGAAACAGCCCACTCACACATGGTCCACACAGTCCGATACCGAATTATACGCCTTTTCATAATTCCCAAAGCCTTTCCCACTTGCCATAATTCAATTTCAGGGCCACTAACCATACCAAATAACTCACTTTAATACCTTAATGTTTCGATATTTTTAAACGATTTTAAAACGACCCCTAAACCTTCAAATAGACAAAACTGTCATGAGACCATGCCTTCATCACCTTGAAAACTGTACCGTTGGACATGTAACGTTAAATAATTGAACTTTTATGTAGCTCATATTTCGCGACAAGCTACCATGCACCCCTATGCGCACAAAACCTTCACTGCGCGTGGGGATCACTGCCTTATTCTTCATCACTATCAACCTTCTGCTCGACCCGTGTTCCTTATTATTGGGTCGTCCTACCCACGTGTTCGACCCAGTTGTAAAACACACGATTTAAGTTCCTTTTTCACATATTAACTACCTAGCCTCATCTAACCATGCCCAGGAGAAGATCTTTGAACTCAAAACTATAAAAAAAAAAAAAAAAAAAAATTACCTCACGATCACTGTTGGATTCCTTGATATTTCGACCATGGCGTCTAAGAACAATTCAGAAGCTCCTCACGTCCAATGACAGGACCCGTCCCTAACATCCAAATTCCTTCGTTCTTGTCTCTGTAGAGTCGTAAGAGCTCCAGGGATCTACTGGAACGCCTTGTTCCAAGTTTCCTGGCCCAGGGATGGAAACCCAATATAAGCATGCGATTCCTCTTTCATCCCCTCACCATTTCTTCCTATCTTCATCTGTTCTCTTCAGTTTTTCCTTCGTTTCGTCTTGGTGCCTTTTATCTTCATCATAAATTCCCCATTTTTCTTCCTTCCTAAGTCACTCTCCCTTCATGGGTCGATGTTTGATGGTTTTTCACTAATTCGGCCAACCCTCATCGAAACTCTTGTATCAAACAGCAACACACATACATATAATGAGGATATGTTCGTCATAAAGGTGAGGAGAAGATGAGACTAGATCTTTCTAGATCAATATTACCACCAAAATATCTCAGGTGTAAAATGACCAATTTGCCCTTGCCAAAATTACCATATTGCCCTTGATCATTTTTAGACCCATAACTATCCCATCCGACCTCCAATTTTAGCTTGCTACCTATCTACGAACTCAAGAGTTCAAGATCTACGTGATGGCCCTCCCAAAATACCTAATAGACGTTCATAAAAAAAGGTCAACTATTTGACGTAGTAGGGGTAAAATCGTCATTTTACCCATTTCTCCAAATTTATTTCCCTCATATGTCCGAGTCATTACAAAGTGCCTAACATTCGCTCATTGAAATTCATGAATTTCCGAGGAGTTAAAGCCATCTGATCATATTACCAAAAATAAAAAGAATAAAACTAAATTACTAATTCAATTCTAATTTCAATTCTAATTTCAATTCAAATTCCAAATCGAATTTCAATTCCATTTGCAACCAACTAAGTGAAATTTACTAACCCAAAATTTCTACCCTAAATTCACAACCAATTATACCAATCCAAAATAGGAATCAAATTCATAAAAAAAAATTAAATCAATCCTAAATTCACAAATCATTAACCAATCCTACATTCATAAATCATTAAACCAATCCTAAATTTACAAAATAGGAATGCAAAATGAGAGATAGACTTACTGTGAGATGGAGAGTATGAGAGATAAGGAGTCCAAGAGAGAGAGAGAGAGACTGAGCTTGTGGGGTTGAGGTTTGGCAGAGATTAGGGGGAATGTGGCAAAGAAATACGATGAGAAGAAAATTGTTAAGGACGGGGAAGAACAAGAAGGTTTTACTGTTTTAATGATCTAGAAAATCGTGCCCGATGAACTAATTCATGGGGCAAGGTTTATGATTTCGAAGGGAAAACGAACGAGGCCAAATTTTGGTGAAAGTTTTAATTTTTCACAAATATTTAACTACAAATGGTTGAATACCAATCTTTCTTGATGAATAAATGCATAACAACAGGTTTAATATTACGTGCGATAAAGACACAAGTTCAAAATTCATAGGCGAAAGTTGAAATGTTCGCCAGGCAAACTAATGCGAGAATTTTGAATGTTTTACAAAATTTTGGAGGAAATTTTGATTGTTAACAAAAACTTAACCTCGAACTGTTGAATACTTTCCTGATGAAGTATTTCGTAGGGCAATGATTGATTACTCATGCTAGGCAAACTTCTATATTTGTAGGGCTATGTTTAATTCGATCTTTCAAAGATTATGGTTCAGTAATATCCAAAAAATCAAATTTTCATGATCGTGGCCATTCACTCTCTGGTTTTATATACCTAGATTATGTCCATAAAAATAGTTAGATTTTGAGTAGCAAAAGTTGGCCAATCGTCAAAAATATTTTGTAACCATTGAATCGCGTCACACCGTTTCCTAGTCCTGGAAATTTCAAATAGGCTAAATTTTCTTATAGCTGATGTAACGACCCGTCCCGGGAGTCGGGATTAGCAAAGTGATTAGTGACGGATTAGCTAAGTTAATTGGTGCTTGGTTGGATACTTTTGGACGTTTGGCGCAGAATGACGATTTTGCCCCTAGAATAGGCAAAATATTGACTTTTAGTTCGGACGGTCAATTGAGCATTGACCGATGACCGTGATGTAGTTCGGGACGTCATGAGTCCGTAGACATGTGGCACGCCCAATTCCGACATCCGAGAAGGAAGTTATGATGTTCGGAAGGCTGAGGGCACTTTCGTAATTTGGTGAAAAGAAGGGAAAATGTTGACTTTTTAAACGACAAGGTTTCTTCACGCAAACTGAGGACTGTTAGGTAGATCTCGTCGTCCTGAGTACAATGACAGGCTGCATGCCTTTATTGGACAACGGACGGGTGAGATACGGATCTAGAAAGTGAGGGGTAAAACTGTAATTTGGACAAGTAGGGGTATTTTGGTCTTTTTGCATCTTGGGAAGTGTGCCAATCTGATAAGGAAAAATGGACAGTGCTTATTGGATATTTTTGGGCTAAGTCCACTAGATGGGGGACACCTGGTGGTTGGCTAGAGGCTTCTACACTTTCACGGTTCAATTAAATTAGCTGTGTTTTGAGTCGTGCTTTGAGAGAAACAGAGAATGAGACAGTGAGGAAGAAATCAATCTATTTCCAGAGAGGGTGTGAGAGTTGAGTGCTCTGCGTTTGAGTGAGTGAGTGCAAGTGTGTTCGAGTGTAATTAAGAAAGCTTAGATGGGTCGAGTGAGTGTGTGAAGGGAGGAAAACCCAAAGAACAAAACAGAGAACCACCGTGCACGGCTGTGCACCTCAAGTGATCAAACCATCGAATTGAACTCGTGGTGGTGTTTAGTGACCATAGAGGAGTCGAGTGGACTCAGAGGAACATGGCGGCGAGCACGGCGGAGGCCAGAACGACGGTGAGGTTTCTTTATCCTCTGTTTTTCAGTTTGGTTTCAAACTTAAAGTCGTGGGTTTAGGAGCTTAGTCGAGCTGTTCTAGGGGTTCTAATGAGTCTAGTGAGTTGTCTTTGAGCTCTGGGAAATAAATTTGTGGCTGGAAGGACAGCAGGTGGCCGGGAATAGAAACAGGGGTTTTTCTGGGTTTTGTTCGAGCTTTAGGGAGGTGAGAGTTAGGTCGTGATGTCGTGATTTTAGGTGTGGAATAGGTTGCTAGGAAGAGGACGAAGCTTCTGGGTTTAAAGGAACGAAAACGGACGGGAAATGGTGAAGAACCGCCCTCGCCGGTTCAGACCGGTCGAACGGCTAAGGAAGACGATGAACAGTGGTTACTGTGTAGGCGCGTGAAGCCCACGCGCAGCCCCTTTGGGCGGCTCGTGAGGGCGCGTGGAACAATTTCTAGGGAAGTGTCCAACATGGTTTTTAGTCTAATCGTTGTAACAATTGTTGTAACGAACCTTTTGGGACAAGTTTCGAGACGTTCGGACATCGTCTCGGGTTAGTTTCGGGTGTTCGAAGGTTTAGGGTTCCGTTTATTTACGTTTAAAATTCCGGGAAAATTGGGGAAATTAGGATAAGCTTAGTTGAAGTGTTAGTGACCCATTTTGATGACTTTTGACAGGTCGGGAAATCCCCGAGGCGACCGAGGAACGTACGGGACGCGAGTGACGTGCCCGGGAACTGTGAGTGGAATCTTTCTTGCTAACCGAGCATGCATAACTGTTTTATCTACTTGTTTGCTGGTTTTACATATGATTTCATGATTATTGATTATTCTATATCTGTTTTACATAATGGCACGTTTTTCAAGGCGTTTACGAATTCGGCACGTTTTACGAGATATGCTCTGTTTATGATTCTGATGCCATGATTTTGGGACTTAAATCTATAACTGGTTTTTAATGAATATAAATGAGTTTTGAAACAAGATTCGATAATCAAGGTTTTCGGTTTTAGAATCGGATTTCGGAAAGCGAGATTTGGTTTTAAAGCTTGGAAAAGGGGATTTCCGGATTTGGGTTCGGAATAACGGTTCTGGACGCCAGAACGGCTTCGGAATAGTGATTTCGAATTCGGGTTTGGATATGGATTTAGAATTGGTTTTCAAACGGTTTTGGATTGGAATTGCTGGATCTGGTTATTGGGTTTAAAGACCCGGATTATGATTGACGGGGGACGGGCCCGGATTGGGTTTAAAAACCCGGATTGAGTTTAAAGACTCGGGAGTTTAAAGACTCGGATATTATATTTTTTTCCCCTGTAGGCCTGTTGAGTTTAAAGACTCGGGAGTTTAAAGACTCGGATTATATTGAGGCCTGGATTGAGTTTAAAGACTCGGGAGTTTAAAGACTCAGATAGATCCAGCAGGTTTGATCGGATGATGACATTGGTATTTTATGTTTTATGATACTGTTTCCATAATGATTATTATGTGATTTATAAATGATTTTTAGATATTGGGTTATGCATGCATGTTTTTAAAACGGAGGGCAAAACCCTGGTTTGTTTATGAAGCTGTTTTTGAAACTTTTATTTTTTTTTAGTCCACTCACACTTTTATGGTTTTTAAATGCCCTCCAGGTCGTGGTGCTAGCGCTGGGGCTGACGTTGAGGCAGAGGCAGAGGCATAGAGTATTCTAGAGTTTATCTCGAAGTGTTTCTAGAGTTTTCCGTTACGGGTTTCCGTTGTGCGTGTAGTAACTTTTAGTAGGATTTATGTTTTACCTTGTTTGTACTATGCTCTGTATGACTGTTGACTTGTTGGATTTTGAATTCTCCCTAGTCTGGCATTGTAAATTGTGAGGTTTTGTAAGGTTCTTTTGGTCTTTTACTGGTGTTTGTCAGACGGGAGCAGGGTTCACCTCGGTTATCGGGGTGATAATCGGGGTGGGTCCTGTTAATTGATCTATGAGTATGTGTGATAAGTGTAGACGGTTAGTTCAGTCCATTGATCACAAAATTTATTTACAATCTTAAAATCATTATTTTCATCAAATACTTTAAAACCCTTTTTAGTATATGTCAATATGTTTTTCAAAATTTTGATTCAAATGATGTCCAAACAATCAAATTTTCAAGATTGTGACCATCCACTCTATGGTTTTACATGCGTAGACCATACTCGTTGAAAATAGTCAGGTTTTGAGTAATTAATGTCATCTGATCGTAAAATAAACATTTTGTAACTTTCAAATCACATCGCACCGTTACCTAGTCCTGGGAATTCAAAATTGACTAATTTTTGGCATTTCCTAGCAGAACCCGTCCCAAATATGCTTTGATAACCATGTCTGGTGCTGCTCCCATTTGATAAGTCAACTCAAAGTTCCGAAAATACCCTCAGCACTTGTAAGACAAGGGATGGCTGTACTGATTCCCACTCATGCCTCTGCCTCTTGAGTAGTCTCAATCTTCATACCACAGCTTGGAAGGTCATCAAAACATAAAAGTGTAAGTGGACAAAAATAATATCGTTTGAAAATTGGGCATAATCAATTCTCACAATTCTCACTTTCTTGCACCAATTCTCACAATTAAAGCCTCAAATCGATCCTAATCAAACTCGGAAAAGGATACATGGTTTCAATTTCACGAAAAACTCACCCGAAGTCGAGAATCATATTCTCCATTTTCGGCCCAATTTTCAGTTCATCGTTTCAAGCTTTCCTAAGCCTAACTCTTCATGTTTATACCTCTGTTCAACTCGCCAGGGACCAAAGATCACAATTTCGACTTCAATTTCACTGCCAAAATCAAAATTCAATTTCAAGGGTTCATGGAGTTTTCAGGTTTTCTGGGTTTTGGCCTCCCTCTCCGTTTTTCCTATTCTATTTTCCCTCCTCATCACTCATTCCTCTCAGTCCTTTTTTGTTTCCCAATTTTTCCTACATGAACCGATCGATGTTTGAGAGATTAGTGGGTTTGTGATTTGTTGTTCATCCCCAAACACCACGGTTTTGGGTTAAATTCAAACACTACGCACATGACACCCCTAACCAACAAGGCCACTATTCCAATCCTGAGGGTGACAGGTGTCACTGAACCAATCCAAATTGGTGACTCAGCAAAGCAGCAAAAGACCAAAATACCCCTGAATTCCAAAATTACAAAAATGCCCTTCTAAGCACAAATTATCAAAATGCCTCTGGCCTTCCTAGACCCATAACAATTTCATCCGAATTCCGATTTCGATGTGCCACCTATCTAGGGACTCATGATTCCGAGACCTACACAACGGTCCTCGAAAAATGTGCAAAACGTATTCCAAATGAAAAGTCAACTTTAACCACATAAATCAAGGGTAAAATCATCATTTCCCTTCTAAAATTCCCAAAATTCCCTCTTTTGAATTTTCGGGTCAAACACGTACGATAAATGTGGGCAGTAGACCTGTCAATTGATTTCAAAAATTATTTAGAGAGTAAAATCATCTTATTTGACATGACCCGTCCCCAAATTTACTTTGAAAATTGAGCCGGTCCTACACTCGTCTAACAACTGTTGTCAGATATCTCCAATTTTAACAATATCCATATGTATTAACCAAATTAAACCCACCATTAAGGAGCTATCGCCCACGTCCAACCCACTCCCCCGAAAAGTAGTGGAATTTACTAGTTTAACCACATTCGACCTTACTCTCATTATTATATTTTTTCGTACATCGTCAATTATTTACTAAATCTATAATACATAATCGTTCGTATATTCTTTTTGTTGTCAATTTTATATGTGCACAATATAAATCATAATTCTATATTAATTAAGGTAGAAACTTTTACATAATAATAACTATATGTGTAAGTCCTTAGCTCAACACTTTTTCCATATTTCCATAGTCTCTTTATTCATCATAAGCTACCATTAAGGTTCATTGATATCAACATTGTCCTTAGGCTTAATTCCCATAGTTTATCCATTTATCATAATTTCTTTAACTACTCATTTCCAAATTGCCATAATATTTATACTCAACAATACAATCATATACATCAAATCCTTTAACTATATCCTTTACATATTCACCCTTTTCACATATTTCAACTCACCACAATTTATCATCATAAGTTCATTAATATTTAAATATGATTATGGTGAAGTCCTGAATTATCACCAAATTTAATTAAAAGTATAGACATATCACATTGGACCTCTAAAACTATATTCAATCGATATCCAAATAACATGAAAATTGTAGCATTGAACTGAGAATCTCACCATAAAGAACATTCATGTTTGTCGCAAGCTCAAACACCAATGCACACGCCGCCACTCGCCTACGAAAGGCATGTGCGCGTGGTGGCCATGCGCCTAACATTCACCTCCTTCCTCCAGCGGGTCGACGCACTGGTCAACGTGCAGAGCTTGGCCTGGGCGACTCGACCCGATCTCAAATTCCTTGTTTTCATGTTTTTTCTTCTCTTCTTCGTCCAATATACTTTACTTAAACCCAGAAAAAAAAATCTATTTTGTTCAAAGGGAGGAAAGCTTGCCCAATTTCCTGGTAGGAGCTTCCCATGATTCGGCTAGATTTTCCTTTCGATATTTTGGACTCCTACCGTCTAACACCTCGTTCTCTTTGTTCCACAAGGGTCTTAAGGACTCAAAGAGCATCCCAGCATCCCTAGTCATACTTGAGGAAGCTCTATGACAACCTAGTGCTCCACGGCCCAAGCTTGAGTACTAGGGATTATCGGATTTGGTGTTTCTCACCTCTTTCGTGCATCTCTCTTACCCCACCTCCCTCTACGACTTTCTTCTTTTTCTTCCTCTCATTCCTTCCCTCTTTTTTCCCTATTTTTCCTTCTTCTTTCTCTCGTTTTTATTTCTTTCTTTGTTTTCTTCTTTTTCGGTTACACACCACTGAAGCACCTAACTCACACACGTGCGCGCGCACACACACACACACACTCTATATAATAGTGTAGGTTGGTGGGAAAAGGTAAATAAGTGAGGGAACCTAAAAGCTTCTTGACTTCCCTAGGTTTCTCTTGTAAAATTACCAAAATACCTTTCATGACAAATTTACCAAAATGCCCTTGCACTTTTTAATCTCAAAACAAACTCATTCGAACTCCATTTTTGGTATACCGCCTGTTGACGTACTTAGAAGGTTGAGACCTTCATAACGGTCCTTACGAAACGTCCCAAAATATTCAGATCGAAAGGTCAACTGTTGACCCTGTGAGAGCGAAAGCTGCGAAACCTGGTGATCTCTCGCTCTGAACCTCAGATTGCTTTTGGGGCTCCGTTTCGAAACCCAGATCGACTGTGGCTGCTGTTGGGGGCTCCGAATCGTAACCCAGATTGTGTCCGAGGGTGGACGTGAGTGGTTCCTATGTTACTGCCTTTTCACTGATCTCTCTTTCTGGTTCTGTTTCCATGATCTGAGGCTCGATCTCTTCATCATCTACGACTAAGGGTGTGCCGATTTCCGAACCGCGTTTTGGTTCTGAAGCTGGTAGTGGAGTGCAATCGACAGTGGCTGCTGTTGGGAGCTCCGATCCGTTACCCAGATCGTGTCCTTGGGTGAATGTGGGAGGTTTGACGCCGGTGAGCTGTTACTGTGGCAAGTCGCCGTGGTGTGTTGTCCTTTTTCGACTGGTGATCTGTTTTTGAGGATTGACGCCGTCGTTTGTACGGATCTCACTGAACTCATACACGCCCTCATTGCATTGTGGTGGATTGACACCGTCGTCATCTCGTGGGTTCCGTCACCAAACCTCTGGGCCTTCGTTTTGCTGTGTTTGACGCCGGTTCTGTTTTGTTCAGCTGATCTGATCTGTTTTGTTCTACCCAAGGATCTTATTGTTCTGAGATATCCAGATATTCTTCCATTGTATGTTTGGACTTGTTCTGTGTGAGTTGTTTTCCTTCTGGTCCCAAATGTTCAGATATTTCTGATGGCAACCTCTTTGAACCCTCAAGTTTCTGTGGCTGCTTCCTGTGAGCAGGTTGCTCCAGTGAGTGGTGGTGGCTGCCTCTCTGGGGATGGCTATCCCTTTGAGTCTTCGGTTGTTGTCGTCGGTGCGCCGGATGTAGTTAGTGTTGGTGGTGATGTTGCTGGGCTCAAGGAGCCTGTGTTGTTTGGGAAGTCTGGTCTTGGGTTCTTGCCCACTGATGCTGTTTTGATGGGCCCTGGTTCTGGTCAGCCTGGTCATACGGATGTCGTTGCTGGGGACCAAGTTGCTGCTCCAACTGTGGGGGCAAGGACTTCGTATGCCAAGGTTGTTGGTGGATTTGGGAGCCCCCGCTTAGGTGCCCCTGCCCTCAAATTCTGTCAGCCTAAAATTATTGCGGGTCGTAAGGTTGTTTGTCCTCCTCCTGAGGCAACTGGGCTTGCAGCCTTAGAATGGCAGCATTCGTTGGTGGGTTATTTTGTGGATAAATCTCTTCCATTTAATGCTGTTAATACTTTAGCAAGAAAGATTTGGGCTAACCGTGGTTTGATGGATGTCCTTGCTAATGGGAATGGGTTTTTCTTTTTCAAGTTCTCGGATGATCTGTCCTGCTCTCAAATTATTGAAGATGGGCCTTGGCACATGGCGGGTCGCTCCCTATTTCTTTCCCGTTGGAAGCCCGGAATGATTTTGTCCAAGAATGCTCATTCCAAGGTTCCTTTGTGGGTGAGATTTTTTAACGTTCCTTTGGAATATTGGTGCCCTGAGGGGTTTAGTCATATTGCTAGCGCTGTTGGTAAACCTTTGTTTGCAGATTCGATGACTGCTTCTCGTAAGCTCATATCTTTCATGCGTATTTGTGTGGAAGTGGATGCTTCCGACCCCCTTATTGATTCTTTGGATATCTTGTTGCCTCCGGAGGAGGATGGTGAGGTTATGGGTGTAGTTGAAGTGAAAGTGGAGTATGAAAATCGACCACGGGTGTGTGAGAAATGTCGTCTATTTGGTCATTTGGAATCGACTTGCCCACGTAAGATTTTGTCTTCTATTTTGGATAATTGTGATTTGGTTGGTGGGTCTAAGGCCACGAGTTTGGTTGTTCCTGGCCCTATGCATTCTCAACTTTTTAGCCCTGTTTGTGTGGTTTTGGAAGAGCATGTGGCTCCCCCCGTTTCGGATGTTTGTACCCAGTCCGTGTCTACTGATCCTAAGTTGGCTTCCCTTATACCTAAGGAGGGTAAGGCACGGTTTCCCTCGCCTACCTCCCTAGGTACTAATATTGCTAGGCCCAAGCTGGGTTTGGTTTCGAGTGCTTCTGCTAATGGCCATGTGGTTGCTGCTGAAATCTCTCCTAATCGATTTCTCCCTCTGGTGTCTGAGGGTGATTCTTCTGACTCAGAGCATGTGGTACCGTTGCCTTTGATTTCACGTAGGACTGGTTCCAAGGTGATTGGAACTGTGGGGTTATCGAAGGGCCTGGGCTTTTTGAAAAAGAAAAAGACGAAGAAGAAATCAAACAAGCATGTGTCATCGCGTGATGAGGTTGAGGTTTCGAGGGAGGTTGGTGACGGTTTGGGTACTAGCATTGGAGGGAGGAGTGGCCCTCGGGATACCACTGTTATCTCTTCTCATGATTAGCACAGCCTGTTGGAATGTGAGAGGTCTCAATGACTGGTCTCGCCAATTGGAAGTGAAGAATTTCATTCTCGCCAATCGTTTGTGCTTGGTGGGCTTGACGGAAACTAAGGTTAGAAGTATTAATAGCTCTCGAATTAAATCTGTTGTCTTTAATAATTGGGAGACCACTGACAATTTCTGCAGCCATCCTTATGGTCGTATTTGGGTGGGGTGGGATCCCCTGGTTGTTTCTCTTTGCATTTTAGGTGAATCTCCACAATTTATTCATGCTCGTGTTTCTATTGTGGGTTCTGGTCACGTTTTCTTCATCACCTTTATTTACGCCTCTAATGGTGAGATTGAAAGGAGGGCCTTGTGGCACGATTTGGAGTTGTTGAGTCTCTCTGTTGGGTCTGTGCCGTGGGCTTTATTAGGGGACTTCAATGCCTGTAGGTTTACAAGTGAAGGTGAAGGTGGGAATTTGTTGCGGGATAGCTCTATGCGGGATTTTGGTTGTTGTATTCATAATTGTCGCCTTGATGACTTACGGTTCTCGGGGCGTTTCCTCACCTGGCAAAATAATCAACTGGATGTTAGTAGGATTGCTAGGAAATTGGATCGGGTCCTGGTAAATGAGGAGTGGCTCTCTTGCTTTCCTTCTTGTTTTGCTTCTTTCTTATCGCCGGGTTCGTCTGATCATTGTCCCGCTCTCCTGAAGATGGATGTGGGCCGGTCTTCTGGTATTCACCCCTTTAAGTTTTTTAACTTCTATGCTGACCATGATGAGTTTATGCCCATTGTGAAACGTGCTTTTAGTATGCATCTGATTGGCACTTCTCAGTTCCAACTTGTAACACCCCGGAAATTCGAGGATTCCCATATTGTACTTTAATGTGTGATTTAACGATTTTACCCCTGTGAATGGCATGGTCAAATTGTTGACTTTTTGATTGATGAACTAAATGAACTTTGACCTATGACCGTGACGTAGTTCGGGACGTCACGAGTTCATAGACAGGTGGCACGTCCAATTCGGACGATCAGGGTAAAAGTTATGACTTTCGGAAGTTCAGGGGCATTACCGTAATTTGGACTCTCGGGGGAAAATGTTGACTTTTCTTTTGACAACTAATTTTCAGTTGACTCAAGGACCGTTGGGTAGGCCTCGACGTCCTGAGTCCGTAGACAGGCGGCACGCCGAAATCGGACTTCGTACGAGGAAGTTATGGTCAGAAACGTGAATTCGGGAAGTTCGTGTCTCGGTTTTCGTGTCGAATATTATATTCAGGAAATCTGATTGGAGGACATCTGGTGAGTGACAAGTGTCACTCACCCATTGGCTAGATTGGATCAGATCCACTATTGGATTAATTAACATTTGAATCAGCTTTAAATTCCAGCCTTTGGATTGAAAACCCCAGATCTGATCTCAGCCCTTGATCTCATTCTGAGATTCAATCTGGGCCGTTCATTTCTTTGAGCAGCTTTCCCTCCATTTCTATATATTTCCTTACCCGACACCCACGTACTGCCCATTCCATAAACATCACACCACAACTGCATCTGATCCTTATTCTGTGTGCCCTTGGGCTGGACGAGTGTGGCGGCAGGCGGCAGTGACCACGGCGGAGGACGGCGGCGAGGTAGGAACCAAGGAAAACCCGAAACGGTTTTAAAACCCAGAAATTGGTAACTTGAATTCCAACGTTTGGTTTTGGTTTTTATTTACCCTAATCAACTCTAGGAACTGTTAGGAACCTTTTAGGATCAATTGCGTGACCGGAGGTAGCCTGAACGGAGTGCAAACGGCGACGAACCCGGGTCTGTTCATCGAGGTGATTCTTCGATTCAGCCCTTGTTTATTAATTTTAATTAGCTAGAACTATTTCTGGGATTAAGACGAGTAGTTAGGAACAAACCTGAACGAAAATGATTGAGAAATGGTGAAATGGTGACCGGGTCTTGATCGCGGGTCTGATCGACCCGAGTTGCAGGTATTCGGGTCAACCCGTCTGAGGACAGCGGTGATGACGTGGCACCCTGTCAGTCTGTCAGATGACGTGGACCAACCGTGAGCCGACACGTGTCACATGTCAGTGCACAGTCAGCACTGACATGTCAGTGACGTGGACCAATCAGGGACTGCCACGTGTCACTGACATGTCAGTGACGTGGACCAGTGCCGTGCTGACACGTGGCACATGTCAGATCTGACACGTGGCCTGACAGATCAGTGGGGTGGACCAATCAGATGTTGACACGTGGCACCTGTCAGAGTCTGACATGTCAGACCTGACAGCTGTCAGATGACGTCAGCATGACGTCAGTAGTGACGTCAGCGATGACGTCAGCAGGAACTGTTCCTGCGTTGACCGACGCGTTGACCGGCGCGTGGGGGCGCGTGTGAACAATGTTTTTGGTGGGACCACCACCATTCTTTAGGTTTCGACGATCCGGATCCAATGGCGGTGGTTTCGGGTCGATCGGAGATCATTAAGTTGGTCAAATTAAAGTTTAATGCCTTGGGAAGCGCGTTCGGGCGGCTTTCCCGGGCCGGTTTCGACCTAGGTTTTCATGGTTGAATGTTGGGGGTTTAAATTGACCTTTACGAATACTTGGACTTGACAGGGATTGTACATTTGTACCAGGACGAGGGTATACGTTCGGTTTCTAGCAGGATTGTACTGTGAGTGGGCCATTTTCTTAAACCCTTGTGTGCATAAATGTTTTCTGGTTTTATTATACTTATTCACATGCTAAAACAATAATGGTTTTGATGATATGGAAAATATGGTTATGGCACGTTTCACGGTATTTGGGCTTGAGACCCGTCTGATGAAACTTAATGATTGGTTCGGATGTTATCTATGTATATATATATATATGCCTTGCATGTGGATATCAATAAAATGCATTTGTTACTGCACTGTATAGATCCTTCCATATTATATTGTCTCCTCCGGATGAGGTACCCCGGAGAGGTCACGGACGTCTAGAACGTCCAGCGTCTATGACACTAAGCATCGGGGATGCTGTACCCGAACGGGGTTCGGGGATTGAACTCGGAATTGAGACCCGAGTGGCACGCGTAGCCTTGTGATTGTGACCTTATTGGACGTCAGGGACGTCAGACATCAGGGATGTCGGGTTTGGAGTGTATAGTGCAGCAACTAAAATTATACTTATGGTTCCGATTATATGGTTTATGATTTTGAATTATGATGCACGCATGTTTGGAAAACGGAGGGGTAAATTATATGTTTTACTTATCAAACGATTTCATAAACTTGAGTTTCGGTCCACTCACCCTTACTGTTTTGATAACCCCTCCAGGTCGGGAAACTGAGGTAGAGGAGGAACCAGAGGCTGAGGCATAGATCTACTTCTGCGTACCTGAACCCCTGCTGGGCGGTGTACCCGCAGGTTTACTGTAGAGTCGTGCTCGCAAATTTGTAATTTTGGATTATATCCCTTGTCTGACATTCGTTTAATTCGGATTTGATGTATGACTTTAATTTGGTTATTTATGCTTTTAAATGTTTTGAGGTTAAAATTGGTATGAATTATTGGGTGTCAGACGGGAGCAGGGCACGTCCCCTTGTGGTCCCTTTGGGATCGGGGCGGGTCCTGTCAGCTTGGTATCAGAGCACTAGGTTGTGGTCAGTACTAGGGTATTGGTCAGCATGCTAGACTAGCGATTAGTACTAGTTACTTTTCGACTTTTAAGAATATTGTTTTCTGATCTATGCCTCTTAACAGTTGGTTATGCCTCCTAGGAGAATTCCTCATACTCGAACGGACGAGGATCTAGAAAGAGAGATGGAATGCGCGAGCATCGAAAGGGCTCAACGTTTGGGAGCCACTCCTTTCTGCGGGGGATCAAACCCCGAGGATGCTCACGACTGGATCACCAAGTGGGAGAGGATCTTCTCGGTGATGCACTGCCCTCCGGTTGAACGAGTGACTTTGGCGGCCTTCTTGCTGGAAGGAGGAGCCTACCAGTGGTGGCACGGACTCGAAATGTCTGGGTGGTCTGTCCATACCACTACCTGGGAAGCTTTCCGTTCCAGGTTTCTGGACCAGTACTACCCGCGATCCTTTCGCGCGGCGCGGGAGGCGGAATTCCTGCGGCTGGAGCAGGGTGACATGTCTGTTGCAGACTACGAGCAAACCTTCGGGAAACTTTCCTGGTTCGCTGCCTCATTCGTAAGTACGGAGGAGGACAAATGCCAGCGGTTTGAGCTTGGACTCCGAGGGGAGATCCGGGCCAGTGTGACTGCTACCACTCATGCTTCTCTGAGGGATATGGTCGACGCAGCGGTGCGTGTCGAGGCCAGTCTGGCGGCACACCAATCACGACAACCTTCGGGGGAGGGGCGACGTCAGGATCGCCCACATCATGGGCCATCGGGCCGTAAGAACAACAGGGGAGGGAGCTACAGGGGAGCACCCTCATCCTTCAAGGGTCGTGGCTGGTCGGGTCGACGTGGAGGCTCTCAGGGCAGAGGATCTGGACACAACTCTGGGCAGCACTCATCTTGGAGCGGTGCATCTGGTGGGCATTCGGGCAGGTCAAGGCCAGTAACTTGTTTTGCTTGCAGAGAGGAAGGCCACTATGCCTGTGATTGTCCGCAGTTGTCCAAGAACAACGACGCTGGGGGCTCGAGTGTGGTGCAGAGCACGGCTTCCCACACTAATGGAGGTCGCGGTCAGGGAGGTGACCGTGGTGCTGGACGTGGCGCGCGCGGGCGCGGACGGAACGGAGGGCCGAGGGCCCAAGTGTTTGCAATGACCCAGCAGCAGGCGAGGACTGCTCCAGGCGTGGTCACAGGTACACTACATATCTTTAATTTTCTTGTACGTGTATTAATGGATGCGGGGGCTACACATTCTTTTATTTCGAGGAGTTGTGCTGGTATGCTTGATTGTGTGGTATCAGCCTTAGATTACGAAATGGGTGTTGGCACCCCGATGGGTACCGTGTACCTTGTGAATCAGGTGATTCGGAGGTGCCCGGTAAGAATTGAGGATGTGGATTTACCAGCAGACTTAATTATTCTGGATATCCACGACTTCGATATAATCCTAGGGATGGATTGGCTGTCGGAGCACGGATCGCTCATCGACTGCTGTAGCAAGCAAGTGATTTTGCGGAGCCCGGGTTTGCCGGAAGTTATCTTTCAGGGGGAACGTGATGGTTCGCCTCCTGAAGTGATTTCGTCACTTACTGCTACCAAACTTCTACGGAAGGGCTGCCAGGGTTATCTGGCGCATGTCGTGTCGGAACGGGTCGATACTCCGGTTATCGACGAAATACCGGTGGTCTGTGAGTTTCCGGATGTATTCCCGGAAGACTTACCTGGGTTGCCACCATCGCGGGAGATTGAGTTTACTATTGAACTACTCCCGGGTACCCGACCTATATCCCAGGCACCATACCGGATGGCGCCAGCCGAGTTACGAGAACTCAAGACTCAATTGCAGGAGTTGGTAGATTTGGGATATGTCCGACCGAGTACTTCACCGTGGGGAGCACCGATGTTGTTCGTAAAGAAGAAGGAAGGAAGTCTCCGTTTATGTATTGACTATCGACAACTCAACAAGGTGACACTGAGGAACCAGTATCCTCTACCCAGGATCGATGACCTTTTCGACCAGTTGCGGGGAGCTCAGTGCTTCTCGAAAATTGATTTGCGATCTGGGTATCACCAACTGAGGATTTCGGAGGAGGATATTCCGAAAACTGCTTTTCGAACCCGTTACGGGCACTACGAGTTCCTTGTTATGCCATTTAGTTTGACGAATGCTCCAGCAGCATTCATGGATCTGATGAACCGGGTCTTCCGACCCTACCTGGATAAGTTCGTGATTGTGTTCATCGATGATATTTTGGTATACTCAAGGAGTGCCCGTGCACATGAAGAACATCTACGGTTGGTCTTGGAGAGACTGAGACAAGAACAATTGTATGCCAAGCTGAGCAAGTGTCAGTTTTGGCTGAGCAGTATTGGTTTTCTGGGACACGTGATATCGACGGATGGGATTTGCGTGGATCCCCAGAAAACAGAAGCGGTGACCAACTGGGCTAAACCGACAACAGTGACCGAGGTGCGGAGTTTCGTCGGATTAGCAGGTTACTACCGGAGATTCGTGGAGGGCTTCTCCAAAATTGCTGCACCATTGACTCGTTTGACTCGGAAGGGAGTAAAGTTTATCTGGGACGAGCAGTGCGATCGGAGCTTTCAAGAGTTGAAAGATCGATTGGCCACTGCACCTGTCCTTGCATTGCCGGATGACAGTGGGGAGTTTGTGGTCTTCAGTGATGCATCGCTGCAAGGTTTGGGCTGCGTGTTGATGCAAACTGGCAAGGTTATCGCCTATGCATCCCGGCAGCTGAAGACTCATGAGTTGAACTACCCTACCCATGATTTAGAGTTGGCGGCGGTGGTTCATGCTCTCAAAATCTGGAGACATTATCTGTTCGGCGCAACGTGTCGGATATACACCGACCACCAGAGTCTTAAATACTTATTCACTCAGAAGGAGCTCAACATGAGACAACGGAGATGGTTGGAGCTGCTGAAGGACTATGACTGTACGATCGAGTACCATCCGGGTAAGGCCAATGTGGTGGCGGATGCACTCAGCAGGAAATCAGCGGGAACTATTGCACACCTGGGGATGGTGTATCTTCCCTTGCTGGTGGAACTCCGGAAGGCGGGAGTTATTTTGGGTACGGACGAGCATGGAGCTTTGTTGGCCAGCTTCCATGTGCGACCAGTACTGATTGATCGGATCATTGAAGCGCAACTTCAGGATCCGATACTCTGTATTTACAGAATTGAGGTCGATGCGGATGGGAGACAGGATTTTACCATCCGGGACGATGGAGCACTGGTGAAATTTGGCCGTTTGTGCGTACCTGCAGTGGCAGAGTTACGGGCCGAGATACTTGAGGAGGCCCACAGTTCGGCCTATGCTATGCATCCGGGAGGTACAAAGATGTACCGTACCCTCCGGAACCATTATTGGTGGCCAGGAATGAAGAAGGATATTGCTGAGTTCGTGAGCAAATGCTTAACCTGTCAGCAGGTTAAGGCGGAACGGCAGCGACCGTATGGGGCTATGCAGCCACTTCCGATTCCTGAGTGGAAGTGGGATCACATCACCATGGACTTCGTCTTTAAGTTACCGAGGACTCAGAGTGGAGTGGACGGAGTATGGGTGATCGTGGATCGGTTAACCAAATCAGCCCATTTTCTGCCAGTTCAGGAAACCTTTAAACCTAACCGACTGGCTCAGTTGTTTGTGAAGGAAATCATACGACTTCATGGTACGCCGGAATCGATTGTGTTCGATCGTGATCCGCGTTTCACTTCCAGGTTCTGGCGGAGTTTGCAAGCTACTTTGGGAACAACCTTACATTTCAGTACTGCTTTCCATCCTCAGACCGATGGACAGTCTGAAAGAACCATTCAAACCCTGGAGGACATGATGAGGTCATGTGTACTACAGTTTCAAGACTCTTGGGATACTCATTTGCCATTAATGGAATTCGCTTACAACAACAGCTATCAGGCGAGCATTGGGATGGCACCATATGAGGCACTGTATGGCCGACAGTGCAGGACACCTATCTGCTGGACGGAGGTAGGAGAGCGAGCGGCTGTAGGGCCGGAGATGATGGACTTAACCATGGAAACTGTTCGCGTGATCAAGGAGAGATTGAAGGTGGCACAGGATCGCCAGAAGAGTTATGCCGACCGACGGATTCGAGACTTGGAGTTTGAAGTGGGAGATTTTGTCTTCCTGAAGTTGTCTCCGTGGAAAGGGATTATCCGTTTTGGCCGACGAGGGAAACTGAGTCCGCGTTTTATCGGACCGTATGAAATCATGGAGAGAATTGGCAGAGTTGCATACAGATTGGCGCTACCTCCAGAACTATCAAGAGTTCACGATGTTTTCCACGTATCGATGTTGCGGATGTACGTACGTGATGCTTCTCATGTACTTAGGGAACAACCTGTCGAACTGCGGGAGGATTTGAGCTTTGAAGAACAACCAGTACAGATCTTGGATCGGAAGGACAAGGTACTACGACGAAAGACGATCCCTCTCGTGAAGATTCTCTGGAGAAACCAGAATGTGGAAGAAGCCACATGGGAGCCTGAGGCTCAGATGCGAGAACAATTTCCTCATTTGTTTCTTTGAAATTTCGGGACGAAATTTCTTAAGGGGGGAAGGTTGTAACACCCCGGAAATTCGAGGATTCCCATATTGTACTTTAATGTGTGATTTGACGATTTTACCCCTGTGAATGGCATGGTCAAATTGTTGACTTTTTGATTGATGAACTAAATGAACTTTGACCTATGACCGTGACGTAGTTCGGGACGTCACGAGTTCATAGACAGGTGGCACGTCCAATTCGGACGATCAGGGTAAAAGTTATGACTTTCGGAAGTTCAGGGGCATTACCGTAATTTGGACTCTCGGGGGAAAATGTTGACTTTTCTTTTGACAACTAATTTTCAGTTGACTCAAGGACCGTTGGGTAGGCCTCGACGTTCTGAGTCCGTAGACAGGCGGCACGCCGAAATCGGACTTCGTACGAGGAAGTTATGGTCAGAAACGTGAATTCGGGAAGTTCGTGTCTCGGTTTTCGTGTCGAATATTATATTCAGGAAATCTGATTGGAGGACATCTGGTGAGTGACAAGTGTCACTCACCCATTGGCTAGATTGGATCAGATCCACTATTGGATTAATTAACATTTGAATCAGCTTTAAATTCCAGCCTTTGGATTGAAAACCCCAGATCTGATCTCAGCCCTTGATCTCATTCTGAGATTCAATCTGGGCCGTTCATTTCTTTGAGCAGCTTTTCCTCCATTTCTATATATTTCCTTACCCGACACCCACGTACTGCCCATTCCATAAACATCACACCACAACTGCATCTGATCCTTATTCTGTGTGCCCTTGGGCTGGACGAGTGTGGCAGCAGGCGGCAGTGACCACGGCGGAGGACGGCGGCGAGGTAGGAACCAAGGAAAACCCGAAACGGTTTTAAAACCCAGAAATTGGTAACTTGAATTCCAACGTTTGGTTTTGGATTTTATTTACCCTAATCAACTCTAGGAACTGTTAGGAACCTTTTGGTATCAATTGCGTGACCGGAGGTAGCCTGAACGGAGTGCAAACGGCGACGAACCCGGGTCTGTTCATCGAGGTGAGTCTTCGATTCAGCCCTTGTTTATTAATTTTAATTAGCTAGAACTATTTCTGGGATTAAGACGAGTAGTTAGGAACAAACCTGAACGAAAATGATTGAGAAATGGTGAAATGGTGACCGGGTCTTGATCGCGGGTCTGATCGACCCGAGTTGCAGGTATTTGGGTCAACCCGTCTAAGGACAGCGGTGATGACGTGGCACCCTGTCAGTCTGTCAGATGACGTGGACCAACCGTGAGCCGACACGTGTCACATGTCAGTGCACAGTCAGCACTGACATGTCAGTGACGTGGACCAGTCAGGGACTGCCACGTGTCACTGACATGTCAGTGACGTGGACCAGTGCCGTGCTGACACGTGGCACATGTCAGATCTGACACGTGGCCTGACAGATCAGTGGGGTGGACCAATCAGATGTTGACACGTGGCACCTGTCAGAGTCTGACATGTCAGACCTGACAGCTGTCAGATGACGTCAGCATGACGTCAGTAGTGACGTCAGCGATGACGTCAGCAGGAACTGTTCCTGCGTTGACCGACGCGTTGACCGGCGCGTGGGGGCGCGTGTGAACAGTGTTTTTGGTGGGACCACCACCATTCTTTAGGTTTCGACGATCCGGATCCAATGGCGGTGGTTTCGGGTCGATCGGAGATCATTAAGTTGGTCAAATTAAAGTTTAATGCCTTGGGAAGCGCGTTCGGGCGGCTTTCCCGGGCCGGTTTCGACCTAGGTTTTCATGGTTGAATGTTGGGGGTTTAAATTGACCTTTACGAATACTTGGAATTGACAGGGATTGTACATTTGTACCAGGACGAGGGTATACGTTCGGTTTCTAGCAGGATTGTACTGTGAGTGGGCCATTTTCTTAAACCCTTGTGTGCATAAATGTTTTCTGGTTTTATTATACTTATTCACATGCTAAAACAATAATGGTTTTGATGATATGGAAAATATGGTTATGGCACGTTTCACGGTATTTGGGCTTGAGACCCGTCTGATGAAACTTAATGATTGGTTCGGATGTTATCTATGTATATATATATATGCCTTGCATGTGGATATCAATAAAATGCATTTGTTACTGCACTGTATAGATCCTTCCATATTATATTGTCTCCTCCGGATGAGGTACCCCGGAGAGGTCACGGACGTCTAGAACGTCCAGCGTCTATGACGCTAAGCATCGGGGATGCTGTACCCGAACGGGGTTCGGGGATTGAACTCGGAATTGAGACCCGAGTGGCACGCGTAGCCTTGTGATTGTGACCTTATTGGACGTCAGGGACGTCAGACATCAGGGATGTCGGGTTTGGAGTGTATAGTGCAGCAACTAAAATTATACTTATGGTTCCAATTATATGGTTTATGATTTTGAATTATGATGCACGCATGTTTGGAAAACGGAGGGGTAAATTATATGTTTTACTTATCAAACGATTTCATAAACTTGAGTTTCGGTCCACTCACCCTTACTGTTTTGATAACCCCTCCAGGTCGGGAAACTGAGGTAGAGGAGGAACCAGAGGCTGAGGCATAGATCTACTTCTGCGTACCTGAACCCCTGCTGGGCGGTGTACCCGCAGGTTTACTGTAGAGTCGTGCTCGCAAATTTGTAATTTTGGATTATATCCCTTGTCTGACATTCGTTTAATTCGGATTTGATGTATGACTTTAATTTGGTTATTTATGCTTTTAAATGTTTTGAGGTTAAAATTGGTATGAATTATTGGGTGTCAGACGGGAGCAGGGCACGTCCCCTTGTGGTCCCTGTGGGATCGGGGCGGGTCCTGTCACAACTTGCTAGTAGACTTAAAATTGTGCGGGGGGCTCTGAAAGGGCTTAATCGTAGACCCATGGCTGATGTGTCTGTGTCTGTCGAGGAGGCTAAGCTGGCTTTGGATCGATGTCAGATATGTCTTTCTAGTAACCCTTTGGATAGGTCTCTCCTCTCCTTGGAGCGCGACTTATTGAAGAAGTACAACGACTGTTTATCGGTCGAGGATAGTTTTTTGAGGCAGAAGTCTCGCCTTAGGTGGTTGGATAAGGGTGATAGCAATTCTGCGTATTTTCATAAGGTGATTAAGAAAAGGCTCAATAGAAATCGGATTGTGTCTATTGTTCGTGAAGATGGCTCTGTCGCTGTGGAGCCGGCTGAGGTTAAGGATGAGGCTGTTAGGTACTTTCAGGGGTTGTTTGGTAATGTGGGTGACGTGCAAGGTCTGGATTTTGATGGTCTCCTCTCTAATGTGTTGTCTCCTGCCCAGTGTGCTAGTTTGGCTGCTCCGGTTACTCCCTCTGAAATTGAGAAGGTGTGTTTCAGTTTAAAAGCTGAAAAGGCCCCCGGGCCGGATGGTTTCAATGCGCTGTTTTTTCGACGTGCTTGGACTGTGGTGGGATCACATGTTATTCGTGCTGTGTCTGAGTTTTTTTGGTCCTCTAAATTGTTGGGGGAAACTAATTCTACGATTCTTGCGTTAATTCCGAAGGTTGCTAATCCTACTCACGTGAGGGACTTTCGCCCTATTTCTTGCTGCAACACGATTTACAAAATTATCACGAAAATAATTGCTAATCGGGTTAAGATTGTTCTCCCGTCCCTCATTGGTCATAATCAGTCGGCTTTTGTTTGTGGAAGACACATTGGTGATAATATTTTGTTAGTACAGGAGCTCCTTAGAGGTTACCATCTCAACTCTGGGAGCCCTAGATGTGCGGTTAAGGTGGACATCCTCAAAGCTTATGATTCGGTCTCTTGGGACTTCCTCCTTGATACCCTTATTGCCTTCAAATTTCCCCCTCTGGTTGTTGGTTGGATTCGAGCCTGTATTTCCACTGCTCGTTTCTCTGTTGCTGTTAATGGTGAGTTAGCTGGGTTTTTCCCTGGTTGCAGGGGCCTTAGGCAGGGGGATCCCATGTCTCCTTATCTTTTCGTCCTGGTTATGGAGGTTTTTTCTCGTATTATGCACCATCGCATTGCCGCTTCTCCCTACTTTAGATACCACTGGCGGTGTGATAAGGTTAAACTTTCTCATCTTGCCTTTGCTGATGATTTGTTTGTTTTCTCTCGGGGTGATGTGGAGTCTGTTGCCACTTTAAGGCGGGCTTTGGATGATTTTGCGGGTGTGTCTGGTCTGAGGCCTAATCTCCAAAAGAGCTATATTTATGCCGCTGGTATGAGTATGACGAGTGCTTCTCATCTCCGTGAGTGTTTTGGTGTTCAGCTGGGGTCGTTACCTGTGAGGTATCTTGGTATTCCCCTTATTACTTCCTGCTTGAGATCTAGAGATTGTGTGGCTCTTATTGAAAGGGTGGAGAACCGTATTCGTGGTTGGGAGCATCGTGCTTTATCTTTTGCTGGCAGGTTGCTCCTCATTCAGTCTGTTCTTAGTAGCACTATTATTTTCTGGGCTTCCCATCTTTTTCTACCTAAGCAGGTTTGTCATGAGATTGAGCGTATTTTTCGCCGATTCCTCTGGTCTGGGCAGGTTACTGGTTCCTATCATGCCAAAGTTGCTTGGCATTTGGTGTGTAGGCCAAAGAATGAAGGGGGTTTGGGTATTCGCAGTTTATCCCTCTGGAATGTCGCTCTAATGGCAAGATTCATCTGGTCTCTCTTTGCTCCAGAAGGTATTAATCTTTGGGCTAATTGGGTTAAAGTGTATTATATCCGTGATAGCAGCTTTTGGGGGGTTAAGACCCCTTCTATTTGTTCTTGGAATTGGAAGGGGTTGCTGAGGATCAGAGACTTGGTGAAACCCTTTATCGAGGCCAAAGTTGGAAACGGTGAGGATGTTTTTTTATGGTACGATAATTGGAGTCATCTGGGTTCCCTCCTGGATCTTTTTGGTGAATCTATTGCGCAAAGTTCTGGTATCCATTTGAAGGTCCGTCTTTCTTCGGTCCTTGTTGATGGTCAGTGGGTGTGGCCCTTTTCGACTGATGCTAGCTTTAGACTAATTCAACTTGCTAGTCGGGCCTGCCAGGTGAGGTCTGATAGGACTGATACTTTTGAGTGGAACGCAGCTGCAAACGCTAGATTTTCCTCGGCTTCTCTTTGGAACAAAATCAGGAGGGAGTATCCTGCTTGCTCTTGGTCTGAGTTGGTTTGGTTCTCTGGCGCAATTCCTCGTACTTGCTTTGTTCTTTGGCTGGCGATCCAAGCCCGCCTTGCTACTTTGGACCGTGTTGGTAGCTTCTCTAATCAAAGTGACCTTACGTGTGTCCTTTGTGACAGGGATGGGGAGTCGCATGAACATTTGTTTTTTAATTGTCCTTATAGTTCTTGTATTTGGAAGAGAATTTTGGCGATTGCTGGGTCTGGTTGGTCTTCTTCTCATTGGCCGAATTCTGTTTTTTCTGCTATTGAGCATTGGCGTGGGAAATTGATGGCTCAGGTTGCTAAGCGTCTTGCCTTGGGTGTGACTGTCTACCACATTTGGCAGGAGCGAAATAATCGGATTTTCAACAACACCAGGAAACCTCCTGATGTGGTCTTTAATGTTATCCTAGCTATGATTCGTTGTAGGCTTTGTACTCTTAACTTTAGGCATGTTTCTTCCAATATCCGTACTGCTAGGAATTGGAATGTTGTTATTTCGTAGGTACTTTTAGTTTGGTGTGTTCTCCTTCGGGAGGTGTGTTGAGCTCTTGTGAGTTGTTTGTTTTTGTGCCTTGCGCATTGTGTTGGGTTTTTACCCTTTAATATAATTTGATTTAACAAAAAAAAAATGGTCATTTTTTAGTCTCTCCAATTTTCGGGTCGTTATATTATTCATCAAACACTTTAAAACACTTTTATTTATATTTCAATACATTTTTCAAAGTTTTAGCTTAACTGATATACAAATCGAATTTTCAAAATTTTGACCTTTCATTTTATAGATTTACGTGCCTAGACCTTACTAGTCGAAAATTATTAGGTTTTGAGTAATTAAACTCGTATGATAGTCAAAAAAGTATTTTGTAACTGTGAAATTGCATAGCACCGTTATCTAATCTTAGGAATTCAAAATGGGCTATTTTTTGGCGTAAGCTATATATGAATACGTACAAAAAGTGTGTAGTATTAGATTGGCTGATTCATTTCGAGAAGTATTTAAAACCTTTGTTTAGTAAACAAATATAAAATCAATCTAGTAAATTTTGCCTGACGAAGTGAATCGAAAAAGATTTTGCCCTAGGACGGATATAGGGCAAAATTATAACTTATAAAATATCCGGTCTTTTTCAAGTGGTGAAAATTGTTCAAATTCGACCGATATTTTCAATTGGCCAACGCTCTAATCAGTATTTGCCCTATGACGAAAAAGATTGCATGATGAAGGCGTGTCACTGTCACAATTGGCCTAATACGGGTAAAAGGACGTAGGACAAAGCCCCGATTTTACGTGCCAAATGAAATAGATTTCTGCCCAATCTTGCCCCACGAATGTACTTTCCCTACGAAATGGTTTGCCTTACGATATTTTTGCCCTATATCAGATAATGTATGGATGACACCAAAAAATTAAGAGAGGGAAAAAAAAGAGTTCATGAAATTGTTGATCCACAGTACCAATTATTACAACGTGAGGATGAGAAAATGTATGAAAACCCCCCTTAATGTTTACAAAATCCAGAAAGCTATTCAGATAATGAAATTCTAGTTTTGGCTGATGGAGGTTGGCGATGGTAGTTAATTATCCTGTGCTCCTGAGGATAGGGCAACCTCCAGACGTCGGCCCTTGGACATAAGTTTCAATTTTAGGTCCCTTCACCAGCCCTGCAAGAAGCTGTCCAGGATCATAAAAGAACTCCACACTTACAATTCTCTTCTGCTCATCCAGCTGTTATAACAATATGTAAAAATTTTCAAAGACCAAATTAATTAATTATGTGATCTATATTATTGTTATGAGACAATGCATATATAGGCAAGTACCTGAAAATTAGCCATCCCATAAAATTCTACCAGTTCTCCAGTAGGGGCATGACCTTTGAAAGGGCCTTCCATGTAAGCCCAGTGCCGGAATTTGTACACAATGAGCGGCGGCCCAGAGTAGACTTGGAGGATCTCCAGAGCGAAGCCCCGTGGGAAAGTCGCCGTAAAAACTTGATGGGATGAATCTTGTGTTTCTTCAGCCGGTTTGTAGACCTGTAGTTCCTCCGGCAGAGAGCTCTGCAGCATTACATTATACCCTCCACCCAATTTGCCTATTTCTTTCAAACTCACTGGCTTTCCTCCTGTAAATATATTATAGGATTAATTATACATTAGCCCACTTTTTTTATAACAAACTTAATATTGAAACTAGTCCTTTTATTGATGACTTATATTCCATATTAGCATATCATCTTTCTTTTTTTATGTTATTTTTTTCTTCCAATGGTATTCCCTTATAACTTAAATTCATAGTATCTTTTTTTTTTTATATACAACAATTTCATATTTTCTCAACTACTTTATATTTATTAAATTTATTTGCAAAAGTGTTTGAATTTGAAAAGGATTAAGTTTTCTCTCTTTGAAAATAGAAAAAAAATAATCGTATTAGTAAAAGTGAAAGACATATAATAGTATGTACAAATACATATACAAAAGGTTAATGAAATAAGCCTACGTACATTAATCCCTTAATAATTCTAGGGTATACCTTCAATGAAATCATAATTTTACAAAAACTAGTTTTGTTTGAAAACATTACTTAAGAATTAAAATATTGATTGAACATATCATACCGATAAACAAAATTTGATGACAATCCAAATAAGAAAATACCTTTTAGATGGAGAAATTAACACAATATCACCTCAACTATATAGAAAAACAAATATAATATGACATTTGATGGAGGTATATAATAATGTCAAATAAAAATATATGCCTCAATGCAAATCAAAATAACTCAAATCTTACATAATGAAATTAAACTACATCAGAATAAAATAGAACCCACTCCTCTAAAGTAGGTATATAAGCAAATACCTGAAAGTTATGGGCATCAATTGAACACCAAAAAAAAAAAAACTCAGGTTGAAGAAAACTAGAGGAGGATGTAGGTCGCATCTAATTATAGGTTTCAAAATATATAAGATGTCTACTGGGAGAAAAAAAATCGATTTTTTTTCTTTTTTAAAACCATAATTAGTAGTTTTTTTTAAAAAAAAAATAGATAAATAATTTTATTTTAATAAAAGATAATGACCATTTTTTATAGATGAATTAAAAAGATAATAACCATTTTTTGTAGACGAATTAAATTTTTTAATAAAAAAAATAGATGAACTAAATTTTGTAAGATATATTTAAAAATGGCATCATATGTAAATGTTGATTAAACGTGGGTAAAATTTATTTAATTGGTCCAAGAGAACTATCAAGTGGACTATATTCAACCGGCATCTGATCAATAATTGGAACGTTGGTTTTGATACGGTGAAATTTCAATTTAGAATGTCGCTCGAATTACTGTTAATTATCAGTCAAATCAATTAAATAATCATTAATAATATATAACTAATTGATGTAAAATGCATGCATAATGGTATCTGCTGGATCATATATGTAAGTACGTACCATTTAGGGAGAGCGTAAACTTTTTTGGATCTATGGATTTAACATCGTCGACGCATGCCTTGTGGAAAAGCTCCATTTCGTATGTCTTTACGAGGTTCTGCACCATTTCTTCGAGTGATCCAGCAGGCCATATCTTCACTTAGCCATATACATGATTAACAATGAGTTTTCATCAGAAATTATAAAAATATTATAACAACAGAGACAGAGAGAGATGAGTATTTAACCTTGGTTCTGCCTTGCTCAAAGAGTTTGTTAACAAGAAGATAGTTAGGAGGGGCACCAAACCTCCATTTGGTGTTCTTTTCTCCCTCTCCGTGCAAGTAAGAACGATATTTATCTTCCTCATGATTCTGAACATCATGATGATCAACATTTGAAGCTGCCATTTATGATCCTGAATCCTGAATCCTGAATCCTGAATCCTGATGGACTTTACTAATTTGAATATGATTACTTGTAGAGAAGAAAAGCTAAGGAGAGCCAAAGGGATCGTTATATGTAATTATATACAAATGCATGATGATGTATATATGTTGTGGAGATGGAGAGTAAGTGATTATTTTTGCATCTGCATCAGCGTCCCGACTGGCTCTGCAAATGTGCCGTGGGAATCTTGCCTACCAAAAACAATGTAGAGCCAACTAAATATTTAAATATATATGTTTTTGGGTTTCAATATGATATTATGGAAAAAATAATAATTGGTGGTTATTTAATTGAGATCAATCTCATCCACATGAGAGGATTGGTGTGGTCCCGTGGTGAGAGGATTGGTGTGATACTTTTGGCATGGTGAGATTAATTCTTGCCATTCCAATTCAAATTAGTTTAGAAAAAATTCAAAGTGAGAATTTTATCTTTATATTAAACAAAAAATTAATAGATTTGACGGAAAAAATAGGCATGCCTTGAAACAAATTTGAGGTCTTAGGTGGCATCTTGGGTCAAAATCGAGTTTAAGCGCACCTTTAAATGAAATTGAAATTTCATAGGACATTTTGAGTCAAAATCGAATTTAAAATGTATTTTAATAGTAAACTTGCCTACCAATAACATAACATAGTAGTGAACGAATGTAGAATCCTAGTCAAACTTTTGTGTTGACTAAATTGTTGTCCAAGATTCATCTATTCAATATATTATAGATTAAATTTAAAAAGTTTCCAATCTTATCTACAAAATGTGACATAAGGGTGTGTTTGGTATGCCGTATTACACTCCGAATAGGCTAAATAATCTGAAATCTGTGTTTGGTACCAGTCGTATTAATTAGTCATCGTATAAGTGAATACGGTTGAATATTTTTATACGGTCCAGACACGCTAAAATAATACGCTCGAAATTATCCGTATTAAATAGTCGGATAACTAGTAATCTTGTAAAATATAATAATAATAATAATAATAATAATAATAATAATAATAATAATAATAATAATAATAATAAAAATAAAAATAAATACTAATATAATAAAAATAAAATATTAATTTAGTAAATATTAATAATAAAAAGTAATAAAGTAATAAATACTAATAATAATAAATTAATAATTAATAAATAATAATTAATGATATTTTAATAAATAATAATGATAAAATTAAAAATAATTAATTAATAAAAATGTAATAAATAGTAATAATAATTATTATTAAAATAAATAATAATAAAAATAATGACATACATAATTAATATTTAAGATATAAGTATTTTGTCAATTATTATAATATAATCCGGTCAGTATAATATAGTCGGCATTCTAATCCGGAAAAGTACCAAACGCCCGACTAAATAATCAGTCTATCCGGTAGACGAATTAGTCTATCCGATTGAAATAGTCAGTACTACCAAACGAGGCCTAAAGGTGTGTTTGATACGCCGTATTACGGTCCGTATAGGCTAAATAATCTGAAATCTGTGTTTGGTACCAGTCGTATTAATTAGTCACCGTATAAGTTAATACGGTTGAATATTTTTATACGGTCCAGACACGCTAAAATAATACGCTCGAAATTGTCCGTATTAAATAGTCGGATAACTAGTAATCTTGTAAAATATAATAATAATAATAATAATAATAATAATAATAATAATAATAATAATAATAATAATAATAATAAATAGTAATATAATAAAAATAAAATATTAATTTAGTAAATATTAATAATAAAAAGTAATAAAGTAATAAATACTAATAATAATAATTTAATAATTAATAATTAATGATATTTTAATAAATAATAATGATAAAATTAATAAATAATTAATAAATAAAAATGTAATAAATAGTAATAATAATATTATTAAAATAAATAATAATAAAAATAATGACATACATAATTAATATTTAAGATATAAGTATTTCGTCAATTACTATAATATAATCCGGTCAGTATAATATAGTCAGCATTCTAATCCGGAAAAGTACCAAACGCCCGACTAAATAATCAGTCTATCCGGTGAACAGATTAGTCTATCCGATTGAAATAGTCCGTACAGTATGGCATACCAAACGAGGCCTTAGTGTAGGCGAGTACGACCAATTCTAAATGAAATGAAAGCCCTTGGGATGTTTGAAGAGGCAATGGCCATTTTTCACTTTGCAAGTTCTCCATTTTTTATTCAATATTTAATGGAAGAGGCCACAAAATGAATGAATTTGGTTTAAATTAACCAAAACACATTACAAAATAATCTAAATTGTATTTTTAATTTTCTAGTACTCAAAACGATACCAGTACATCATGAGAAGCTGATGGAAAGAACAATTATATGTCATCTCTATACGGTCGGCCACTCTCGGTACATTCGGCCACTAGTAATCGGCCTTAGTTTTTTCTCTTGTGGCACGATGGAACGCCAACCGGCCTAGGCCGCCTTCAGTCGGTAGATGGTATCGGCATACTGTTCGCTAAGTGACTTGATTTCTAAATTGGGTCCGAGTGCCGCTGGTCTTTACCTCGACTAGATCTTATTGGTGCTTTTCTAGCATTTGCATCACATCTGGAGGTATATGTCCCTTCCCTATGTGGGAGTTACTTCACTGTCTCCCTGGTCGTCCGCATGTTTACGTGGGTATTAGAGAGTATGCAGGTTGCTAATTGAGTTATGCAAAATTTCGTCAGAATTCCCTCACGCTCGATACCAAACTGTTGAAGTATAAAATGGATCAACTTATAAGTGGGATTCAGATGTTATTTTTCGCCCTACGTTTCTTGTGTACGACTTGTTTCATGAAAAGGGAATAGTTGGTGATAAGGGGTAAACGCTGGTGGTGTGGTGTGGTGTTGTGCAGGTTTAAGAGCCTTCCATATTCAAATCAGTTGTTTGATAAAAAGGGGTAAGTAGTTACTTTGAATGAATAAGATTAGCGACCAATGGTTACTTCTTTGGAAAAAGTGCCCCTCTTATTTGAATGTTGAATAGTTCGAATGTGAGATAATGCCCCTTGATATAATACCAACATGTGGCACCTAAATGGAGGGTGGATTTCTTCCCATGCATGGCTTGGTATCTGGTGGGTTTTCTTGTGGGCTTGTGCCTGGTTGCTTGTGGGCACGGTTGCCCGTGTGCTGGGTTGAATCGGTGGCCCACTGGGCCTAGTTAATTAGTAATATGTTGTGTCAACAGAAGCAACAAAGAATTAAGAGGGCGTGGCCAGTGATGTTACGCTCGGTTCTCATGTTAATTTGTGTTTTATTGACATCGTTCTAAGTACAAATTCCAAGAGCAACGAAAATCAGTGTTAAGACTTTTGCAAATACGCTATTCTATTTCTCTGCCTTTGCTGTTGGGCTGGGCACGATATGATTAGCACAGGGCCGGGCACGTTGGTCGTGTCCGAAATTCTTCTGTTAGTACACATATGTTCTTCACTTTCCCTTATAGGATAGGAAGATTTATGTGTTTATAATTATACCCAATAAAATTGAAGAACAACAAACTCGTTTGGTGATTTATCAAACGTGGTTGTTGCCTAGTTATCTAGTAGTGATTTTTTTTTTATATACATATATTTTATATACGAAGCGAATTTGATGGAAGAAGATGAAAGGGAATGAAAAGAAGCAGAAATTGACGGAGATAGAGAAGTCTGTTGCTCGCCCAACAATTTGAATAATAAGAAGTACAGATCCAAATATTGAGGTATTTTGTCTTGTGATTCATTGAGGTGGCAAGCAGTAAGCTTCCAAGAAGAATGGACATTGATAACTAAAAACGAGTGACGTAGCTAGCAACGCCACACGAATTTTGAATTCAGCAAAGCAGGTGCCATATGGGGTTGAGTAGTACTGCAACAAATACATAAAAATTATATTTTTGTAGGATAAAATTATCTTCTGCCCTCTCACCAATTAATCACCATGGAGTTTTCATAAAAGTTAATTGGAAATATGTACTAATTGTTTGGAATGGAATGGATCAATGTTAGCTGAGTCCTTATCAATGAGTTATACCTCATCTAATAGTTTATAGATATTGTATCATATTTGTACCCATTTTCTTGTATCCCACATATATGGCGTCTAATGTGGCATTTCATGTCATTAATTTTTTTTTTCCAAACCATATCATCATTTTAATTACCTATCTTAAAATTAAAATTAAAATTAAACAAATTCAAATATTAAATAAATTAAATAAAATACATATGAATAAAATATCAATAAGACTGATTGTCTTCTTCCAAAAAAAAAACATTACCCATAAGAATTTCATAGTATCAAATCGTCTTCTTTCAGAAAATCATAAACCCTAAGACGATTTGATGCTATGAAATTATTTAATATATTCTTAAGGTTTATGATTTTCTGAAGAAAAAAAAAAGAAGAAGAAGATGATTTGATGATTTTAAATTCTTAGGGTTAAAGTCTTTTTTTGGAAGGAGACAATCGGTCTTGTTGATATTTTGTTCATTATGTATTTAATTTAAATTTTTTAAGATTTGGTTTTATTTTTATTTTTATTTTAAGATAGAAAATTAAAATGATGACATGATTTGGAAGAAAAAAAATTATGACATATAATGTCACATCAGACGCCACATGTGATGGGACACAAAAAAGTGAGAAAGTATGTGGTACCCGCAATATTATTCTTGTTATAAACGCCGCCTACTAATTATATGTATAGGATGTTTGGTGAGTATAACTGAATTAAATTGAAAAAATAATCAAATTAAACGTATTTTGGATGTAAAAATAGGCGCATGTTTAACTGTTTATTGTAAGGTATATATATATATATATATATATATATCCCTCAAAATAGTAGAAATTATAAAAAAAAATAATAATTTTTTATCTATATTTAATTAAGAAAAATACTTACATCCCACCTCGGTTGTACATCCTCATATTTTCCTTTTGATTCATCTAATTATTTGTATATATATATATATATTATAATCGGAACCATTTATTCTCTACATCATCATATCAAGATCATCTTCGTAAAAAATAAAAAAATATTGAAGATCGTTAATCATTCATATGTATAAAAAATCATCGATTTTGATAAGAATTAAAATCTTAAAAGCGAACCATCCATTTAGTTGATATATATGAATGACTAACGACCTCCAATCTTGTTTATTTTTTAAGATGATGATTTAGAGAGCAAACAATTTGAATTATAATATATATTTAATAAATCAAGATGGTGATATAGAGAGGTATGTACCATCAAAGTGTGATGTAAGTATTATCTTTTAATAAACGCTATTAAATCCTCTTAGAATTTTACTACAAAAACATACATTAAATTTTTGCATTTAAAATACATACATTGCATTTGAATTAGATAATTTATCGGCTCCAATTCAATCCTACTCCACAAAAGTAATCATGATATGCTATCAAGGTCTTGGGTCTTGGGAGGTAGATTAGACTAGCTTTTGTCCCTATGGGTATCTGATGTGCATAATTGAATTGACAGCACCCATCCCAATCCCCTCGGGATCAACGCGGGATGACCCTGCTCCCGTCTGACACGAAGTGTCAAACAAGGGATATTTCTAACCTTTGCCCTCTCGGGCCATCAGAGTACGCCAGGATCCGGAGGAGGTATGTGATATCTCGGTCTCTGCTACAGTCCACATCCGCAGTCAACCTGAAGGGCAGTCAAAACATTAACAGTTGTGAGTGGACAAAACAAGAGTTTATAAAAACGTTTAACGAAGAAAGACATTTGTACCCTTCACTAAAAAGCATGCATGCATTCGAAAACCATTTATCCAGAAGAACCATAGGTGGGAACTAAGCCCAAAACCATAAAGATACCAACCATACGGTCCACTGCCCAAATCCATACGGGACTCGGCCCAAACCATAGTAAAACCAAGTACACGGGCCACTGCCCAAATCCTGTGCACATCACATATCACATATCATATATATCATATCTACATATAATTCACACAACCAATCCTGTCACGGTTTCCAAAGCTACGCGCGTGCTACCCGGGGTCTCAAACCCAAGTCTCTCAGAGTCCAAGGTCAATGTTCGTAGACCAATGACCCGTCCTGAGGTTACGATCCAAGCCTTCCTGAGAGTAAGGAACCCAACTGGGCGGCAACTCTACTCAGTCGATGCTCCGTGACTACTCTGGGGTCCACTCAAGCCAACGACCCTCCCCGGATGAGATAATAGAAGTAAAGGAAGGTATATGAACATATATATATATATATACATATAACATACACATTCATGCCTAGTCCCCCTGAACCGTCATGATCCATAATATCCATGTCATTCATATATATATATATATATATATATATAACATCCTCCATGCCCGGTTCCCATAAACCGTCATGTACCACAATAACCTTTTCAGGGTTCATGCCGGTTTCCATAAACCACCATGAACTTGGAAATCCATCTAGGGTCCCTGACCCGAAATCACAACCATAAAGTAACTGGGTCTCGTGCCCGAACATATGACATCAGCTGGGCATCCTTCCCGATATCTAAGGGTCAGTCA
Source organism: Prinsepia uniflora (assembly GCA_032719365.1). Classification (NCBI taxonomy): domain Eukaryota; kingdom Viridiplantae; phylum Streptophyta; class Magnoliopsida; order Rosales; family Rosaceae; genus Prinsepia; species Prinsepia uniflora. Next base: position 50,056,377 of record CM064864.1, read on the forward strand.
CGACTTCGATCGTAGTGATGTGTGCAACTATCCATCCAGGACCGCCCTCAATCCTAGTATTTCGTCGTGAGCGAATCAACAGATGCGACCACCACAAGATCATGGTGCACTCATCACCGATCGATATCCTGAACCTTCAGCACTCCGAATTCGAGCCTCCCTCGGCTACCCGACAACGAATCGTGCGTCGTGACCTCTCCAGAAGGAACACATCCAAATCCGGAGGCGAGCGTCGTATTGTCGATCGCCGTGCACATAGCACTCGCCGCGACCACGATTCAGACCCGTAGGTCATCAATAGCGTCATATGCCTGAGAAAAAACCAAATGGGCCTCATACCCGAGTTTATCCTTTTGGAAATCGAAATCCTTCTCATTTAAACCAATAAAGAAATACAGACCCGTATAGGCACCGTATAAGGCCGAAACCTCGAAATACGTGCTTATACGTAACCACAACCAAATGCACTCATGGCATCACCAAACATGTATTAAAACATATAATAAACATTTATGCATGCACCAATTTAGAAAACAAGGTCCACTCACAGACCGTCCGAGCTACCGCCTCGATTTGCGTGCCACACGGATCTCCCGAGCTAATCACCGTCACCGGGACTCCCAAACCTGTCCAAATCGTAATAGAAGGTTACTAACTACTTAATTAACCTCCCACTAAAGCCCCTTAATTTTTCGGAATTACTAACTATTTTTAAACTCGATCTGAAACCTTCCGATGCCCCGAACATTATCGCGACGGTGTCCGATTGACACAAAACCAGTCCCAAAATGTGTGTTACATCGAATAGAAGATTTCACGTATTGAACACTTTCCCAAAATCCCCACCACGCGACGCCCAAAGGGCCCTGCGCATGGGCTCAAGCGCGGGGGTACTGTAACCGTCTTCAACCTCCAGCTGGTTCAGACCGGCCGGTTCAGTCTATTTTCTGCAACTGGACCGGCGTGACAAGGTCCAGGTTCCTACAAGGTCCATTCTTCACCGTTTTCAACTCTAATCGATCCTATTCTTCAAAGCTCGACCCTAGAAACCTAAACCAAATAATTAAAACCCCTAAAACCTCTAAAATCCGGCCGGTCCAACTTGGTTTCCACTGTTCAAATATCCAAAACTCACCCACGGCTTCCTCGACGTCTAACCACCCTCAAAACCTCTCTAACAACTCCCTAGCAACCTATTTAATTCAAACCAAACAGCCAAACAAGCCCATAACAACAAAAATGGAAAATGGATCGAAAATGGGTTTAACCGATACCTCGATCGGTTTTCTCCACCGCCGTGCACAGCGGCTGCTGCCTGGGCCGACCACCTCCTCCACTCTGTCCTCAGTTCATCTTCTCTTGGTTTCCATCATGATCAAGGCTGAAGGGTTTGGTTTTAGGGTGAAAATGGTGATCGGGTTTGGTTGGGTTAGGAAGAAAATGGGTGATCGATGTAGAAGGGATATGCATGAAGGGAAATTGGTGTCCATTGGATGGGTGACACTTGTCACTCATCCATTGGGCCTTGGAACAAATATCTGGGCCCACTAACTGCCAAATGACATACGTCTCGTAAAACATGCAATAGTTCCCCAAAACTTCCTTGAACCGTAACTTCGCTGTTCGAAGTCCGAATTCGACATGCCGCCTGTCTATGGATTCGTATCGTCCCGATCTACGTAACGGTCCTTGACCCTCGGTCATCGGACACCCCAGTCCAAAAGTTAACTATTTGCCCCTTTTAACCATAATTACCAAAATGCCCTTAAACTTTTGAACATCATAACTTCTTTCTCGAATGTTGGAATTGAACATGCCACCTGTCTATGAACTCGTGACGTCCCGAACTACGTCACGGTCATCAGTCAAAGTCTATTTAACCGCCAGAATGAAAATTCAACATTTGCCCACGCCTAGGGGAAAAATGGTCATTTTGCATCGTTCGTCTGATTTCGCCCGACTAATCACGGATTAACCTCACTAATCATGATTAGTTACTAATCTAATCCCGAAATTCGGGACCGATCTTTACAACCTTCCCTCCTTAATTAATTTCGTCCTCGAAATTCCAACCGTCCTTCCCTCCTTAATTAGTTCCGTTCTCGAATATCTAACTATCCTGATTCCACATCCACCTCGTGGAAAGCAAATCCGACCTTACACACGTGTACACTAGTACACCCACTAGTCAACATAAAACTCGTCTGCAACCAGACGTACCACTAGTACTCATGTCGTATCGACTACATTCGACCACGTCAAATGACAGTAATCATACGTTCTGAATTGACACCACTTGTCAAATCTACCATTTCGTTGACACAACCAACTCGACATTTCCTTGCTCAAGCACCAATCTATCCTGCTATTTGCTCCCACAGGGAGTCACGGAACCTCACACAACGATCTAAATTGATACATTCGACAAACTGTCACCACTTGACAGTCGCCAGTCGAAAACTGACACTGTACGTACTTGTGGTTACACTAACCACCAACTCACTCAACCTGAGTACACACTTACCAACACCTTACTCGATCTGTGTGTAACTGGACCCACCAGAAATACTATGACCCAATGCACAGTATCCGATGTCTAGTTCACGTCCTCCACTAATCCAATGATATCGAAACCAATCCGACTACAAACACACTCACCAACGTACTCACAGTATAGCCTATATACTGTCACCAGGAACAACAAGCCTCTCCCGTATCGTACCTCGAACAACGTACAAGGTACATACATCCATTACCAACCAGACTATAACAATAATGACGACGACAACACGACCACCTAGGTCGTAGCCAAACACGTTTCAATAATGGAGTCCATCTGTCCAATCTAGGACTAGACACAAAAAAACTCCAACTCAACATCCATTTCCAAATCCGAATCCGAAATCATCATTCCGTAAACTAGTATTTGGAATAACCATTCTGAACCCAAATCCATAAATCCACTTTTAAGTTCCAAAATCGAATCCTGAATCGTCATCCAAAAATTCAATTCCAAAACTTGAAATCTCATTCTTGTCTACCGAGACGCACCAATTCTGAATCTATCAGTTACCTGCTCAAACGATTACCACAACACAATCGATTGACTTCATAGGGAAGCCAATCCAAACATCAACACATCTCTAAAGCTGACTGAATCTGACCTCGTCGGAAACTTACTCAGGCGAGTAATATATCGTACGGGATTCACTTTGAAAAGAAGTTCAGTCCCAACATCCTCAACTCAAACATCCAAGTAAGAGCGATAAACTCTCCACCTATCTGGACCATCGAGATCATGATCCAGATCCAACACTACGTCATCCGACCATAAACATCACGATCGAGATTCATCACTCCGTCACCCGACCATAAACGTCACGATCGAGGATCGTCATGATACTCTATATCCTCAACACCACGATCCTGATCCACATTGCGAATCCTAGGTGGATCCACACAGTTTAACTACCAGATTCCAAACCATAAGGTCTTACACCTTCCTGAATCCTTCGTCAGTCACATCACTCCTTAACCAATTCCCACATCTAAACAGATTAGTCAACGACGAGACACGTCGAGACTGTGGGTTCTCACTGATTACCTCGTATCGATCCTTGTCATTCCACCGAGGAAAAATCAAGGATGATCCAATATGATAACATCAAAAACTCATCCTACGTGAATGCAACCAAAACTAGCTGCACTCACCACGTCACGTAATCCAACATCGTCTGCCACCAAGTAGAAAATGAGAAATCTCAGTCACCTAACTTCGATATGCTCATCTCCTCCTGATGACCCAAGCCAAATCCCGGGTTCACCAACCAATACATGATCAGCGTACTAGTGACATTTGACCACCATCTACCATCATCTAACGTCATCTACCATGGTAGAACCTGAGAAGTCACCCAAAATAACTTCAAAATACCCATTACCAATGCGGAAAACCCGCACTCCTCTCGTCACCTCAATTACAACCTTTCTCGATTCTGAAATTCCAACTATGTCAGAACCAACATACTCGGACATCATCTACGTGTCCCATTTTTGACTGTTTATGGACACATGCCCATTTACAACCATATATGTACATCCAAAAGGATGTCAATTCATCCTAATCTGATGTACAGCTCAACTGAAGAGTCACAACAGACCCCTACTGTGATCTGCAGACAAATCTCTACATACCACCATATCTGACGAACTCTGGCCAACACCTACCAACTAGTCGCTAAACCCCGCGACAGATCGAGTCTGACCAACCGGTCATTAATCCCCCATGACAGTACTCAATCCTCACTCCTCAACTACCGCTGGATCCTATCCAGTCCATCACTATCCGTGATCCACTCCCGAACCACAGATACCGAACATATGCTCATCTCGACGGAGTCATATCCCGACTCGTGACTCATCATTGTCACAATCACTGGCGCCAGCACCAGCACTAGTACCAGTATCAGCACCACCGGTCAACATCAGCACCAAGTGTGCGAATTAGACAACTCTAGATCTCCGCTCATACCTAGCGACGATCCCGTACCTCTACTCAAATTGGAGAAACTCTGTCTCCTTCATACCCAAAAATTCTAGGTACAGTCACCCTGACAACTCATACGAGAAAAGGAAACATTCCCCAAACGTCCCCGATTCCCAACAACGGTAACTACGACCACTCTCGATAGTAGTGTCTGCCACAGACTTGTGCAGACCTAATCACGAGACATCACGATCTAGACTCTGCATCCAACGGAATCAATTTCCTGTACCAAATACTCCATATCCCCACTCCGAGATTCCGTCGACAAGTACCAACTTTGGTAACCTGTCTAACAATCTCTAACCTGTCGTAACTCGACTAAACCAATGTCGTCTACCAGGTCATCCACAACCTTAGTTGTACCAAAAATCTATCGCAACTATGGTAGTACGACGACCAACTAGGTCTAACTGATAAGTACAATCCCCGACTGCAGAGTGCAGTCCCATTACAAGCTAACATGACTAGACCGAACATGAACAAACATGACCTACATGACATGACCAAAAATGATCGAACATGTCCAAACATGACCAAACATGTTCTAATATGACATGACCAACCGACGGTCTCATCTCCGAAAAGTCGTCAAGTCAAACCACTCGCCAACTAACATTTTCGAACCATACACCTACCTTAGGGTTCCACGATCACACCTAGAGTTCCTCTGAACCCAACTGTTAACTATCAACTGCAGTGTAATCCACAATCTGACCAACTCCGCGGTCTTGACATCGTAAAGACATCAATCCAATCCTACCGTAAGTTCAACTAGGATTCCTCGAATCCGACTGCTCCCAGCAGCATAGCCGCCTAACGGTCACAACACCAAGCTATCGGCAAGCTAATCATACCACTTCGTGAAAGACGATCACACTAACCGTCTCACGATCAAAACTCTTAAAGTACCATTACGTTCATCCCTTCCGTAGGGTCCCACACTGCCATCCGCGATAGAACTATTGCAACCCCGGCATCAAATGCCGAACCAAGACAATCTGAGATTCAATCCTACTAACTATCGTATCGGCACCCTAACTATCAGGTTGATGACGAACTGTAGCCCATTGAGACATCACATCCTCGACCTACGCATCACTCCAAGAGCTATACAGTTGCTGGAATAGAGACAACCCCCGCTCTGATAAGCAATCCTATGCTCTGATACCACGCTGACAAGACCCATCCCATTCCCTCGGGATCAACGCGGGATGACCTTGCTCTCGTCTGACATGAAATGTCAGACAAGGGATATTGCCGACCTTTGCCCTCTCGGGCCATCAGAGTATGCCAGGATCCGGATGAGGTATGTGATATGTCGGTCTCTGCTAGAGTCCATATCCGCTCTCAACCTGAAGGGCAGTCAAAACATTAAAAACTGTGAGTGGACAAAATGAGAGTTTATAAAAACGTTTAACGAAGAAAGACATTTGTACCCTTCACTAAAAAGTATGCATGCATTCAAAAACCATTTATCCAGAAGAACCATAGGTGGGAACTAAGCTCAAAACCATAAAGATACCAACCATACGGGCCACTGCCCAAATCCATACGGGACTCAGCCCAAACCATAGTAAAACCAAGTACACGGGCCACTGCCCAAATCCTGTGCACATCACATATCACATATCATATATATCATATATACATATAATTCACATAACTAATCCTGTCACAGTTTCCAAAGCGACGCGCGTGCTACCTGGGGTCTCAAACCCAGGTCTCTCAGAGTCTAAGGTCAATGTCCGTAGACCAATGACCCGTCCTAAGGTTACGATCCAAGCCTTCCTGAGAGTAAGGAACCCAACTAGGGGGCGACTCCACTCAGTCGGTGCTCCGTGACTACTCCGGGGTCCACCCAGGCCAACGACCCTCCCCGAAGGAGATAATAGAAGTAAATGAAGGTATATGAACATATATATATATATATACATATAACATACACATTCATACCTGGTCCCCCTGAACCGTCATGATCCATAATATCCATGCCATTCATATATATATATATATATATATATATATATATAGAAAACATCCTTCATGCCAGGTTCCCATAAACCGTCATGTACCACAATAACCTTTCCAAGGTTCATGCCGGTTCCCGTAAACCTCCATGAACTTGGAAATCCATCTAGGGTCCCTGACCCGAAATCACAACCAAAAAGTAACTGGGTCTCGTGCCTGAACATATGACATCAGCTGGGCATCCTGCCCGATATCTAAGGGCTAGTCACGACTCCGATCGTAGTGATGTGTGCAACCATCCATCCAGGACCGCCCTCAATCCTGGTATGCCGCCGTGAACGAATCAACCGATGCGACCACCACAAGATCATGGTGCACTCATCACCGATCGATATCCTGAACCGTCAGCACTCCGAAGTCAAGCCTCCCTCGGCTACTCGACAACGAATCGTGCATCGTGACCTCTCCGGAAGGAACACATCCCATTCCAGAGCAGCCTGAGTAACCGATGAGCTATCCAAGCTCTGTTACCACGCTGACACCTCCTCCACTCTGTCCTCAGTTCATCTTCTCTTGGTTTCCATCATGATCAAGGCTGAAGGGTATGGTTTTAGGGTGAAAATGGTGATCGGGTTTGGTTGGGTTAGGAAGAAAATGGGTGATCGATGTAGAAGGGATATGCATGAAGGGAAATTGGTGTCCATTGGATGGGTGACACTTGTCACGCATCCATTGGGCCTTGGAACAAATATCTGGGCCCACTAACTGCCAAATGACATACGTCTCGTAAAACGTGCAATAGTTCCCCGAAACTTCCTTGAACTGTAACTTCGTCGTTCGAAATTCGAATTCGACATGCCGGCCTGTCTATGGATTCGTATCGTCCCGATCTACGTAACGGTCCTTGGCCCTCGGTCATCGGACACCCCAGTCCAAAAGTCAACTATTTTCCCATTTTAACCATAATTACCAAAATGCCTTTAAACTTCCGAACGTCATAACTTCTTTCTCGAATGTCGGAATTGAACATGCCACCTGTCTATGAACTCGTGACGAGCCGAACTATGTCACGGTCATCGATCAAATTCCATTTGACAGCTAGAATGAAAAGTCAACGTTTTGCCCACGCCCAAGGGCAAAACGGTCATTTTGCATTGTTCGTCCGATTTCGCCCACCTAATCACGGATTAACCTCACTAATCGTGATTAGTTACTAATCTAATCCCGAAATTCAGGACGGGTCGTTACATGAATCAAATCTATTTAGTTTTGATTATGAATTAATGATTGAACACTTCGTAATAATAGGACGAGATTAATTTTGAAAACCACAGTCGTTATAATTTATCGCAGTTATTTATATGTTAAGTAAAAAAATATATACGCAATTAATCACGATTCATTATATCTAAATGGTAAAATTATATTGAATATTTTTTTTGGACAGTTAATATTGTTTAGTTAAACAATCAATAAATATGAATATCTATTTTGTTAAAGATCACGAGATCTCACAAACGAAGGTTGAAGGGTGGACCTAATTCCTATTCCGAATTGTTACTTGATGTTCTTGGCCACCAAATACTCACAGCGAATTTTGAACTCATATTAAAATATGGATTTTTTTAGTTATACGTTTAAATGATTATGTCCCATTATTACGCTCATCCTCATAGTTGGCACAACGTGCATCATGCTTACTAACTTGTGTTGCTCAACAACTCTTTCTCAATTGCTTAAAAATTGCTCTTTTGGTATTAGAAGGGATCCCCGGCGTTAGGCATCACCATTTGGCCCATAAGCCTACGGGCTTGTGGGTACCCGGTAGACCTGGTGACAAAAAGCCTGATCCGGCCTGCTATAGGTCGTGGGCTAGCCTGGCCCGCGTGTTGACGGGTTGGACTTGGACTTAGGGTATTCAAACCCGATAGGCCCGATCCCGATCAGACCCGGTAAACCCAGCCCGACCCCCCATGTAAACCCGACCCATAAATCCAAATATATAAAATAATTATAAATTAAGAATTCATATCTCGTCAAATCTTATTACTACTATTTCAGCCCAAATCCAAAACTCCAACCCAAGCTCAACCTAATTTTTATATAATTGCATATTTTTATATACAGCTCCACATGATAGGACCCGTCCCCAAAGGACATAGATAACCGTGCCCGGTCCTGCTCCCGTCTGACAAGTCAACTGAAAATCCAAAACTACCCTTCAGCACCTGCCAGACAAGGGATATTTGCGCATGTGCCCACACATACCTCCACCTCTCGAATAGCCTCGATCATCGCGCTACGACCTGAAGGGTCATTAAAACAGAAAAGGTGTGAGTGGACAAAAATAACCTCTTATAAAAACATTTGCCAAAATACATTCTTACCCTCTAGTTTTCACAAACGTGCATGCATATCAGAAAACATGAGTAACAGTATAAAATTATTCAAGTATGAACAGTGGACCGATAAAAACAAAACATGTTTTCCCATGGTCCGTAAAACTCATGTTCACCAAATCAGTTCAAGTTATAAAATATCAAATCCCGGCTCTCAGGCCAAAACATGTGAACACTATTACCTGGTCACAAAGACCAAAAACCCGTACTCAAAACTGGTACGTAATCACAAACAACATGTTTCTAAATTCCATGTCCACATTTTCCTTGAAACTCATTTTTATCAAATCAATTTAATATCTCATAAAGTTCACAGTTTACTTAAATCATTTCAACCGCTAAACCACAGTTTTCTCAAAATCATTTTCCATAAACCACGGGACTTATTTCCATATCATGTTGCTTAGAGTCACGTTTATCCCTGCAACGCGTGCAAATCAATAGGCTCAAGGACCGCTCAAAATCTGAGCATCCGCCGCTGTGAACACATCACCAGCCGGCAATCCGGATCTCGTGAACACATCACTTACCGATCCATATATAATCCAGCACATCTGATCTGAGTCAAGCCTCCCTCGGCTGCTCGACAAAGATCGTGCTACGTGACCTCTTCGGGGTAAACACTTCCATCCCGAAGGCGAGCGTTATCTCCAGGGTGCACTCCGGGGAAAAACATATTTTCTCCCGAAAGCCCTAATTATCCGCAACACATCATCATCACAAAAACCAGTGAAAAACAGTTGCATAGAAAATCAAATCACATATTGACACAGGGTCTCAGCCCCAAATTAACCAAAGTCCCGATTTACTTTATAAATCCGAAATCATCAATATCATCATATAATCACATGGAAATACAAATCCAATCAGAAACACAATTCCATTGGGTCCCAAGCCCAAAAATATCATTTTCACGTAAATTCGTGCAACCGTAAACCCGAGTTGCCACGATCACGTAATTCCATAAAATCAATCACTGACTCATAATCCGAGTCCAAACATCATTTTCAATCCGGGCCTAGCCCAAAACATCATTTGCACGTTCCTCGTAAAATGTGCCCGAAAGACTGATTAAAATAATCACAAAATCACGAGAATACCAAAAATCATCAAATTCATCAAATTCACATGTAACTCCAAATCCGAGTCAAAATCATTATTTACTTGGGTTCTCACGCCCACAATATCATTTTTAACCAATTTCATGATTTCTCGAAAATCGTGCTAAAATATAATAATATAATAATCATAAAACTGAGAGAATCGAGAAATCACCGAATCAAAACATCAATCATGTCCAATCATAGAAAATCATATAATAAAGCATTTTAAACCATATATGCATGCATCACAGTTAGAAAACCAAAAGTCCACTCACAGTCCGTCCTAGCTGCCGCCTCGATATGCGTGCCATAAGCCTCCTTGGGCTAATCCGACCTCTTCGGGTCATCCTGACCTGTCCAAATCATATCCAAAGGTTACTACTAACCTATACAAGTCCATATTAAGAACCCTAAAATTTTCCGGAAAGGTCAACGTGTCCCATACACGTTTCCCGAGGTGAAAACCCTCGATTTGACCAACTTAACGATCTCCGATCGACCCGAAACCACCACCATTGGATCCGGATCGTCGAAACCCTTAAAATAGTTCTGGTCCCACCTAAAAATACGCTCCCACGAGCCCCCACAAGCGGGTCAAAGTTTTAGTCAAATGTTCACCAAAAAGTCAACGCTGATGTCATCAAAGTCAACACTGACGTCATCATGATGCCCCAAACTTCGGAGACCGAGTCAACTCGACGGCAACTCGCCGGAATTTCTCGCCAGAAAACTCCATTGATGCCCCAAACTTCAAACTTCGATATCTCACTCGTTTCTCAACCAAATTCGACATTCTACCTATGTAAATCCATCTACTCGAGCCAAGGATTCCAAATATCAACCCAGAAAATTGAGAAAGTACCTGGATTTTAAGCTATGGCCAATCAAAGTTTCGGCCAGATTTCCAATCATCATTCCGTTCACCTCCAACGTCCAAATTCGTCCCAAATTGCACCTACAAGCTCGTGAGAGCTCAAAGAACATCATCCTAAGCTTAGAATCGATCAACACCATCAAAATCAAAAACCCAAAATTTGAATCCTACGGTTTTACCTTCCAAAATTCCGGCCACCGTGCACAACGGTCCTTACCGTGGCCACCATTGGGTTCGTCTCAACATCCTCTCCAACTTTCGTTCACGGGTCATAAGCAATGGATGATGATTGAGAGGTGTTTGTGTAGGATTGAGGTATATGGTTTTGAAGAAAATAAATGAAGAAATGAAGATGACGGATGATGAAGAATGCATGATAAGGAATGATTAAAAAAAATAGATTAATGGGAAACATGTTCCACAATTTAGGGCCTCAAAACAAGGGATGGGTGATACTTGTTACTCATCCAAGTGTTCACAAACTCTGATCACTATTCACTATTTAATAATATTTTAATCGAAATCCCGGTTCGTTCGGTTAATCGATTTCGCTCCCGTCACCATAACTTCGTCGTCGAATCTCCGATTTCGGCGTGCCGCCTGTCTATGAATTCGTATCGACTCGACCTACGTAACGGTTCTTGACCTTCGTCCATTGGACTTCCCGGGTCAAAAGTCAACATTTGGCCCCTTTTTAGCCAAATTACGAAAATGCCCTCGAACTTCCGAACGTCATAACTTTTTCCTCGAATGTCGGAATCGAACGTGCCACCTGTCTATGAACTCGTGACGTCCCGAACTACGTCATAATCATCGATCAAAGTCCGTTTGACCGCCCGAACTAAAAGTCAACATTTTGCCCACGCCTAGGGGCAAAACGGTCATTTTGCACATTTCGTTCGATTTCACTCAACTAATTCCAGATTAATCATTCTAAACCATAATTAATTAATATTCAATCCCGATATTCGAGACGGGTCATTACACCACATCCCACCGTTCCATCTTTATCGAAAAGATTACTTGGGTCATTACAATTTGATATATGGAATTCACCAAATTCAATCTTTTTGTCCCACTTTGCTTATGATACATTTACTACACTGAGTGACAATTAGGAGTAGCATAGCTCCACAAAGAATCTCTCAGAAGCTAGCCCTTCGGATAACTCTTCATAGAACTTACTACAATTCAAGTAGATTTGTTATTAGTGACCACCTTACCATGCCTCGACTTTATGGTCGAAAGGTTAAGTCAATTCTCCAAACCTAATAGGTCCCCTCTTTACCTTGTCTCAATATTCAATAATGATATTTAAGCTCAGCTCACACTTTTATAATTAGGTAGGTAGAAATGAGCTTAGTAGGCCCGGCCCAAATGGGCTTAGTAGGCCCCACCCATAAAGCTCGATAAAAGTCTGGCCCAAACCTGGCCCAATAAAGGGTATGGGCTTTCATATTTATGATCAAACTCGTCCGACCCGGTCTAGTATTTTTTAAATTATGAAATAGGATTGGTCCAGCCCAAGCCCAAAGATTTGGGGCCGGACTTGCCCGACTCGGCCCAATGATGAGGGCTACCCGGCGTACACACTTAAGAAACTCAATCCAGGATTCCGCAGCTAATAGTAAAGCTAAAGCTAATAAATAGAAAACTCAATCCAGGATTCCACAGCTAATAGTAAAGCTAAAGCTAATAAATAGAAACTCAATCCAGGATTCCGCAGCTAATAGTAAAGCCAATAAATTAATTATAATTTGTAGGTCATTGTTAGTCAGAATTGAGATAGATAAAATAACATACTAAAAACTACGAGCATCTATATTTTATATATAAAGCATATTGTTTCCACACTAGTAAATGGTGGAGCCAAAGAAATCTATATATAATCTGGCTAATTTTTTTCTATGTCAAATCTAAATTAGCCTCTAAGTATTTTGACCGATCGAAAGAGGAAAAAAAAATTATTGAGTTCTGAAATTCAAGCTTGATCAACTTCTCGAAGAAAAAAAAAATCAGTAGAATTTGAAGAGCAATAATGCTACGGGCAACACCTAAATTCTCAAACTTCCTATCCCAACCTATGTGACAGCACGATGTAGCAATTCACGGCATCTATTTTTAATTAGTTATCTCAAAAGGAAAAAAAAACTTAAAACATAAAAAAAATTATATAAATATAAACTAAAAATTAAGAACAAAACCCTAAGAACTTTAGTGTGGGAATCTAATTTGTACGGACTTCTTCACACTACAACAAATTTTCCTTTAGACAACCGAGAAAATCCATGGTCTATTCCCCCTAAATACCATTGTAATTGCCCCTGATGTCTAAAGTGGGTGTTTAGACAACGGTTATTATGATTACCATTGTCTAAAGTACGTTTTAGACAACGGTATTTATGTAATACCGTTGTCTAAAGCCACTTTAAACAACGGTTGATTTATACAAAAATATTGTTGTCTAAAATGTACTTTACACAACGGTTTATTTAAAAATATTGTTGTCTAAAGGGTGTTTTATACAACGGTTTATTCAAAAATACCGTTGTAAAAAGATGTTTTACACAACAGTTAATAAAAAAAAATACTGTTGTCTAGAGGATTTTTTACACAACTGTTTATTCAAAAATACTGTTGTCTAAAAAGTGCGTTACACAACAGTTAATTAAAAAAATATTGTTGCCTAAAGTTCTTTTACACAACAAAAATCATATAAAATCCTTTATCATAACATAAAATTAATTCATATTAAAATCCTTTAACAATCCAAATAGAAAAGAACAACTTCGTATAATACATAAGATTAATCAAGTTCAATTGCTATTGACTCCATCAATGTTGTTTCTTCTGCAACTAATTCCAAAGCCTCACAACACACTAGTGTTATTTGAGAAAATTTTCTATGAAATTTTACATTTATTTTTCAGAAATTTTAGGTGGGTGTGGATTTCATGGAGGTCGGCATGGGCATGCATCAAAGTACGAGATTGTCAAATTGAATTCAATTTGTTTTAGTGCGATTCCTCGACCGAAAAGAAGAGAAAATTAGAGTTGAGGATGGAGGCGATCAAGAAGAAGATGAATTCAGCTTCTTAGACCACTCAAACTGCTAGAAAAGGCCGAGGGACGAGTCTTGGTGGTGGAGTTGGTGAAGCTAACTTGGTGGTGGAGTTAACGGCTCAATTGTGGAGTTTGATGGTGCTATGTTAGTGGAAGTCGACAATGTGCTCGTTGGTGGAGTTCGACGGCAAGAAATATATTTAGGAGTTTATTTTTCTTAATTTTAATTTTTAATTATTTATGTTTGATTTTTGATTGAAATAATTAATTGAAAAAGATAATGTAGATTGCACCAAATGTATTAGGATTAAAAATTTGAGACTTCACTAGGTGCTTATAGCATACTACAAGAAAAAGGAGCTTACCGGGCGAAGAAGTTTCGTCGAGCAAAAAAAAGTTTTTTCGGGTAAGATTTTACCTAGCAGGTCTCTATCAGGCAGACTTTGTCGAACTACAGCCTTCAGATCCGGAGTTAACCCGACGACAAAAACATGCTCGTTGGGTAATATAATGTTACCTAGAGAGGAAATTCATCGGTGGTAGTTTGTCGAGCCATGTTTAGTCAATGTACATGGCCCAACGAAGAAACATCCCCGGACGACAATTTGATAATTCGTTTGGCACCACCGATTATACTTTGCCCGTCGAACGTGCTGGGCGTGCAAAAATTGGAGAATTGTGGAGTCTGCTCGATGAACAGCTGCGTTGAGTTTAATTCATGAAATATTTAGCGCGACGAATCGATAGTTCGTCGAGCTACCTTTAAGATTAAAAATATTATTTTTAATATTTATATATTTAATAATTCATATATAAAATTTAAATCGATGTTTTGTACATGATTAAACGATGCTCTTTTTTTTTTTTTTTTTAAACATAGAAATCCTTGGCTACATGTGTGGCTGGGCATGCTGGTTAGGTTGGTCGAGATTAGCACGCTATTGGGCTAGGGGTAAGGCTGCGGATTACCCAAGCGCTGAAGACCATGACAAGTTGAGCCTTTATCTCAACATTTTGAGCATGGAGCCTCTCGTTTTGGGCCTTCAGCTGGGCAGTTTTTGTCCGGAGGATGGTGAAATTGCGCTTTAACTTTGAGAACTCTTCGGGATTTGCTCCCCTAGACAATTTTTCCGAGTCAATTGATATATCTTGTTCTAGCCCTTTGCTAGTCCCCCGGATGATCTTTTATGGACGCCTAGCCAATCGTCGATTTGGGATCGCCCTTGACCTCTCAGTTGCCAGAAACTGCTGCTCCAAGGGTACCTCTAGCTGTTGATGCGTCCACTCCCCTTTGTTTGCTAGAAGTCTTCCAACATTTCCACCTCCAAAATAAAAAACATATTCGCTAGTAATTTTAAAAATCAACAAATAATTTTAAATTTTAATATACTAAATTAATCGCTTAAATTTATTATAAACATCCATGTCAATTTATATTTTTTTAATATATGAAATGTGATTATAATTTTTAATTTTTATATTTTATTTTAAAACAGAGGAGAAAAAAACCATGTCAAAGGGATGTTGGTAGTCCCTTCTTCGTGGTTTGGTTTGCTTTGGTACCTAAATATAATGAATATGGATATATGTGGAAGAAAATACAACCAAAGAATGATCTTATGATTTGGATAGATATGAATCTGTTATAATCGGAAATCGATTTGATTCAAATTGTTATTTATACTCCAGTTTGGATTTCACCAGATAAAATTAAAATAGTTTAAAAAACCAATAGTTCCATTAATAACGTTTAATTTTGGATTTTTATTCTGAAAACCATTGGAATTCAAATTAAACTGTTAAAGTTATTATTTATTTATACAGTCATATTTTGAAGTTCAAACCGTTGAAAATTTTAATTTGTTGATTTGTATGAATGAAACACTCATGTGAATACATAAATTTTTTATGTGGATAAATAAAATTTTGATGACTGAGTTGGCTGCGAGGAAAGACTCGGCATTCCATGAAAAAAATTATGTTTTAGAGGAGTTTTTTTAGTGAGCAAATTGCATGACAAATTTATAACTAAAATATCTCAATTGATCAAAACCAAACCGTTTGAATTCGAACTGTCACAATTCTACGTTTTAAAATCCAAACCCTAGTTGTTAGTTCTTGTTTCCAAGATTGATGTAATTGGGAATTGTTCTTATTTTTTCCGTGAGCTTCAGCTAAGGTAGCAGAACTATGGTGGAAGACTCTTTGGGTTTTGATAAAGAAGTTTTCTAAACTTTCCTGATGTGAATAAATGAATTTTGATGAGAACTGTGGAATTTGGGAAAAAAAAACCAAATTAGGTATTATAGGAGTCTATTAGTAAACAAATTACATGACAATTTTAAGTCTAAAATGTCATAACTGATCAAACCAAACCGTTTGGATTCAAAAAGTTTCAATTATGCGTTTTGAAAATTCAAACCCTAGCCAATCATTAAAATTTTAATGATTTGCATTTTGATGAAAGCCGCATTCATCCAACTTGTATCCAATTATGAAAATATCGGTAATATCGTATATTGGCCGATATATCGGTATTTTCGACCACCGGCACCTAAGCAGGGGGTGAAGGAAAATCTTCCCATAAAATCGGAGATTTCGGCCAATATTGGATATTATCGGCTATAATCGCCAATATTGGCCGAAATTTTCGATTTTGGACCGAAAGCCCCAACCCATCGAGCAAGTGATTGAAGTTTGAAACCAAGAAATCGAAATCGAACAAAAACAAAAATCATGAACTGAAATATCACGGATTGACCAGAAATTGGCCCACTTATTGAATCAATCGATTCAATCATACACAACAACCATTCAAAATTTCAAACATGCAATGATTCACTTGGTCACAGACGAACCTAAATTGGGAAGAAACAAAAAATACGGATTTCAAACAAGACAAACACAGAAACACTCACTCACGGACTCACCACCTTCGACTTCAAGAAAGCATAAATTGGGGACAAACCTCGAAGAAAACCTCGAAGCACTCCTGATCTGTTGACGGCCGAAGCACATCACCACTCAAACCTCTGTTTCTCCGCTTCTCTCAGCCTACTCAACTACTCCTCGACGACTCGACCCTCGATGGTCGTTCCACCCATCTCGTTAGCTCACGATGTCTCGCCCTCACGGTCACTTCTGCTGCCTCACTCACCAGGGACGACAGGAGAGTTCTAGACTGATCTCTCAATCTCGCCCCCTCATGGCCCCTCACATTCCTCTTCAAACATAAGCGATCGATCGAGATCTGTTTGACTAAATAACCGAATGAAACGCTGCGTTTCATTTCAATTGTTTTATTTTGTTTAACTTTTTTAACCCTTTTTTTATATGCTTAAACATAGATTATTATTTACCAATTATGCTTAAACATATATTAGTAAATTTTAAAGATTTTTTTGGTTTACTTAACGGTTAAGCCTTAACCTTTTTTTTACCATATATTACCAAATATAAAAAAAATCAAATTATTTGGTAAAATATGTTTTAGTATTTGGTAAATATCAAACATATATTACCAATTTACCATATATTACCAAATAATAATAAAAAAAAAAAGGTTAAGCCTTAAATATCTTTATTTTTTTCAAAATTCCAAATTTACTATTTGGTAAAATATATTTTAGTAATATATGTTTTAGTATAAAATATGGCTTAACTCATATATTTGATAATATATGTTTTAATTTAGAATATGTGTTTTATTTTAGAATATATGTTTTATTTTAGAGAATATGTCTTAATTTAGAATACATGTATAATGTAAAAAATGGCTTAACTCACATATTTGGTAACATATGTTTTAATTTAGAATATGTTTTTTAATTTAGGAATATATGTTTTAATTGAAATAATTTAAATAACATGATTATAATTTAGAATTATTATTATTATTATTTGTATTATTATTATTATTATTATTATTATTATTATTATTTGTTATTATCAAATTCTAATTATTTTTCATGTAAATTAGACTTCATAATATGGCTAGTGAAAGCTGCTCAAGACTTGGACGAATTGACCCAACATGGAAATATGTCATTGCAATTCATGGAAATAAAAACGGTGTCATATGTTCATTTTGTCAACTTCAGTACCAGAGTGGAGGCATAACGCGATTAAAGTTTCATCTGGTAGGTGTTGATCCAAAAAAAAATGTTCAAAAATGCAAAGATGTACCTAAAGCTATTCGAGACGAGGTCAGAGCATGGATCAAAAGTAAAGATGCTGCTAAACAGAATAAGAATATAATTGGTGAGAACATACGAGCTGGCTTGAGAGGAGATCCATTGGGCATTCAAACGAGCAATCAGATTAATGATAGCGATGATGAAGAGGATGATGATGGATTCGCTTATCCAACAAATTTGCATAGATCTGCGAGAGCAATATATCGCTCTGCTGTAAATGCATCAAGGGATGAGGCACGGCGAAGTGTTGACACTTATGGAGTTGGTACCATGCGTGGTGCTCAAGGAACAAGTAGTAGTCGTCAACAACCTCAACAGATGCGTCGGTTACAAAGTTTGCTTGATCCATTTCCAATTTGTAACGACCCATCCCGGAAATCGGGATTAGATTAGTGGTTAATGATGGATTAGTAAAGTTAATCGGTGATTAGTTGGATGTGTTCGGACGGGACGGTGCGAAATGATGATTTTACCCCTAGAATTGGGCAAAAATGTTGACTTTTCAATCGGGAGGTCAAATGGACTTTGACCGATGATCGTGACATAGTTCGGGACGTCACGAGTTCATAGACAGGTGGCACGTCTGATTCCGACATTCGAGGAAGAAGTTATGACGTTCGGAAGTTCGAGGGTACTTTGGTAATTTTGTTGAATAGGGGCAATTTGTTGACTTTTCAGACGACATGGACTTTTCATGCATTTCGTGAACCGTTAGGAAGGTCTCGATGCCCTGTGTACAACGACAGGCGGCACATTATCATCAAACTTCGGATGAATTAGTTATGGGTCTAAATGTACGAGAGGTAAAACGGTAATTTGCGAAGGCAGGGGTATTTTAGTCTTTCTGATGCATTGGGATTTGTGTCCAGTAAGACTTGGACACCTGGCTGCTCAAGGATTGATGCCCATCCAGATTGGGACACATGTCCCTGACTGGAAGGCCGTAGAAACCCCTCACCGCCTCGACTGTGCATTTTAAATTGGTTTACACGGTTTTGAGAGGAAAACAGAGACAGAGTGAAGGAGAAATCGTGTGTGTGAAGTGCCTGAATTCAAGTTATACTCGTGTCTGAGATTAGAGGGTGTGTTTGTGTTTATATGTGTGTGCGGGTGAACAAGAAGTGAGATCGTGTGTGAGTGAGGTGAGAGACTCTGAGAAATAGAAACAGGGATCGTGCGGGTTTCTATGGATTTGTAGATGGGTTGAGTGACACCAAAGGTGCTTGTGTTGGTCAGTGAGCAGGAGGTGAACTAAGGACAACGTGAGGACACGGTGGAGGCCACGGCGGAGGACTGGAAGCAGGTAAGTCAACTCAGATGCCCTGTTTTTCCTGAAATGGTTCAAAGGTTCAAAGTAAAAATCGTTAATGTTGGGGAGTTGTTGAATGACCCTGATGACCCTTGCAGTCGTGGAAAGTTATTAAGACATGAAGGGACGCGAAACCGTGACCGGAGAGGCTAGTGGTGGCCAGGAACAGAGAGCTGAAATCTTTGGTTTTCTTCTTCGAGTTTGGGAGGTAAGAAACAGAGATTTCTTTTGTGCTTTAGTTAGGCTAATCAATCATAAATTGAAGGACGAAGCTCATAGTGAAGAGAGGATCGAGATTGGAATGGAAATGGGTAAAAACCGGCCTTGCCAGCTCAGTTGGACCGGACCGGTATGGACCGGTCTGAACTGGGTGGGCTGGAGGTTGACGATGATGAACAGTGCCAGTGAGTGGGGGCCCTTTTGGGGAAGTTTCCAACATGACTTTTAAAGTATTTGATGTAACTAACATTTTGGCACTGGTTTCGAGTCGATCGGACATCGTCTCGATATATTTCGGGATGTCGAAAGGTTTTAGGGCTCAGTTAAAAATAGTTAAAAATTCGGGAAAATTACGGGGATTTAATAGAAGCTTAACGAAGTGGTTAGTGACCTTATTATGGGATTTGGACAGGTTTGGGAAAGCCGGTGATAGTGGATTAGCCGGGAACGGCGTAAGTGCACGCGTATCGAGGCAGCAACGAAATAGTTTGTGAGTGGACTTTGCTTTTCTAACTTATGATGCATGCATATATGTTTTTATATGTTTTTATACGTGATTTCTATATTTGTGAATTGATATTGATGGTTTACGGTTTTGCACAGTTTTCGAGATATTTACGGAATTGCGCGTTTTACGAGATTTTGATTATGTTGTGATTTGACCATGGTTTTGATGATTTGAATTTGGGATTTGAAATATGATTTTATTTTAATGATTTAAAATGGATTTCGGAAAGAGATTTCGGGCTTGAAGCCCAGTTCAGAAAAATGGTTTTGATGAACATGATTTCGGGTTTTTGAATCGGATTTCAGGATGACGATTCTGGATTTGGTTTGGAACTTGAAAATGGATATCCGGATTTGTGTTCGAAATGATTGATCCGGATGCTAGCTTACGGAATGGTGATTTCGAATTTGGATTTGGACATGGATTTGGAAATGGTTTCAAATGATTTTTGGATTGGATTTGCTGGATCTGGTTATTTGGTTTAAAGACCCAGATATGATACATGACGGGGCCGGGCCCGGATTGGGTTTAAAGACCCGGATTGAGTTTAATGACTCGGAAGTTTAAAGACTCAGATATTATGATTTTCCCTCGTAGGCCTATTGAGTTTAAAGACTCGGATTATATTAAGGCCTGGATTGAGTTTAAAGACTCGGATAGATCCAGCAGGTTCGATGGATGGAAATGTGGCTTTCAAATGTGTTTTGGATTTCGATGAGACTAGATGATGATGGTTTTCAATAATAGTTTTCCACTATTTTGGGCTATGACCCGGATGATACGGCTTTTGATGGTTTTGGACTGAGGCCCGAAATTTGAGAATATAAATGTAATTGTGTTTTCTGATAACTATTTTTGAATTTATACTTTATTTTTGTCCACTCACAGTCTTTTAATGTTTTCGTTACCCTCCAGGTTGTTGCGGTGCAGACTGTTGATTGAGAGGGACGAATACATCACACACGTGATCCACAGTAGAGTTTGTGCACTTCTGGGAAGGTCCGGATGTTTTGAGCGGTGCGTTTGGAATCCCTTGTCCGACTTACGTGTTACATGGAGGTTGGACGTCGGTTTAGCCTTCGTGTCATGCGTAAGTTAGACGGGAGTAGGACTTAGTCCTTAATCCCGGGGGATTGAGGGTGGGTCCTGTCACAATTCCTCCAGAATCAAAACTCTACAAAACTGCATGAAGTCAACAAAAGACTGTAAAATCAATGTGGAAAGGGACGAAAGAGAAGTTGTGACAGGACCCACCCCGATTATCCCCTCGATAACCGGGACGAACCCTGCTCCCGTCTGACAATCACACTTAAAGTACCAAAACAGGCACAAAAGTCCTACTAGGCTATCCACGCAACGGAAAACGCCACAAAGCTCTATGCCTCTGTCCCTGCCTCATTGATCACCCCGACGCTTTTCACCACGACCTGGAGGGTAATTTAAAACCAGAAAAACGTGAGTGGACTGAAAGAAAACAACGTATGAAAACAATTTATGAAGCAAAAACAGGATTTTCCCTCTGTTTTAAAGAAAACATGCATGCCTAACTAAGTACTAGAAAACAGTGATATAAACTGTAATTAAGCATTCCAAAAATGTATCACGAAAGCAAGATGTACCAATAGTAATGTCCTGATCAAACCTGCTGGGTCTATCCGAGTCTTTAAACTCAATACAGGCCTCAAATGTAATCCGAGTCTTTAAACTCCCGAGTCTTTAAACTCAACAGGCCTACGGGGGTAATATGGTAATATCCGAGTCTTTAAACTCCCGAGTCTTTAAACTCAATCCGGGCCCGCCCCCGTCATATATAATCCGGGTCTTTAAACCCAATATCCAGATCCAGCAAATCCAATCCAAACCATTTGAAAACAAGTTCTATGTCCATTTGCAAACCCGAATCCGGAAATCCACTTTTCAACTTTAAAACCAAATTTCGTTTCCCGAAATCCGATTCTAAAACCGAAAACCTTGTTTGTCAAATCATGTTTCAAAACCCATTTATCATCATATAAAATCCGTAATAAAAAGCATGGCATGAAAATCACATATATAACATTTCTTGAAAAACGTGCTAAAACCCGTCAATGTCTCGAAAAACGTGCAAGCATGTAAAACTAGATATAGCATAAGTAATATGCATGAAAACATACGTAAAATCATAAAACATGTAGATAAAACAGTTAGGCATGCTCGTTAAAAGAGAAGGAGTCCACTCACAAGTCCGAACGCGTCAATCGCGCTTCGTGCGCTCCTCAACCGTCTCAAGAGTGTCCCGTCCTGTCAAATACCACAAAATCGGGTCACAATCACTTCATTAAGGCTTATCCTAATTTCCCCAATTTTTCGGAATTCCGAACGTAATTTAAACAAAAATCCTAAACCTTAGAACCCTCGAACAAACCTAACCCGATGTCTGATCGACACGAAACTTGTCCTAAAAGATTCGTTACATCGATTAGAGTGAAAACCATGTTGGAAGTTTCCCCAGACTCTGTCGCACACGCCCTCACGCGCCGCCCAAAGAGGCTGCGTGTGGGCTTCACGCGCCTGCTACATGGTTGTCTTCAACCTCTGGTCAGCCGGTTCAACTGTACTAAACCGGCGTGACCGGTTCTTCCTCATTTCCTACTCAAAGCCAGTACTTTCAATCCCATTAGGTTCGTCCTGGCCTAAGCAATTGATTCTAATCCTAAAATCTAGACATTTAAGCCTCTAACCCGTCGTCCCCAAGCTCGAACAAAAACTGCCTGAAACCTCTGTTTCGGTTCCCGGCCAACCACGCAATCCCCCTGCATGGTTTCGACCTTAAATGACTCCTAGAGACCTACTGAGTCTCACAGCACTCACGGAATCCCTCGACCCAGCCCCAAAAGCCATGACTTTCGAATTGAACAAAACGGGAAAAACAGGGGAAACAGGGCTTACCGTCTATTCTCACCTCCACCGTACTCACCGCCGTGCCTCTCTGCGTCCACGAAGTCGTCCTCAGCCGTCCTAGCCTCCCCTCGAATTGGTTTGGATCAAATTGATCGTCTATGGCCGCACCACCACCTCGACCCTCTCTGTTTTCCCTGAAAACTCACACCTCACTCCCATCGTTGGTCCTTGCACGATTTCCACTCACAATCCACTCTCCAGCTTCCTCTTTTTCTCTGTCACTCTCACCAGTTCACAGGGCTTCACACAGAATCAATCAAGACCTCAGCGTCTCACTCTCTGTTTTGCAAGGACGATTGCACGGTGTTTGAACTTGTGCAAGTTATAACCGTGCACACAATAACTTTCCTTGAATCCTCTAGGTCTCCACCACGTGTCCAAGTCTCCATGGACAACAAAATAAATATCCTATCACACACTCCCATGTGGTCTTATTTGATTGGCCCAATGGTGAAAAGACTAAAATGCCCCTAGGTCCAAAATTACCATTTTGCCCTTCAACTTCCTAGGCCCATACCTTATCCGTCCCACGTCCGATGACAGCATGCCGCCTGTCGTTGTACTCAGGACGTCGAGACCTAGCTAATGGTCCTTGGTCTCGAAAATCAAAAGTCCAACAAAAAGTCAACATTTCTCCCTATTTAACCAAAATTACGATAACGCCCTTAACCTTCCGAACACCATAACTTTTCCTCCGATTGTCCAAATCGGACGTGCCACCTGTCTACGGACTCGTGATGTCCTAAACTACGTCACGGTCAATGGTCAAAGCTCGTTCAGCCTACAAATCAAAAAGTCAACTTTTGGCACACTATTCACAAGGGCAAAATCGTCATTTCTATACAAATATTTTACAAAATGACATTTGTACCCTTCCCGAAGGTACGGGTTGTTACAAGTTGGGTCAATACATAAGCAAATTTTTTATATATGAAGGCGTGGCTCCAAATAAAGATAACTCTCATCATTTTAAGAATATGATTATTGAAGCCTAACGATCAAGTATTATAAAAAAAAATTATGGTATATTTTTATTTAAATTATGAAATATCATTAAATGCTAACTTATGTTTTGTTTTGCAAAGGCGTGCCCACTCTTTCTCCATATGAAGTGAAAAATAAGTATCTTCCTATGGAGTATGAAGATATGATGGCGTATGTGGAGCAACAAAAGAGACAATGGGAAACTTATGGATGTACCATAATGTGTGATGGTTGGAATGCTCCAACGAAGTTATCCATAATCAACTTCATGGTATATAGTAAGGGTTCAATTGTATTTCTCAGGTCAGTTGATTCTTCCAAAAGCCATAAAGACTATTTGTAAATACAAAATTTGTTGAAAGGAGTTGTTTAAGAAGTTGGAGTACAAAATGTTGTACAGATCATTATTGATAATGGTTTAAACTTTAAGAAGGCTAGAAAAGAGATGATGAAGACGTATCCTATCTATTGGACTCCTTGTGCACCCCATTATATAGATCTAATATTTGAAGATATTAGGAAGAATGAGACAATGTTGATTATCATAAAAAATGCTAGGTAGATAACTAACTACATCTATAATCATTTATGGTTACTAGCTCAGATGCATGATTTTTGTCAAGGAGATTTGGTTCGGCCTAGTGCAACAAGGTTCGCAACCAACTATATTTGTATAAATAGTATATTAAAACATAAAGTTAGCCTTAGAAGATTGTTTACAAGTGATCAATGGTATGGTAGCCCACTAAGTAGGAAAATGGAAGGTAAGTGGGTTGAGGCTCATATCCTCGACCAAAGATTCTAGGAGTCCTTGGAAATAATGCAGTCCATATATGAACCTTTATACAACATTCTTTGAATTGTTGATACAGAGGTAGTCCCAACCATGCCAATCATGTATGATATGTTCAATCGAATGAAAGAAAAGATGATCAGTCTTAAAGGAAAGAAATGGGTCCTCAAAATCATACATGAGCGATGAAAAAAAACATTAGTGCATCTATTACATGCCGCTGGTATATTTCTATCTTATTGAACTAGTTACTATTGTATTTTATTGTTGTTTACTAAGAATTTTTTTTTCATGATTTACAGCTTATTACTTGAATCCATGATATCAATATCAAGCAGGTGTTGGGCATGACTCCTATCTCGTGCAATCAGTTCAACAAGTATTCCTCAAAATGAATCCAAATGGGCAATTGGGTTTACAAAATTTTGGAAATGATGTAAGTTCACTACCAAATATGAACCTTGATATTTTCAAAATTGTACATCTATTACATGATATTAACGCCATTCTTAATGTAGTTGATCAACTTTAGAGATGGTCGGAAAATATTTCGTTCACCTATGGATGTACAATCACAAACGACAATGCCCCCAGGTATATGCTTCCATTTAACTTGATATTGTATGAATTAGCACTTTATAATTCATCTTATATTAAACTTGATATTGACAACGGAGTGCTGAGAGCTATATGACCAAGCTTCTTCTGTCTTGCAAAAAATTGCAATTCGTATATTATCACAAACGACATCATCTTCGGCATGTGAGAGAAATTGAAGTACATTTTCTTGAAGTCATACAAAGCAAAGAAATCGTTTCGTATATTCAAAGTTAGAACAACTTGTTTTTAGTTATTACAACATGAAGCTCAAGTTAAGAGATGACGAAGCTGAATCTAGTAAAGTTGTGGAAGACAACTATGTTGACCTTTTGGAAATTGTTGTCAACACATGGAAGGTAATGAGGTTGATCCACTTCAAGCATGGATTATGCCAGCTCACTTGGATAATGATATAGGAAGGCCTGACCCTCCAGTAGCCCATCTTGCTAGTGAACAAAGTGTTAATGTCAATAGAGTTCTATCTGAAGAAGTAGGGAGTGAGGAAGTAGGATGTGAGCGAGAGATGTCTTCATGGGAGAGATCAATGTTTGGTTCTACCGCTGGACGTGACTTGAGAGCTAATGTGACTAGTAAGGGACTACATCAAAACAATTCTATAGATGATGATGATAATGGAGGAGATGATGTTGAGCCAAACAATGAAGACAAGGATGACAAAGGGGATGATGACGGGGGAAATGAACATGTATCTGAAACATATGCACCCATGAGCCCATTTACTAGAGAGGCAGATTTCACTCATGCCACCCATGATTATGATCATGTATGTAGAGAAGGTGGAGTAGGAATTGGTGGTGTTGGGAAAGATTACATTCGGACACTCAACATATATGAAAGTTATGGAAACCCATCTTCCGGGGATTCCAAGGCAATTAGTTTTGAGTCAATGAGTTTAGGCACTGATCCTAGTAGCAACTCAAATGATCCATATGCTTATGGTCGATATGGTTACCACTAGTTAGACAACCATCTCCCTCAAATGCCACATGGTTATGGAGGCTATGAAGATCCTCATCTCAATAAATATTATGGAGAAGTTAGTTGGGTAAATCCGAACTATCCCATCTATGGAGGAAGAGTAGGCCATTCAAAGGAAATATACGAATATTATGTCCAACAATACATTTCCACTTGGTCAAGTAGCATCACTTGGCAAAAATTTTGTGTCTTGGTGGATGGAGACCAATCCAATTTTCAATCTCGTAGACACTCTACTTGTTTTTAATGAAATTCAATGTGTAAAGTATTCGTAGTGCAACATTATCAATAAAATTATGTTTTATTTTAAGTTTATCTTTAAGGTTTTCTACTATTAGTTATCGCCAGACTTATATTTTATCATATATTTATTATATCAAAGTCATTTTATAGTTTTTATTAGTCATATATAGCCATTATTGGGTACTTAAATTTTTCCCAAAGTTTCATTCAAAATTTCCAACTTTTAGACCGAATTTTCGTCATTTTTGTTAACCGTATACGATAGCGATATTGAAGCGAGATATCCGTAAATTCAACTAGCGATATATCCGTCGATATCGATATTTCAATCCTTGCTTGTACCTACCCTACTAACAACTAGCGATATATCCGTCGATATCGATATTTCCGTCATTTTGGCAGACGTGGGAAATTGAGCCCACACATCATTGGGCCATATGAGATTAGAGAGAGGATTGGCCTCATTGCATATCGACTAGCTTTACCCCCATATCTTTCCAAACTCCACAATGTATTCCATGTATCTATGCTTCGAAAGTACGTTCATGATGAATCTCACGTACTGGAAGAGCAGCCTATTGAGCTCATGGAAGATTTAAGTTTTGAAGAGCAGCTTGTACAGATTCTAGAGCGAAAAGACAAGGTGCTTTAGCGAAAGACTGTTCCTCTTGTGAAGGTAATGTGGAGGAATTACAATGTAGAGGAAGCTACGTGGGAACCTGAAGCACAGATGCGAAAGCAGTACCCCTACTTGATTCATTAAATTTCAAGGACGAAATTCTTTAAGGGGGGTAGATTGTAATGGCCCAGAAATTTAACTATTGTAAATTCAGAAAGTTGAATGTAAAATGACATTTTTTTTCCCTTGTATATATTGTGGTTAAATATTGACTTTTGACCCGAGAGGTTATTGATAATTTGACCAAGACCCATTACGTAGATCGGGAGTTCACGATTATGTAGACAAGTGGCATGCCGAATTTGGATAACATATGGAGGATTTTCGGGTCTGGAACATTTTTAAGAGAAACCGGGTTGAACTTGATTTGTTGTGATTGGGCCTGAAATATCTAAAGCAGATCTAATGGATGAGTGACAATTGTCACTCATCTCATTGACCCTGCTTCCCACAAGCATGCACAAAGGTGCATCCCCCTCCCTTTCTTCCTCATTTCGACTGAAACAACCCCAAACCCTTTCCCATATGCTCTGCTGCTGCCTATGTGTGTGTGTGTGTGTGTGTGTGTGTGTGTGTGTGTGTGTGTGTGTGTGTGTGTGTGTGTGTGTGTGTGTGTGTGTGTGTGTGAGTGTGAGAGAGTGGATTGAGACGGAAAAGAAGCTAGAGACGGCAAGGACAGTCGTGAAGGTTGGCCAGAAAACCGAGAAAGGTAAGCTGTGGGTTTGAATTTCGAGTTTTGAATTTTGAGCTTCAAACCCCAGTTTTTTGAATACCATTAACTTCTCTGAGGTTGTGCAAGTTTGTAGATTGCAGAAACAAGTAGAAAGACGAAGGAGTGGGCCTGAGTGAAGGTTCAAAGCTTGTTCGTGAGGTATCGAGCTTGACCAGTTAATCTCAGGACTTTTTCATCGATTCTAATATCGTAGATAGATTTCTGGGTGAAAGACGAGTCGAAAGGGAAGAAGAATGGTGATTTTTGGTGGTCGAACGGTTGAGATACGACCAAGTTGAGGTAGCGGGTCGGTTGACCCGTTACAGGGTGGTAGGTCGACTCGTCTGAAGGTAGGAGACGATGATGTGGCATGCCACATCATCGTTGTCATTCCACGTGGAAAATCAGGTGGTGCCATGTGGCAGCTTGCAGGTCCAGTTAGTAGGTGACATGGCAGTGCCACGTCAGACATGTCAAACTACATGAACCTGTGAGGTGGTGCCACGTGGCAATGTGTCAGGAGTTATCAGATGACATTGCAGTCCACGTCAAACATGTCAGACCACGTGGACCAGTGAGGCTGACACGACACATCCTAATCCCCCGGGGATTAACGCGGGATGTCCCATGCTCTTGTCTAACCCACGTGTGATACAAAGGGCCAGACAAGGGATAACCCAAACCTTAGCCCATTAGGGGCTTCTAGAGTGCACCAGGATCTGTGGAGGAGTGTGATGTATCGGTCTCTGCTACAGCCCGCATCCGCGATCAACCTGAAGGGCATTAAAAACCATAAAATCTATGAGTGGACGAAAATAAATAATTTATTAAAAACTCATTCCATAAGGGAGACATTTATGCCCTTCACCAAAAACCATGCATGCATTCGAAAACCATTTAAATCAAGTATAATAAAACCTTTTCTGGACCAAAGCCATTTCCTTCCTCAAATCATTAGGGCCTTAGCCCAAAACTATAATATCAATCGTGTGAGAACTCAGCCCAAATCTTGAAATCCAGTAAATCCATAAATAAGTAAATCCAATAAAACATGTTTATAGCAATCCTTGGCTTCCCAGATGCCTGGTATCCCAGACGTCATGTCACGGTCTAAGGCTACGCGTGCCGCTCAGGGTCTCTTCGAGCCTATCTATGACATTCCAGATGTCTGACGTCTTAGATGTCTAATAATAGCAATCCTACTCCTGAGTCATTATCTAGTCTGGTCGCTCCATGCAATGACCCTTCGCAGGCAATACACCATGACTACCCGAGTGTCCCAGATAGCTAGAGGAGACCATCCACATATCCACATAGAAGAATGGTATATGTAAAACATTTTATAAATCATTTCTAAACTTTTCAAAGGGGCCCTTGCCCCATCGTAAACCCATAAATCCCAATTTCCCAAATCCAAAACCATTTAGGGTCTCCGAACCCGAAATCACATTTATAAACCACAAATGGGACTCATGCTCGATATCATAATCAACTGGGCCTCTAACCCGAGAGTTCATACTAAATGGGTCTCAGCCCGATACCTCATTAAATAAAATGGACTTCAAGTCTGATTTCATCTTTCCAAATCCGAAATCAGTTTATCAAACCACCATAGAAAACACAAGCACGTATAAACATAGTATAAAACCTTAAACCTCGAAATACATGTAAATACGTAAACACGAAATACCAAAATCATAATCATAGAAATCCCATATATATAAAACATATAAAACAGTTATGCATGCATCATATTTAGAAAACAAAACTCCACTCACAAACTGTCCTAGCTACTCCTCGATACGCGTGTCATAAGCTTCCCGGGGCGAATCCACTGTCTCCGGAACATCCGGACCTGTCCAAATCACATCAATGGTCACTAAGGACTCTATAAGGTCACATATAAAACCTACGAACAGTACTAGCCTAGGAACGCGTCCTGACGCTAAAAACCTCGATTTTACCAACCTAACGATCTTCGATCGACCCAAAACCACCACCATTGGATCCGGATCGTCGAAATCTTTAAAATGACACTGGTCCTACCTTGAAATTAGCGCTCACGGGCCCCCACGTGCGTGGTCAAGGAAAAGTCAATGAAAAGGTCAAAGTCAACTGTCATGTCAATAGTTAGTCAACGCTGACGTCATTATCAACGATGACGTCAACCGGACAGATTCTGACACCTGTCAGATTTGACAGTGCCACGTGTCAATCTGCCATTGGTCAACGTCATTTACATGTTAGTGACACGTGGTAGCCCGTGATTGGGCCACGTCACTGACATGTCAATGTTGACTGGGCACTGATATGTAACACGTGTCACCTCACAATTGGTCCACTTCTGACAACTGTCAGTCTGACATGTCAGACCTAACATGATGATGTCATTGCTAACGTAATCTCATCCCTAACCTCCAATCGGATCCTCTGAATCGAGTTGCGTAGACCCGCGACCCGACCCGGCCCTAACTCCTTCGATTTTCAACCATTTTTATCCCTTCTTCTTCCTATGTGATCATCCTTAACCCTAGAGTAGTCCTATCTACTCAACAACATGAAAATCGACCTGAATCATACATGTTCGAGGATGAACAGTAACCGGCCACCTGCAAATCCATTTTTCCATAGACTTCGGCCACCGTTGCCCTCGATTTTGACCTTCCTGAACTCGTCTCACTCCTAGAACATCATCCCAGCAACCAAATCGATCAACCAACCCTAAAATCCAATTTTGAATTTCGAAAATATAGCTTGTCGTGTCGGGTTGCTGGCCACCGTTCACCGTCGTCCTTCCCGTTAGCATCGTCACGATCGTCTCCCCTCACTCTCTCACTTTCATTCACAAATCATGTTCATTGGATAAGGATTGAAGGATTAATGGTGTGAGTTGGATTATATGGTTTGCGTGGTTTCATGGTTTAGGAAGACAGAGAAGAGGATGATGAGGATGAAGATAAGACCCAATTAATTGGGGTTTGGGCCAATTAGATGGATGACACTTGTCACTCATCTAGTGGGTCATCCCCAGATATTTTTCCACTCAAAATAGTCCACGTCTCCAATTTCTCGGTTTATGTGAATAGTTCTGATTTTCGTTTTAAACCCGTAACTTTCCCGTTGAACTTCCAATTTCGACATGTCGTCTGTCTACGGACTCATGACGTCCTGATCTACGTAATGGTCCTCACCTCCCGAGTTAAAAGTTAACATTTCACCCAATCCCAAGGGTAAAATGGTCATTTTACACGATTTGTCCGCAATTCATTCGACTAATCCTTAATTACTACTTAATTAATCATAATTATCCCTAATTAATCCCGAAATTCAGGACGGATAGTTACAAGTGACGTGGTGCCACGTGGTAGTATGTTAGTGACACGTGGTAATAATGACATTAGTAGGTGACATCATCATGTGACGTGGTAGTTTCAGAGGGTGACACATGGCACCAATCAAGGTGTGCCACGTGGCAGGCTATCAGGTGTCAGAGTTTTCAAGATGACATCAACGTTGACTGGCGTGACATCAGCATTGACCGTCGTTGACTTTCGTTGCCCAGACTTTGACCAGTGTGTATGGGCGCATGGCATAAACTTCCAGGTCAAACTGGTGTTGTTCGAAAAGTTTCGACGATCTGAATCCAATGGTGGTGGTTTCAAGTTGATCGGAGATCGTTTGATAGGTCATTTGGAGGTTTTCAGTCTTGGGAAGCATGTTCGGGACACATTTACTGTATCGTGATTTTTTTGGGTTTATTGTATAGATTTGTATAGAATGTTAGTGACCCTTAGATGTGATTTGGGCAGGCCCAAAGACTTTGGATTAGCTTCGGTTTGGCCTAGGGCGTGGACTTTTGTTTTATAACTACGATGCATGCATAAATGTTTTAAATGTTTTATCGTATGATTTGAGTTGAAATGATTTGAATGATGATTTGATATCCTTACTTGATGATTTTGTGGATTTAACTATCAGTTTATGAACGATTGCACGAATTTGCATGAAAATGGTATTTCGGGCGTGAGACCCAATTGGATAATAATTTTGACTTGGATTTGGAGTCAAATGTGAATTCATAACTGAATTGATGGTTTTTATATTTATGAAATGATTTTTTGGGCATGAGACCCTGTTGGAAATGATTTTGACTCAGAATGTGAGGCCATGTGAATTTGAATGAAAGACTGTGATTTGATGTGATTTGAATACCAATTTGGTATGATTGATTTCGATAAATCTGGATTTATGAAATGAGTTCTGGACACTGTTTTATGATGGTTTTGTGGAAACTGCTTGTGAGCCCTATGTCTCGGGCATAGGACCTGTTGAAATTTTTTGACTCAATTTGAGACATAAATGGTTTTAAAATGAGTTTACTGGATTTGGTGACTGTTCCACATACACCATCTTTTGTGATTTGATTGTCTCCTCCAAACGTCGTAGATTCTGGAGTAGTCACCATACATTGCTTGGAGATGAGTAGCACCGAGAGAGGCTCAGTCTCAGGAGTGTGAGATTATGATATCACCCGGACGTCGTAGATCCTGGAGATGATATCACCCCAGACGTCGTAGATCCTAGGGGTGTACTCGGATGTGAGACTCCCGAGTTACACGCGTAGCATTGACATCGTGACAATTACTTGGATATCAAGGATTGGTTATATTGTGATTTATTGATATTCGTGTCAAGATATTTGTATTATGATTTGAATTATTTTCATACAATTTGATTTCTATGCATGCATGCTTTTAACCACGAGGGTAAACTGTGTTTTTTCTTAAATTCTATTTTGAAAATGTTTATTTTTGTCCACTCACACTTTGACAGTTTTTATTGACCCTCTAGGCCGTGGCCTAGATTCCGGGGCTGATACTGAGGCATAAAGGTTACCGTTGCGCACTTGGATACCTTACGGGGTCAGACTTGGTACTTTTTATGTACAGTCTCATATGCTCTGTAATACCATTAACTAGTTAAACTTTTGTCTCAATGGTTCTGTATAGTTAATTATCCCTAGTCTGACAATTTTTGTTGTTTGAACTTTTCTCTAAAAAAAAAAGGGTCACTTTTGGTATTTAGTGTTTGATTGTTAGATGAGAGTAGGATCCTTCTCAGTTATCGGGATGGGTCCTGTCACATTGCCACATGGCACCACCTCACTGGTCCACATGGTCTGACATGTTTGACGTGGCACTACCACGTCAGCTACTAATTGGACTGACATGTGCTGACAACTAGCCATGTGGCACCAACCAGCCACGGCCACGTGGCCTGACATGATAAAGTGGACCGCCACATCATCACCATCAACCTCTGGACGAGTCAACCCGAGTCATTATAACGGGTCACTTGACCCGCGACCTTGACGTGGTCGTATCCTAGCTGTCTGAACACCAAAAACCACCATTCTTTCACCAAAATCATCATCCTCAGCCTAGAAATCGACCTACAACCTCAAACTCAAGAGAAAGGGGCAGAGATTACTTGCCAAACTTTGAGCTTGTCCCATGGTCTATCCACGCGCCCATTCTCTCTGTTTCTTTATCCTTTTTCATGGGTTTCATGTCAGGACCCACCCCGGTTTCACCCCGAAACCCGAGGTAAATCCCGCTCCCGTCTGACTCCCCGACACAAAACTCAAGTAAAACTCATTCGTATTCTAACCAGTCAAACGCAGGAGTAATTAGACACAAAGTCCCGAAGGTAGCAGTTACAGAATATACAAAGAAAATAAAACCGATAACTACACGCACACAGAAGCCTTTACTCTACTCTGGGAACCCTCACTTCACTTCTATGCCTCAGACTCTGCCTCGACGTCAAGACCCCGCGCTCGCTCCACAACCTGGAGGGCAATTAAAACAGAAAATGTGAGTGGACCAGAAAGTACAAAAGTTCAAAACCCATTTTACAAGAAAACCGAGTTTAACCCTCCGTTTTGAAATCACATGCATAACCAACAGTTATAAACACATTTATAAAATAATCAGTATAAATATCATAAGAAACAGAAACACTATAAAATACCATAAGAAACCACACACGAGTATCAGAAAACTGTTTCATAAACCATAACCACCAAATCATCATTTTCCCGATCAAACCTGCTGGATCTATCCGAGTCTTTAAACTCCCGAGTCTTTAAACTCAATCCAGGCCTTAATCATATCCGAGTCTTTAAACTCCCGAGTCTTTAAACTCAAAGGCCTACGGGGGAAAATCAATATATATCCGAGTCTTTAAACTCCCGAGTCTTTAAACTCAATCCGGGTCTTTAAACCCAATCCGGCCGGTCCCCCCGCCACATATATCCGGGTCTTTAAACCCAATATCCAGATCCAGCAAATCCAATCCCAAAACCATTGGAAAACCATTTACCAAATCCTCATCCAAACCCGAATCCGAAATCACTGGTCCGAAGCCCTTCCGGCATCCAGAACCGTCATTCCGAACCCAAATCCGGAAAATATCTATTTTCATACCAAAACCCCATGTAATCACAAATCACAGTTCATAACCCATATATCACTATTAGAAAACCTTTATCAGTGGAAATCCTCAAATGTGGCATCAAAATCCGAAAACCAACATTTTCTCAAAAACCGTGCCAAAACCGTCTTTTTCTCGAAAAACGTGCAAACACATAAAATCATCATATCATATTCAATAAACATAGATTTATGAGTAAAACCATAAAATACGTATATAAAAACAGTTATGCATGCTCGAGTTTAGAGAAAAGGGTCCACTCACAGTACTGAGCCCTACTCGCGTCCCGAACGTCCAGCCCGTTCCTCGGCTTCCTCGGGAAATCCCGATCCTGTCAATCACCGTCAAATTACGTCACTAACACGTCTACGAAGGTTCACCTAAATTCCCTCAAAAATTCCCCGAATCTTAAACGTAAGAACCCGGGACCCTAAACTTTCACCCTCGCAGAACTCAACTCAAACAACTTCCGATTGACCCGAAACCAACTCCATTGAACTCACCACGACTCCTAGACCAAAAACTATGTTGACCGTTTCTCCCAGAACCGCCGCACGCGCCTCCACGCGTCGCCCAAAGTGGCTGCGCGTGGCCCCACGCGCCAGCTACAGTGCACCTTCAACCTCACGTCGACCGGGCTCGGCACAGTGCCTGCTGTTTGAACCGGCGAGAGCGGTTCACCGCCGTACCTGCACCATTTTCCTCCCTCTCTTCACCATCCTCTTCGTCCAACCTTAAGCTATCCATCCCCCTCCTCCTTAGAACTCGACATGGCCCCTACACCGTCAACTCAAGCTCGAACCAGACGGCCTGAACTCCCCTGTTTCACAATCCAGCCACTCCGGTCACCCCCCGTCACGGTGACTGTCCCAGACTCTTCCTAGGACCTCACTAAACCTAATCCAACTCTCCTAAACCTTCGACTCAGTCCCTGGGATCACGACTCTTGGATTGAAACAAAACGGAAAAACAGGGCACACAGAGTCCCTCCGTCACGCCAACCATCACCGTGCACCTCTCGTCACGGCAACACAACCAGACGGTTCCTAGGACTCAACTAAATCCCGTAAACCACTATAGACCCAACGATTCAACCCCTAGACTCACGACTTTCGATTCAAAACTCGACGGGAAAACAGGGCAAATTTACAAGGATAAGGGATTACCTGCAACCGTCCACCACCGTGCTCGCCGCCGCGGTTCCTTGGAGTCCACAACGTCGCCTCAGCCTCCTCTCGAGGTCAATAGTACTTACACACGGCCACAGCACCACCAGCTCCCTCAGTTCCTCTCTGTTTTTCTCTGAAATTCCCGTGGCTCTCAACTCACTCCCACACCACCTGCACACTTCTAACCTTCTCAGCACCACCCCAGCATCTCTCAACCTCCTTCTGATCACTCTTCACTCACCAGAACTCATCAACCTACACGATCAATCCTCAATTCCTCCTCACAAGCTCACCCTATTTCTATCTGGGTCGAAGAACTCACACTTGCACGGTTGCACCCAAATAATTGGACCGTGCACACACTGGAACCCCCCAGAAACCACTCCACCTTTAGCACGTGTCACCATCCTACCCTTCATCTCACATGTGGCTCAATCTCAACCCTTCATCTGTCCTTATCTGTTGCACACACCCCAGAGCACAAAAGACCAAAATGCCCTTCTGTTTTACCCAAAATTACAACTTTGCCACTACCTTTCTAGACCTGTAACTCCCACATCGTACGTCCAATGAATACGTGCCGCCTGTCATCGAACTCGGGACGACGAGATCTATCTAACGGTCTTAGGTCAACTTACCAAAACCCGTTCGTATAAAAAGTCAACGTTTCCCCCCTAATTTCGCCAAATTACGGTTATGCCCTCAACATTCCGAACATCACAACTTCCTCCTCGGATGTCGGAATCGGGCGTGCCACCTGCCTAAGGATTCGTAACATCCTCAACTACGTCCTGGTCACCGGTCAACTCCCATTTGACCACCCGAAATAAAAGTCAACATTTCTGCCCGACCCAGGGGCAAAATCGTCATTCTAAGTTCCCGGACCCCTCGGGACCACCTAACTCTTGATTAACCTTACTAATCACACCTTAATCACTCTACTTATCCCAATTCTCGGGACGGGTTGTTACATTTCAGGCCACCACCACGATGGCTCTATCGTCTCTGCCATCCCACTTAGTCTCTAAGCCTTTCTTAGTCACTCTCAAGCAGAACAAATGAAGGTGGGAGATGAAATGGGGAAGGGTTTCGGGTTAGATCAAAATGGGAGAATGAAAATGTGTAGGCGCATGAATATAAAAGTGAGGACTATTGGGGGAGTGACACTTGTCACTCATCCTATGGTCCTTACAAAGATATTTTGGGTCCCATTCAAATCAGCTACAAGTCAAACGCCTCGAAACACGTGTAACTAAAATAGTTCGTACAACTGTTCTTGACCCGTAAATTTTCCATACGATGTCCGATTTTGACTTGCCACCTGTTTAAGGACTAGTATCGTCTTGATCTACGTAATGGACCTCGGTCCACATGCAAATGACCTCCCAGGTCAAAAGTCAACATTTTACCCGTTTAGGGGAAAAATCGTCATTTCATCCCGATCGTTCGATAATTCTCGATTAATCCCCGATTAATCTTTGATTATCCTCAATAATCTCGTAAATTTGAGACGAGTCATTACATTACCAATATGAGTGATGAGGATGGTGGTACAGTTTCCAATAAAGACGGTACTAGGAAAGGGAGAGCTAGCAGAAAGACGAGTTGAAGTGGGAGTGTTTGTCATATGGTGAGTGGCACCAGTGTCCATGTGCCAATTGGCATTAGGTTGGGGAGAGATATGAAGACCATCAAAGGCTTGTGAGACGTTTATGTTAGTGGATTGAACATGTTGGGGGCAAGAAGCAGCGACATGGCCAAACTGTTTGCAAGACCAACATTAAGGTCCAGTGGACCTAAATCAGGGAGGAGAGTGGCCAAGGATCCTAGCAGAAGGGCTGCAGAAAAAAAGGGGCATCCAAAGCCACGTCGAGGGTGTGAGGCTCCTCGGAAGGGATAGTAAGGTAGAGAACTAGGCGAAGAGATGTGGTGTGCACTAGATGTGTAAAAAGCAGTTGGGGTAGGGGAGAGAGCAATAGTTGTAGAGAGTCTTAATGTGCTTCAACGGACAGAAGACGAGCACGCAAGTTAAAAATAGAGGGAGATGAGGAAAGTGCAACATGGTTGTGACTAGTATGCCATGCTCAGGGCCGAGACAACGAAGGACAACGGTAACGAGATCAGTGGTTGAGAGGGGTTCATTGATGGCGGAGAAGGAGTCAGCAAGGGTCTTTGCAAGATTGAGGTACTCAGAGATTGTACATGAGCCTTTAAAGATGGACATGAGTTGGAAAAGAATGTTAGTAGCATTGGCTAAGGAATATTGGGAGAAATTTTGGCGAAGCCAATCCCAAAATTCACGGGCAACGTTTAGGTCAACATCTTGAGAAAAAACGGATTCAATCCAGGTAGCACGAAACATGTTGATGAGAGTCTGGTCGATTTGAACCCAAGATAGGGGAGCGTGATTTGGAAAATAAGGGGTGGTGATGAAAGAATCGGAGGTGGCAGAGGTAGGGGAAGACTCTAGAAGGGGGGGGGGGGGGGGGGGGGGGGGAGAGGAAGTTGTTGCAGGGAAAGACTATGTGCCACTAGGGATTGGAAGAGTTGAAGACAGAGATGGATAAGAACCATTAATAAAGCGCCAAACGTTTTGGCGTATGAGAAATTATTTTCCTGGAGTAAGTAGTTTGTCTCAGTGAGTTTGACGAAAACTTGGTTAGAGATATAAGGGACAATTGGATTGCGGGAAGTACGGAGGAGGAGAGGTTGGTTGCCATTTTAGAAAGAAAAAGAGAGAGGGAGATTTCAGAGGTGATTCTGGGAGCGAGTTGTTGCTCGAATACCATATAGAAGTGAGAGAAATCTAACTGTATATTTGTCATAGCCAAGAAACCGGTTTATACAAATTATGATAGCAGTTATAGAGTTCGTATCTTAACTAGGAGATAAGGATGGATATGTATTTGAATAATTGCAAAACATTTCTAATAAGAAAGCCTAGTTAACGTGGGTGACACTATGTTTCTACAATTGGCTAAGTAAATGTGAAATTCTATTTCACGTGTCATAATATTAGAAATGAAATTTTGTACGGTTTTCTAATTAAAAACAAAAAGATATATATATATATATATATATATATATATATATGCGCTACTGAATGGATAAGTGATAACTACAAGAATGAAGATGAAGCTTTAGCAAAGAAGCATGAAAAAAATATTTAAAATGTACAAGTCAAAATTAAGGTCACCATCAATAATACACATAAAAGGGGAACAAATTAAAAGCTGGATGAAGAGTAGCTGGCTATACTCTCATCAGCACAACCTCAGATATATTATTAACAAATTGGGGCATAGAGAAGAAGATCGATATTGACGCTCTGGCAGTCGTCGGCAATGATGCAAACATATACAGAAGCTCGATCCATAGATCTCTAACTTGCATGAATAAATACAAGAGCTCAATTAAATTAATTTCTCAGGTAACTTTGAAGTTGGAGATATCGAAGAAGAAAAAGAAGAAGAAGCACTATTATAGAATAAGGTGAGGAAAAGGAAGATAATGGATGAGAATAAGAGATCTGAGATGGGTGTTCCATTGAAGAACTCTCTGTGATGGTCAAAATCAAGGTGGTGTACTATCAGTTATTGATCTTGATCTTAATCTTGATCATGATGTTGAGGCTGCCCATATTCCTACAAGGCTGCCCATATTCCTCCCTATCCTTTCAAACATTACTTTCTCAATATTTCGGCACTCTTGTAATTTTCAATTAGATATTAATATAATTTGAATCTAGCTTGCTTACAGATGTGCCGACAATGGCTGTCCTTAGTCAAGATATTCATCACAATATTTGGGTAATGTTCTTGTGGAACCATAAATTACCGGGATATTTTGGAGCTGTCACGTGGCCAACAATTCCCAGAATGTCAATATTGCCCTTGGTAAAATCGACATCGACATGTTACGATCTCCGCATTAATCCAATATATTTACCCGCTAAATATATTAATTAAT
The DNA here is from genome assembly GCA_032719365.1 of Prinsepia uniflora. Classification (NCBI taxonomy): domain Eukaryota; kingdom Viridiplantae; phylum Streptophyta; class Magnoliopsida; order Rosales; family Rosaceae; genus Prinsepia; species Prinsepia uniflora. The sequence goes on from CM064864.1 coordinate 50,096,145, forward strand.
CAGATCAATGCCGATAATAAATAACTTCCCAGCGAATTATTTATTCATTAATAAATAAGTGATTACACTCGGTAGAATCACCTATTTAATACTTTCTCCTTCAACCAATCAGACGCTCCGGTGACCCTCAAGGCTTCACTATAAATACAGGGAATCATTCACTTCTAAAGGTAATTTAAAACTCATACTGAAACTCTGTCGGTTTATTTCTCTCTATTAAACTGACTTAGGCATCAGAGTGTTCATGGTTGAACCACCCACCCCCCCCCCCCCCCCCCCCCCCCCCCAGGCGGGCTTCAAACTTAACCCCAATCATTTATTGTTATTGTGTGTAGGGATTAAGAAGAAATTCTACAAGTTCGGACAATTTTTGCATCAATAATTGGTGCTTTCATTGAGAGCCGAATTGAGAAATACTCAATGCATGCTCTCCAGTTTTCTCAAAAAACTTCATCATCGTTCATCGTTTGTCTATGGTAATGATCTGACAGAATTGAAGAATGAAACGATCTGACAGGCCTACTGCCTTCTTCACAACGACTTATGATAAGAGCAACCTGCTCAACAGAATCCTAGAGGTTTAACTAAATCACCCTAATGGGAACTGCGACCCATTATGTTATCAGAATTTTCCATAATACAAGAAAAGGTGCCAGCCCGTGGACATGACCTCCAAGCCATGTCAAAAATATACTCCCCGACATCAATCCACTTCCCGCATTCCGTGTGACGAAAACCTTCTCACTTGCGGATGGATGGCTAGTTGGAAATGCATCACAACAAGCCCCAAATTGGATCCATATTAACCCGGAAATTCGGAGGCTTATGAACAACCTACGTCATGCATGAGGAGACACTCAATCCCATGAGGGACACAACGTGACACCTTGCCATTAAAGCTCAAGACGTAAGTCTCAATGCTCCGCATAACATGCACTGCACAAGGATGCACTCAAGCTTGTGAAGAACGAGGTGTGACACCTTGCCACCAAAGCTCAAGACTCCAGACGCTCTGCATGGCATGCACAAGGATGCGGTCAAGCCCATGAAGAACGTGACGTGAAACCTTGCCACTAGAGCTCTTGTCATAAGTCTTAACGCTCCATCCGGCACGCAAGAGGACACACCTAAGCACATGAAAAACGCGATGTGACGCATTGCCACCGGAGCGCTGGAAAGTTGGATAGCTAAGCAACTAGAACCAAGTCCAATTAGAGCTCCTACGATGACTACTGAGAGACCTTAGAACATCCGATGATACTGGGAGACGTAAGCCACCTCACGAAGGACATGGGAATGTCCCAAGGAGCACCAACCAAGAGCGTGTCCGTTGTTGGACACTTTCTCAAGACATGCCACTGAGGGCATCTGGAGAAAAAGTTGCACTCAAAAAATAAGAAGACAGCACCACCCAAGGCCATCAGCTCATGAATGACTCGGGAGGCACTTTAGAGCACTATCACGCGTTGAGTACCATGTAAGAGCCAATGACATCATGCAAACGCCTGCTCAAGTGGACAAGTCAATGAAGGTTCAAGACGTCCTGGCCACCACAGAGAGGAGGATGAGACATACTCACTGGCATGCTTACACACTTCGACAATAGAGATCCCGGGAAGTCGACACTACCTGACTCGATGCTACTCTCCCCCACATCGAGGCATACTACATGCTAGAGACGTCAACAAGATGCTGGATCAACGCCTCCAAGGAATCCAATGCGACGATGATTTGGGAGACGACCTTCGGCACCAGATTTAACCATGCATCATCAATTTCAAGTGTTGAACCATCTCCCATGACACACCTCAAAGCGACTCGAAAAAAGAAAGTTGTACACGTAGAGTATAGGTGCAGCTTAGACACGAAGCCTTCGCCATGTGAAGCACTCGAAGCCTTCGCCACGAGAAGCACTCGTGACGAAGCTCGAAGCCTTTTCCACGCGAAGCACTCGAAGCCTTCGCCATACGAAGCACTCGAAGCCTTCGACATGCGAAGCGCTGCAAGCCTTTGGCCCGCGAAGCACTACAAGCCTTCACCACTCAAAGCACTGTAAGCCTCCAACACACGAAGCACTGCAAGACTTCACCCCGTGAAGAACTCCGAGCTTTCGCCATGCGAAGCACCCTAATCCTTCGCCATGTGGAGAACTCCATGCCTTCGCCATGCGAAGCGCTCCAAGCCTTACCACGCGAAGCACTGCAAGCCTTCGCCTCGCGATACGCATCAAGCCTTCGCCCTGTAAAACGCTCCAAGCCTTCGCCCCATGAAGCACTGCAAGCCTTCGCCCCGTGAAGAACTGTAAGCGTTCGCCTCGCAAAGTACTTCAAGTTTTCGCCCCGCGAAGTACTGCAAGCCTTCACCACGCGAAGCACTGCAAGCCTTCATCACACGAAACACTGCAAACCTTCACCCCACAGAGCACTGCATGTCTTCGCCCCGCAAAGAACTCCGAGCTTTTTCCATGCGAAGTACCCTAAGCCTTTTCCATGTGGAGCACTCCATGCCTTCGCCATGCAGAGCACTTCAAGCCTTCGCTTATGAAGCATCGAAGTCGTCATCCAATGAAGAAGCCAAGACTTCGTCCCATGAAGTGCTAGCACCTTAGCTTGTGAAGCATCAAAGTCTTCGACCAAAAGTGTCAAAGCCTTCTCCCATGAAGCAATCCATGCACTCGACCAGCGAAGTGTCAATGCATTCATTCGATGAGTGTTAACGCCTTCGCTCGAAGCATCAAGTCCTTTGCTCATAAAGCATCAATGTCTTCGACCCATGAAGTAGCCAAGCCTTCACACATGAAGAAACACATTGCTCACGAAGCATCAAGGAAATCACCTCGCGACCTGTCAAGACAATCGTCCCGCGACGCGTCAAGGAAATCGTTCTGCAACGCATCAACATCCTTGTTCATCAAAGCCATAATGCCTTCAACTCGCAACCTATCAACATTTGCGCTCCGTGAAGCACCAAAGCCCAACACTGGCAAAAAGTTCAAAGACTTCACCTACGAAGGACTCAGAGCACCTCTCCAGAGGGCAAAGTATAGCCTTTACCTCGAAGAGCTAAGTCGCCACCTCAAGGAACTCGACTACTAAGTTCAATGTGGTTAACCAAAATTGAGCAGCATGGTACTCAAGAACAATCCCAAGGATGTATAGGTCGTACCCAAAAAATGGACTTGCTGGACTTGGAAAAGCTACTAAGGATCGCTTCCCAACCCCACCAAGGGGAGCAACAACCGGGTCATGTCAAGACAAATCTTAGGCAAATGTCTTAGTGGGTGCGACTACAAATTCCAGCACACAACTTCAAGATTGATTCCAACGTACCAAGCTCAAATTTTACTTCCTTGAAGAGATCTTGATGGTGAAAAAAAGGTACGGAATTCAGCTTTCCAACGCCACCAACGACACTCAATTCGGAGCTAAAACGAAGTCAGAAGACCAAATTTACTACACAAAGGTCAAATCTGCCGAAAATCACAAAACACTCAAAAAAGAATGGAAGGCTTCTATTAATGAAAATTAAAGAAGTTGGCAATTCACAAGTTGAATGCTCAAACATGTATTCAATTCTAAGATCAAGCTACGAGCCAAGAAGAATAATGAAGCTCATCATCAGGAGCGGCACGACCTCAGAGTCTTTATGTCAACCTATGAGAAAGCCTTGGAGGCCTTCAATCATCCCATCGTGGACTTCCAACGACACATCGTCTATTACCTTCTTCAAATAATAGGGGCAACCTCCTCAACATTGCCTACTTGGCGTAGTTGGCTTCACAAAAGCAACTTCACCACTGCTTAACTCGGCGACAGCTACAAAGTAGCTTGACTTTCAACTCCAAGACGATACAATGGTTTAGTGTCATGTGTCTTCACGCCACTTGGCTTCAGCATCTAGATGATGGCATCTCCAAGCTCTCTTCCTTCAATTAGGCGATGATGTACGACGTCTCGAGCTTTGAAGGGGGGGCATGATCAATCCTCCATTCTACGCACTGCCTTACTACACCCCTTTTTGAGCACAACTAGGCCTTGAAGATCAAGTCTCTAGAAGGTCATCCGTCATCCAAAGCAATTCCTTGGAAAGCTTCAGTTACTTCATGGCACCACATGCACTTTGCCTCGAGTCATGGGAAGCCTTGCTTTGAAAATGAAGCACATCTTGCCTTGTAGCTGCAACACACATTGCCTTGCAGTTTGAACAAGCCACATACTGGGTTGTGACTCGTCGCACTCTAAGTGATGAGACTCATCGCCTCACACTTGCAGCATGTCTCACCTTGCACTCTGCTGCACCTCGCCTGACACTCTGTTGTACCTCATCTTGCAATCTTCTAGGTTGTGACACATCGTACTCCAAGTGATGGGACTCCTCGCCTTGCACTCTACTGCACCTCGCCTTGGAATTTGCTGCACCTCGCCTTGGACTTTGCTGCACCTCGCCTTGCACTCTACTGCACCTCGCATGGTACTTTTTTGTACCTTGTCTTGCACTCTGCTGGGTTATGACACGTCGTACTCCAAGTGATGGGACTCATCGCCTCGCACTTGCAGTATGCCTTGCCTTGAACTCTACTACATCTCACCTAGTACTCTGATGTACCTCGTCTTGTACTATGCTGGGTTGTGACATGTCGTACTCCAAGTTTTACATTAGAACACCCCAAAAACGATGTCGAGCCAAGAGCACTTTCATTCCTATATAATATAAAAAAAATGGTGGATGTAAGAATCCACAGCTGATCATGGCCTTCAAGTCGCACGTTACTTTCTACCACATCGTTTTAAACGAAGTTTTACCATAACATTCATTCGGTTTGGAACCAGTATGTAATTGATTCAATTATGGAATCATGAATAATCATCAATTCGGCTGTTACATAGTAATCTATACATTTTTCTTATATATCAAGAATGTATAATTTATGAGGACGTCTCAGCAAGAATTCAATCAATTTAAACTTAACCCGATTGTTTATAATTTTTTTTATTTAATTTATTAAAATAATAATAACTAACATAACACGAATAAATAAACACGAATAAACAAGTTATTTTGAATCTCTATCTTCAAATAACATGATAGGATAAATTAAACAATTTAAAACTTCTTCGAGTCCCAAGAACTCATAAGAAATCATTATAAAAGATTTAATTGATTGAATAATTTCCTACCCGATATCGTTATTTGCATAAGATTTTACAATTTAATCATAAGACATAAGAGAGAGATAAATTAATTGATTGATGGGAGTCCTCGTCTTGCACTGTACTGCACCTCACCTTGTACTTTGCTGCACCTCGCCTTGCATTCTGCTGCACCTCGCATTGCATTCTGCTGCACCTCGCGTTGCATTCTGCTGCACCTCGTCTTGCACTCTTCTGCACCTCGTCTTGCACTCTGTTGTACCTCGCCTTACACTTTGTTGCACCTCGCGTTGCATTCTACTGCACCTCTCTCGTTGAAGGCTTTGACGTTGGCTCCACCCGCACTTGAAGATGACAAGAATGTCAACGCGCCAAGCTCTTCTATTCACAAAGCATCACAAGAATGTCAAATGGAGGAGCGTCTTAATGTCAAGTCCATCATCTCTTGAAGTCGGAAGGTCCAAAAAGTCCCGAACATGCCAGTAGATGGTCTTACAACCATTGCACCATGAAAATGAGTTCTTCGAGACCCCGCCAAAAGTATACTTTCATGCATCTTGAAATGATCGTCTCGGAGAATAGTGCGCAACACCACTTGAATCGTTGCAATTAGACATCCACAGTTCTCAGAATCTGCAAACGATCGACGCTAAACAAAAGAAAAAATAATATATAAAATATATATATATTAAAATAGTATATATATATATATATATCACATACAAAAGCACGTAGGCTTTCGCTAGGAATGGAAAAAAAAAAAAAGCAAAGCAAAAGCTAAAAGCAAAAAGAAAAGGAAAAAAAAAATCAAGAGCTTTTGTTGATGGTTACAGAAGACAAAGAAAAAAGAAAGAGCAACAAGGACTTACGGCTACAAACAACAAAGGCACAAAAATCAGAGTTGGTTAAAAACAAAAGGAGAAAGACTCCTAGCTTAACACAAGCCGCTAGCTTCAGTAAATGTAGGAGATCAACCTCGTGCACCCAGCTAAAGTCGGTCTCGCCAATTGCTTTAACACCAAGCATGGCAAGTCATCTTGCGTGCCCACAGCCTACACCTACGCTGGCACTGACATAAACCCCCGTCTTCTTCCACTCGCCAAGGATCCCGATCCTCTTCCTGCTCCAACTTCATCGTGTGGCCCCCACCTCTGCAACATCCAATCACATTACTTCTCCGTCTTCGAAAAAAAAGGATGTCATTCAGCTGTCACATGCAAAACAAAGGAAAGAAATCTCCTCTCTCCTAATCGCACTACAAGAAGAGGAAGAAACCCTAAATGGTTTGAGTGGACTACCAATGCTTGTTTTAAATAAAATCAAGCTATGGGCTCAAGCAGAAAACCTAAGCCCATAGGCTCCAGCTTCAGTGTAGAATTAAATCCAAAATTCGACGGGCCACATTCAAACGACAACATAGAGAAATTGAAGACAAAGTGGAGTCCTACTCCCGTAAAAAAAGGGTTTATCGAGACCTCAATAAAAATTACATCCCTTAGGATTCCATGAATTCCTAAGCAATGTGGGGCATTTGTGGAACCATAAATCACCGGAAAATTATGCAGCTGCCACGTGGCTCATGGCGCTCATAATGCCAATAGTACCCCTGATAAATACGATGACGGCATCACACGGTATCCGCATTAATTCAATATATTTACCAGCTAAATATATTAATTAATCAGATCAATATCGATAATAAATAACTTCCCAACGAATTATTTATTCATTAATAAATAAGTTATTACACTCGGTACAATCACTTATTTAACATTTTCTCCTTCAACCAAGAAGACACTCCGGTGACCTTCAAGGCGTCAATATAAATACAGGGCATCATTCACTTCTAAAGGTAATTCAAAACTCATACCGAAACTCTGCCGGTTTATTTCTCTCGATTAAACTAACTTAGACATCGGAGTGTTCATGGTTGAACCACCCTCCTGGGCTTCAGCCTTAACCCCAATTATTTCTTGTTATTGTGTGTAGGGATTAATAAGGAATTCTACACGTCCAGACGATTTCTGAATCAACGATTCTTTTATGAGACTTATTATTCCGATCAATGCAGTTACAATCAATTTCATAGTTTCAAATTCACATTCTCAATTTGCAATTATTTTAATTCCTACGCTTTCATGGCGGCATAGCCAATTAATACCACGATGTTTCCAAGAAGTAAATATAATTTCATAATTACTTACCAAAAATATATATATAATTTCATAATTATCAAAAAAAAGTTATGAGGCTCCGTTATGTATGACAAGATCCATCCCAATCCCCCCGGGATTAGTGTGGGATGCCCCAGCTCCCGTCTGACACGAAGTGTCAGACAAGGGATATTTCCGACCTTTGCCATCCCGGGCTATCAGAGTACGCCAGGATCCGGAGGAGGTATGTGATATCTCGGTCTCTGCTATAGTCCATATCCGATGTCAACCTGAAAGGCAGTCAAAACATTTAAAGCTGTGAGTGGACAAAACAAAAGTTTATAAAAACTTTTTCCATAAAGACATTTGTACCCTTCACTAAAAAGCATGCATGCATTCGAAAACCATTTAATCAAATAGACCACATGTCGGAACTAAGCCCAAATCAGAAATAAACCAAGGTCGAAAGGACCACAATGAAATCGACCATAGGGGCCACCACCCAAATCCATAAGAAAACCAACAAGGGACTCAGCCCAAAACCATAACCATACTAAAACCAAGTACACGAGTCACTGCTCAAATCCTCTGCACACCTGTGCACACCACATAACAAATCCATATATCATATATACATATAAGTCACAAAACCAATCATGTCACGGTATCCAAAGCTACCCGGGTCTCAATTCGAGTCTTCTCAAAGTCAAGGTCAATGTCCGCAGACCACTGATCCTACTCGAGGTAATAGTAACCATAGCCTTCCTGAGAGTAAGGAACCCAATTGGGGGGTGACTCCACTCAGTCGGTGCTCCGTGACTACTCCGTGGTCCACCCAAGCCAACGACCTTACCCGAAGGAGATAATAGAAGTAAAGGAAGGTATATGAACATATATATACATAACACAATATCCATGCCCGGTTCCCCTGAACCGTCATGATCCATAATATCCATAAGCAAGGTAACATGCCGGTTCCCATAAACCGTCATGTACCGTAATAACATAACTAGGGTAACATGCCGGTTCCCATAAACCGTCATGTACCATAATAACATAACCGAGGTAACATGCCGGTTCCCATAAACCGTCATGTACCATAATAACATAACCAGGGTTCATGCCGATCCCCATAATCCGTCATGAACCATGATACCATCACAAGGGTTCATGCCGGTTCCCATAAACCGTCATGAACCGGGAAATCCATTTAAGGTTCCCTGACTTGAAATCAAAATTGTAAAGTACCTGGGTCTCGTGCCCGAACATAGGACATCGGCTGGGCACCGTGCCCGATATCTGAGGTCATATGCCCGAGACAAAATCAAATGGGTCTCATACCCGAGTTTATCCTTTTGAAATCCAAATCCAATTCATTAAAACCAATAAGAAAATACTGACCCGTATAAGCACCGTATAAGGCCGAACCCTTTATACGTAACCACATACAAATGCACCCATGTCATTACCAAACATGTATTAAAACATATAATAAATATTTATGCATGCACCAATTTAGAAAACCAAGGTCCACTCACAGACCGTCCGAGTTGTCGCCTCGATTTGCGTGCCATACGGCTCTCCCGAGCCAATCACCATCATCGGGACTCCCGAACCTGTCCAAATTCATTAGAGGGTTATTAACTACCTAAATAACCCCTCACTAAAGTCCCGTAATTTTCCAAATTTTCTAACTATTTTTAAACGCGAACCCAAACCTTCGGACAACCCGAACTATATCGAAACGATGTCCGATTGACACGAAACCAGTCTCAAAATGTTCGTTACATCGAATAGAAGATTTCATATGTTGAACACTTCCCAAAGGACACGTCACGCGCCCGCACGGGACCCTAGAAGAGAGTGCACGTGGGCCCACGCGCCGGCACTGTAGCATCACCATCAACCTCCAGCGGCCGGTTCAGACCGGCAGCTCGGTTCAATCTCTGCAACTGGACCGACGTGACCGGTCTAGGCCCCTACAACCCGTATTTTTGTCCGATTTCAAGCCAATTCAATCCTATAATTCCTATTTTAATCCTAGGAGTCCAACCCCATTAACTACAACCCCTAAAACCCACGAAACCTGATCGGTCCAACTTGAACCTCACGGTTCAAAGGTTCCAAAACCTTCCCACGGCGTCACAGCCGTCCAACACCTACCAAAACCATCCTAGAAATCTTCTAGCAACCTAAATAATCCATTTAAACCGATACAAACGGCCCATAATTCTTAAATCGACAAATAGAGGGAAAATGGGTTAACCGGGTACCTGTTCGGGTTCATGGCCGCCGTCCACGGCGGCGTGGCTTCCAGCCGGCCACCACCATCCCTCCTTCATTCTCACAGCCTCTGGGCTTCTGTCATGGTCATGGTTGAAGGTTTGGATTGGTTTAAGAGGGTGGGGTGAGATTGGGTTTAGTTGTGTAGGGAGAAAGGAAAAATGATCGATGCACGGGGAAGATGCATGAATATGTGTGGGCTGTGCAATGGATGGGTGACACTTGTCTGACTATGCCCAAACTACGCATTAAATTAAATACGTAATTTGAGTATTGTGCAATTTAAACCCTTTTTGTGTAGAAGTAGTATTGGTAAATAGGGATCGTTCTTAACCGGGGAAATTAGGGAACATTAATAATGTGTTAGTGGGAGATGAATAAAAGAATAATGAATTAAAGAATTAAAGAATAAAGAATTAAAGGAATAAAAGAATAAAAGAATTAAAAGAATAAAAGAATAAAGAAGGGGGGTTTTGAAAAGATTTATAACTAAATTAAAGAAAACACTAATTAAGAATTAAAATGCAAATGCTCATGCTAATTGGAATTTACAAACCATAGAGTAGTTTCATAGACAAAACCCACACTTTTACGTAAGTAATTTCGAATTAACAATCACATTATTTAAACTACTCCTAAAAATAGACTTCTTTCTAACATTTTGCTCATAATAAACCAATCACGAAATCCTACCTTCATCATCTCAAATACTTACATATATCTTTCAATATTATAAATGCATCAACCATTAATGTGCGTCAAACATCAATATGCTTCAAACATTTACAACATGATTTACCTTAAGTTTATAATTAAATGCGCCGACAGCGATCAACATTTAATCTCTTCAATTCTACTCTAAGTGCACCGACAACGGATAAAACACTTAACATCAAATTGAAGTTTAAGCACTAAAACATATGAAGTAAAAGAAATTCAAAAAGTAAAACACATGGAGATTGCATTCTTACTTACAAATGTTAGAAAGAAAATACCAAGAACAATAGTAAAGAAGAAATGAAAATAACATAAAAATAACATAAATTACGAATAAGAATTAAAAGAAAACTAATTAATAAGAAAATCTACAAGAAGTAAAAATGGTCCCCAAAATTGTCTCTCAAAAGAGAGAAACAAAAGAACTAACTAAGAACTAAGAACTAAGAACTAAGAAAGAAATGGAAGAATGAAACTAATTGGGGACTCCCAAAATACAAGGATTGAAGCCCTATTTATAGGTGGAAAAAGCTATCAAAAATAATATAAAAATACAATAAAAAATGTGGAATAATGGAATGATGAGTAGTAAAGATTTGTAATGATGTTTAGAAGTGGTTTGAGTTGTAAAGTTGCAAAATTGGGTTGGAAAGTGGAAGGAATTTGGGTGGAAGTTGGGTGGAAATTGGGTGGAAGCTGCTGGAAAAGAATTCAGCAGAGAGCTGCTAAAAATCAAAAGCAGAATTCGGCGGGTGCTGGCTGAATGGAGGAAAAGGGACTCGGCGGAAGGCTGCTGAAGAGAGGGTGGAGACTTCGGCAGGCGCGCGCCGAAGAGGACGCTAGCGGTTCGGAACACGCTCGCCGAAGGGAAATCTGGGCTGAGGAAGGCTGACGTGCTGAATTGGACTGGGCCGCACGGCTTGGACGCGGGCTGGACCTGGGGCTGGGCTTGCGGGCTTGCCGACTGGGCTGAATTTCTTTTTCTTTCTATTGGGCTGCAGCATTTTATTGGGTTTGGGCTGCACAATTAATTAATTTAATTAATTTAGTAATATTTCACCGAAATTCGTCCATAATTTATTTGTTAAAATTCCGATCGAGACGATTCTTTCGACAAAATACTCCAAATTACAAACTTTATTTATTTAAACAAAAATAACACAAAATAAATTATTTTATCTATTTATTTAATATTTTAATATTAAAAGCTAAGTATAAAGGGTATAAAATAATATAAAATAATGCTTAATTGAGGACCTATCATTGTCACTCATCCATTGGGCCCTTGTAAATATCTGGCCCACTTAAGGACAAAAGCTACGACATTTCGTAAAACGTGCAATAGTGCCCCGAAACGTCCGTGAACCGTAACTTCGTCGTCGAACGTCCGAATTTGACGTGCCGCCTGTCTACGGATTCGTATCATTCCGATCTACGTAACGGTCTTCGGCCCTTGGCCATCGGACCTCTTGGTCAAAAAGTCAACATTTGACCCCTTTTAACCAAAATTACCAAAATGACCCTAAACTTCCGAACGTCATAACTTCCTACTCGAACGTTGGAATTGAACGTGCCACCTGTCTATGAACTCGTGACGTCCTAACCTACGTCACGATCATCGGTTAAAGTCCATTTGACCGCCCGAACGAAAAGTCAACGTTTTACCCAAGCTAGGGGCAAAACGATCATTTCGCATCGTTCGTTTGATTTCGCCTAACTAATCACGGATTAGCCTCACTAATCGTGATTAGTCACTAATATAATCTAGGAATTTGGGACGGGTGGTTACAACCTTCCCTCCTTAATTAATTTCGTCCTCGAAATTCCAACCGACCTAATTCCAACTGTTCTTCCCTCCTTAATTAGTTTCGTTTCCGAAACTCCAACTATCCTGATTCCACATCCATCTCGTGGAAATAATTCGATCTCACAACACGTGTACACTAATACCCGATAGCCAACACAATACTTGTCTGCAACCAGACGTACCACTAATGCTCGCGTCGCATCGACTACACTCGACCACGTCGAATGACAGTAATCATATGTTCCGAGTTGACACCACTTGTCAAATCTACCGACTCGTCGACACAACCAACTCGACGGCTCCTTTCTCAATCTCAATTTATCCTGCGATCTGCTCCCACTGGGAGTCACCAGATCTAACTAACCGATCCACGCTGACACCTCCGACAAACCGTCACCACTTGACAGTCGCCAGTCAAAAACTAACACTACACCTACTCGTGGTTACACTAACCACCAACTCACTCAACCTGAGTATACAATTACCAACATCTAACTCGACATGTGTGTAACTAGACCCATCAGAAATACCATGACCCAGTGCACAGTATCCAATGTCCAGTTCAAGCTCTCGACTAATCCAATGGTATCAGAACTAAGCTGACTACCAACACTCTCACCAACGTACTACTGGTATAACCTATATACCACCACCAGGAATCACAAGCCTGTCCAGTATCGTACCTCAAACAATGCACAAGGTACGTACATCTACTTATCAATCAGCTTACCACAACAACAACGACGACCTAGGTTGTAGGCAGTCACGTTTCTATAATGGTGTTCATCTGTCCAATCCAGCATTAGACAAATCGAAACTCCAACCCAACATCCATTTTCAAATCCGAATCCGCAATTTCGTAAGAAATCCCGAATCCAAACCCAGAAATCATATCCATAATCATATCCAATTCCGAATCTGAAATCATCATTTCGTAAGCGAGCATTAGGAATAACCATTCCGAACCCAAATCTGTAACAACCCGTACCTACGGGAAGGGTAAAAATGTAATTTCTGTGAAGTTTTGTAAAAAGGACGATTTTGCCCCTGTGAATAGTAAACGAAAAGTTGACTTTTTGTAATATTGATTTGATGAGTGTTCGCCCTTGACCGTGACGTAGGTTAGGACGTCACGAGTCAGTAGACAGGTGGCAGGTTCGATTCGGACAACCGGAGGAAAAGTTATGATGTACGGAAGGTTGGGGGGCGTTACCGTAATTTTGAGCTAAAAGGAAATCTGTTTACCCAATCTTTTTTGCTTGGTTTGAGTTTATCATCTAAAGATGAGTTTCTATGTGTGTTTTTATGTTTTAAATGATGGTTATACGTGATTGAGATGTTTGCACGTTTTTCGAGAAAAGCCGGTTTTCAGATTTTGATGCTATATAGGAGAAATTCACCCTATAAATGTTTTCTGATGATGGTAAATGGGTTACGCAACATGGTTAGGGATTTCCTATGGTTTTTAGTATGGAAATGGATTTTCCGGATTTGGGTTCGGAATGTCGGTTCTGAATGCCGGAAGGGCTTCGAACCGGGGATTTCGAATTCGGATTTGGCAATGGATTTTGAACTGGTTTTACACTGGATATGGATTGGATTTGCTGGATCTGGATATGGGTTTAAAGACCCGGATTGATATTGATGGGGGACGGGCCCGGATTGAGTTTAAAGACTCGGGAGTTTAAAGACTCGGATATTATGATATTACCCCCATAGGCCTATTGAGTTTAAAGACTCGGGAGTTTAAAGACTCGGATTGATATGTGAGGCCTGGTTGAGTTTAAAGACTCGGATAGGTCCAGCAGGTTTGATCGGGTTATACTCTGGTTTCTTATGATGTTTTATAGTGTATCTGTTTCTTATGGTATTTATAGTGTCTCTGTTTCTTATGATGTTTTTCATACTATGATTTTTCTATTACTCCATTGGCATGCCTGGTTTTAAACCGGAGGGAACAAATGATTTTATTTTCCTTACGTTGAATTGCTGGTAAACGGTTTTAAAACTTTTATTCTTTTTGGTCCACTCACACCTTTGGTTTTAATTTCCCTCCAGGTCGTGGTGATAGCGCCGGGGTGAACGTTGAGGCAGAGATCGAGGCATAGGGCTTCCGACGTTCTTCCGTTGCGGACTTAGACTTGTAGGACTTTTGGTGCCCATTTTGTAGAACTATGCTCTGACTTACTGTTGTATATATTTACTCCTTCGTCTGATGGTTATGCTTATAGTTGTATTAAGTTTCTTTTGGTATTGTAAGTATGATTGTCAGACGGGAGCAGGGTTCATCCCGAGTATCGAGGTGATATTTGGGACGGGTCCTGACAATTGGTATCAGAGCATAGGTTGTGTCGATTTGTGTTGGGTCTAGGTTATTATACTAACTCTATGCCTCTTTCAGCGTACGATTGATCATGCCTCCGAGACGTGAACCCCCTCCACGACCTGAAGATGAAGCGGCGAGAGGGACTGAGAGTGCTTCGATCGAGAGAGCCCAGAGGCTTGGGGCTACTACGTTCAGCGGTGGGGCTGATCCCGAGGAAGCTCACCGATGGATCACCCGACTCGAGCGTATTTTTGGGGTGATGCACTGTTCTCCCGAGGATCGGGTATTGTTAGCCACTTTTCTGTTGGATGGAGCTGCCTACGAGTGGTGGTATACGCTGGAACTGTCCGGCTGGGATGCACATACTGTGACCTGGGAGACGTTCCGGGAGAGGTTTCTAGATCAGTACTATCCCCGTTCTTTCAGGGATGCGAAGGAAGCGGAATTCCTTCACTTGAAGCAAGGAAACTTGACAGTGGCTGAGTATGAGCAGAGGTTCCAGATGCTATCTCGTTTTGCTCCGGCATTTGTGGCGACTGAGGCGGAGAAGTGCCGCCGGTTTGAGTTGGGTCTCCGGGGAGAGATCAGGGCCATAGTGACAGCCGGCTCTTTTGCTACTTTCCGAGAGTTGTCTGATGCTGCTGTCAGGGTGGAGGCCAGTTTACCTGCTCGACCACAGTATTCGGGCAGTGTTCGACGCCGAGAGCAGTCATTCCCAGGAGCATCGAGTCAGAGGCCCCCGAAACGGGGTAATTTTGGTGGATCACTATCGGCTGGTGGAGCCCGGTATGGAAGACCAGGTAGTTTCCAGGGCTCAGGATTTCGAGGAGCTAGGTCACAGCCGACTCCTCAGGCGAGTGCGACTTCAGTGGCTTCGACAGGGAGGCATACCGGTGGACCCGGTAGAGACACTTGCTTCTACTGTGGGGAGCGAGGACATTTCCGTCGGGAGTGCCCATTGTTAGCTCCGGAGGGTGGAGCAGGCAGAGGTGCAGCAGAACCCGGGCGGAGTACTGCATCAGTATCAGGGGCGGCAGGCCCTAGGGGTGGCGGTGGTGCCACGAGCAGTTCCAGAGGGCGCGGTAGGTCATCGGGACCACAGGCGCGAGTTTTTGCGATGACTCAGCAGGAGGCTAGGTCAGCACCGGGAGTGGTGACAGGTACACTCACCATACTTGGTCACACTGTTTTTGCTTTGATAGATCCCGGGGCTACCCATTCATTTGTAGCTCGGAGTTGTAGTCTGGTTAAGGAAAGGGAGGTGTCTATTTTGGATTGTGCGTTAGGAGTGAGTACACCTACTGGGGAGGTGTTGGTAGTGACTCAGGTTTTGAGAGAGTGTCCGGTAATGGTAGGCCAGGTGGAGTTACTGGCAGATTTGTTACTCTTAGATTTACGGGACTTTGATGTGATCTTGGGTATGGACTGGTTGACGAGACATCATGCTTCTATCGAATGTTTCGATAGGAGAGTGACTTTTCGGAGTCCCGGATTACCAGAGACTACATTTCAGGGGGATCAGCGTGCACTTCCTACGGGAGTTATTTCGGCACTCGAGGCTAGTAAACTATTACGGAAAGGGTGCCAGGGTTACTTAGCTCATGTAGTGGATACGCGTGCTACGCCAGAGAGGGCGGAGGATATACCAGTGGTACGGGAGTTTCCCGATGTTTTTCCCGAGGAGTTGCCAGGACTACCCCCACACCGAGATCTTGAGTTTACGATTGAGCTTCTACCAGGTACACAGCCTATTTCTCAGACTCCTTACCGTATGGCACCTGCCGAATTGAGGGAACTTAAGGCCCAGTTGCAAGAGTTGGTCGATATAGGATTTATTCGACCGAGTACGTCGCCTTGGGGAGCACCTGTTTTGTTTGTCAAGAAAAAGGACGGAGGATTGAGGTTGTGTGTGGATTACAGGCAACTGAATAAGGTAACTATTCGGAATAAGTACCCCCTACCCCGGATTGATGATTTGTTTGACCAGCTCAAGGGAGCACAGTATTTCTCGAAGATTGATCTTCGCTCCGGCTATCACCAGTTACGGGTTAAAGAGGAGGATATACCGAAGACAGCTTTTCGGACCAGGTACGGTCACTATGAGTTTGTGGTGATGCCTTTTGGTTTGACTAATGCCCCAGCAGCTTTTATGGACCTTATGAACCGAGTGTTCCGGCCCTACTTGGATCGTTTTGTGATTGTTTTCATTGATGATATTTTGGTGTATTCGAAGAGTGCGAAGGCGCATGAGAAACATCTGAGGATTGTGCTTAAAACGTTGAGGGAGCATCAGTTGTATGCGAAGCTCAGTAAGTGTCAGTTCTGGTTAACCAGTGTTGGATTTCTTGGCCATGTGATTTCGGCCGAGGGCATTCGTGTGGATCCTCAGAAAGTTGAGGCGGTAGCCAATTGGGAACAGCCTAAGACGGTGACGGAAATTCGGAGTTTTCTGGGTTTGGCAGGGTATTACCGGCGTTTTATTGAGGGCTTTTCTATTCTTGCAGCACCGTTGACGAGGTTGACACGGAAGGGAGTTCGGTTTGAGTGGGATGAGAACTGTGAACAGAGTTTCCAGGAGCTTAAAAGGCGGTTGACATCTGCTCCTGTGTTAGCCCTTCCAGACGATAGTGGGGAGTTCGAGGTGTACAGTGACGCTTCTTTACAAGGTTTGGGTTGTGTCTTGATGCAGCACGGGAAAGTGATTGCTTATGCTTCCCGGCAATTGAAACCCCATGAGGTGAACTACCCTACACATGACTTGGAATTGGCTGCGGTGGTTCATGCATTGAAGATTTGGCGACATTACTTGTACGGTGAGAAGTGCAGGATCTTTACGGACCACAAGAGTTTGAAGTATTTGTTCACCCAAAAGGAATTGAACCTCAGACAGCGCCGTTGGTTGGAGTTACTAAAGGACTACGACTGTACTATTGAGTATCATCCAGGGAAGGCTAATGTGGTAGCCGATGCTCTGAGCAGAAAGTCAGCTGGTTCTTTGTCGCATTTGAGGACAGTACGGTTACCTTTGTTGGTTGAGCTCCGTAAGTTGGGAGTAGAGTTGACTGTGGATGATCAGGGAGCACTCCTAGCGAGTTTCCATGTGCGACCCGTTTTGATTGATCAGGTGATTGATGCTCAGTTTGAGGACCCTATTCTGGGCATCATTCGGATTGAGGTCGAGGCTGGAGAAAGACAGGATTTTGAGATCCGTGAGGATGGAGCTTTGGTTAAGAATGGACGGTTGTGTGTTCCTGAGGATGAAGTCTTGAAGAAGGTGATACTGGATGAGGCTCACTGTTCAGCTTATGCGATGCATCCCGGTGGGACCAAGATGTATCGTACACTTCGAGAGCATTACTGGTGGTCAGGGATGAAACGTGAAATTGCAGAGTATGTCAGTAGATGTTTGATTTGTCAACAGGTAAAAGCCGAGCGGCAGAGACCTTATGGAGCAATGCAACCTTTGCCGATTCCCGAGTGGAAATGGGATCACTTGACTATGGATTTTGTGTTCAAGCTTCCGAGAACACCGAAGGGACACGATGGTGTATGGGTTGTTGTGGATCGACTTACGAAGTCTGCTCATTTCTTACCAGTACGGGAGAACTTCAGGTTGAAACAGTTTGCACAGTTGTTTATTAATGAGATTATTCGATTACATGGGACTCCGGAGTCGATAGTATCTGATAGAGACCCGAGATTCACTTCTCGATTTTGGCAGAGCTTACAGGAGGCTTTTGGGACTAAATTACACTTCAGTACTGCTTTTCATCCTCAGACTGATGGGCAGTCTGAGCGGACTATTCAGATTCTCGAGGATATGATGCGAGCTTGTGTGCTTCAGTTTCAGGGTACTTGGGAATCACACCTGCCTTTGATGGAGTTCGCCTACAATAACAGTTTTCAGGAGAGCATTGGGATGGCTCCTTACGAGGCTTTGTATGGGCGGCAGTGTCGGACTCCATTGTGTTGGACTGAGGTTGGTGAGAGGAGGTTGACTACTTCTGAGCTGGTGGAGCTTACTCAGGAAAAAGTGGTACTGATTAGGGATCGATGGAAGGCAGCGCAGGACCGCCAAAAGAGCTACGCTGACCGTAGGATCAGGGATTTGGAGTTTGCTGTTGGAGACTGGGTTTTCCTGAAGCTATCTCCTTGGAAAGGAATTGTACGATTTGGTAGACGAGGGAAGTTGAGTCCTCGTTACATTGGACCGTATGAGATTTTGGAGCGGATTGGTCCTGTAGCTTATCGGTTGGCCTTACCCTCAGATTTGGAAAAGGTACATAATGTCTTTCATGTTTCTATGCTTCGGAAATATATTCGAGATGATTCGCATGTTTTAGAAACACAACCAGTGGAACTGAGGGAAGACTTGAGTTTTGAAGAGCAACCTGTTGCAATCCTGGATCGGAAGGATAAAGTGTTGCGAAGGAAGACGGTTCCCTTAGTGAAGGTATTGTGGCGAAATCATCAGGTTGAAGAAGCTACTTGGGAACCCGAGGCCTTGATGCGAGAACAGTACCCTTATTTATTTCACTGAATTTCGGGGACGAAATTCTTTTTAGGGGGGTAGATTGTAACAACCCGTACCTACGGGAAGGGTAAAAATGTAATTTCTGTGAAGTTTTGTAAAAAGGACGATTTTGCCCCTGTGAATAGTAAACGAAAAGTTGACTTTTTGTAATATTGATTTGATGAGTGTTCGCCCTTGACCGTGACGTAGGTTAGGACGTCACGAGTCAGTAGACAGGTGGCAGGTTCGATTCGGACAACCGGAGGAAAAGTTATGATGTACGGAAGGTTGGGGGGCGTTACCGTAATTTTGAGCTAAAAGGGAAAATGTTGACTTTTTGGAGGATGTGTGATTTTCACGTAGACCGAGGACCGTTGGATAGGTCTCGACGTCCTGAGTTCAACGACAGGCGGCACGCTGTCATCGGACGTCGGACGGAAAAGATACGGGTCTGGAAAGTCTGAGGGCAAAATGGTAATTTTGTGCAGGAGGGGCATTTTGGTCATTTTTCCTCAGCCCAATCAGATAAGGGCAAGTGGCAGATATTTTTGGGCTGGCCTATAGCTGGTGGACACGTGCTTGGGACTGGATGGTTCCACAACCTTCTCAAGTGTGCACGGCCACACGTTATCCCCTTTGAACCGTGCATACCTTCGAAGGAAAACAGAAAACAGAGAGAAGATTGGGGTGAGACGGTGATCGATTTTGACGCTAGGGAGAGTGAAGTGTGAGTCGAGAGAGAGACAGTGAGGTACGGAGGAGCTGGTGATCGTGGTCTGGTGGTGCAACCGTGCACGGAGGCGACGTGGTGGACTGTTGGGTAATTGGAAGAAACAGAGGAGGCCGTGGACGGTGGTGGCTGTTGTGTTGTGTGGTGGACGGATTCAAGGCACTAGGAGACTCAGGAGGTTTAGGGGAGTCCCACGAGCACCGTGGTGGGTGACGGTTCTCACGGCGGCGCCGGAATCGAAAGGTAAGCCCGTTTACTCTGTTTTTCGTGGCTTTTTCAATTACAAAGTCGTGATGATGGGCTTAGAGTCGAGGGCTTAGGAAGTCAGGGTGTTGTTCAGGGAGGTCTTAGGCGTCGTCTGTGGTGGTTGCCGTGACGGGAGGTTCACGGTGGCTGGTGGTTCGACGGCGAGTATCCAATACTCTGTTTTGGCCGTGATTTCAAACTTGAAGTCGTGGACTTCGGGGATGAATCGACGGATTCTGTGAGTTGGGTAGGACTCAGTAAGGTCCTAGGGTGGTGCTGGTATCACCACCGTGAAGGGGGAAGCTGTGGACGGCCGGGAAGGAAAACAGAGCCACGGGCAAGTTTTTTCGAGGTTGAAGACGAAGGGTTCTAGGCCGTGATTGCTGGATTTTAGGACTGGGATTGATTGCAGGGAACTGGACGAAGCTAGTGGGATTGAAATGGAGAAGAACGGTGGGTGAACGGCGGAGAACCGGTCACGCCGGTTCAACTGTGTTGAACCGGGTGACTCGAGGTTGAAGGTGACTGTAGCAGGCGCGTGAGGCCCACGCGCAGCCACTTTGGGCGGCGCGTGGGGGCGCGTGGGAAGGAATCCGGTTAAACGTCCAACATGAGTTTAGTCCTAAATGTCCTAAGGAGTCCAATGGTATAGTTTTCGGGTTAATCGGACGGTGTTACGGAATGGTTCGGGAATCCGTACGGTTTAGGGTTTATGATTAAAATATTATTAAATTCCCGAAAAATTGGGGAAAATAGGGAAGGTATCCTTGATGTTATTGTGACCCTATTTGGTATCTATTGACAGGACGGGAGACACCAGAGACGGTTGAGGAGCGCACAGAGCGCGAGTGACGTGTCGTAAACTGTGAGTGGACTTTTTCTTATTTCCGAGCATGCCAACTGTTTTAATTACTGTTTTATGATTCTATGTGTGTTTTTATGTTTTAAATGATGGTTATACGTGATTGAGATGTTTGCACGTTTTTCGAGAAAAGCCGGTTTTCAGATTTTGATGCTATATAGGAGAAATTCACCCTATAAATGTTTTCTGATGATGGTAAATGGGTTACGCAACATGGTTAGGGATTTCCTATGGTTTTTAGTATGGAAATGGATTTTCCGGATTTGGGTTCGGAATGTCGGTTCTGAATGCCGGAAGGGCTTCGAACCGGGGATTTCGAATTCGGATTTGGCAATGGATTTTGAACTGGTTTTACACTGGATATGGATTGGATTTGCTGGATCTGGATATGGGTTTAAAGACCCGGATTGATATTGATGGGGGACGGGCCCGGATTGAGTTTAAAGACTCGGGAGTTTAAAGACTCGGATATTATGATATTACCCCCATAGGCCTATTGAGTTTAAAGACTCGGGAGTTTAAAGACTCGGATTGATATGTGAGGCCTGGTTGAGTTTAAAGACTCGGATAGGTCCAGCAGGTTTGATCGGGTTATACTCTGGTTTCTTATGATGTTTTATAGTGTATCTGTTTCTTATGGTATTTATAGTGTCTCTGTTTCTTATGATGTTTTTCATACTATGATTTTTCTATTACTCCATTGGCATGCCTGGTTTTAAACCGGAGGGAACAAATGATTTTATTTTCCTTACGTTGAATTGCTGGTAAACGGTTTTAAAACTTTTATTCTTTTTGGTCCACTCACACCTTTGGTTTTAATTTCCCTCCAGGTCGTGGTGATAGCGCCGGGGTGAACGTTGAGGCAGAGATCGAGGCATAGGGCTTCCGACGTTCTTCCGTTGCGGACTTAGACTTGTAGGACTTTTGGTGCCCATTTTGTAGAACTATGCTCTGACTTACTGTTGTATATATTTACTCCTTCGTCTGATGGTTATGCTTATAGTTGTATTAAGTTTCTTTTGGTATTGTAAGTATGATTGTCAGACGGGAGCAGGGTTCATCCCGAGTATCGAGGTGATATTTGGGACGGGTCCTGACAAAATCCATAAAAGGAAATCCACTGTCAAGCTCCAGAATCAAATCCTGAATCGTCACCCAGAATCCGATTCCAAAACCCAAATCCAGAAATCCAATTTCAAGTTCCAAAATCAAATCCTGAATTGTCATCCAGAAATTTGATTCCAAAACACGAAATTTCGTTCACGTCTACCGAGACGTACCAAAACCGAACCTATCGGTTACCAGCTCAACTGATTACCACATTACCATCGATTGACTTCATAGGGAAGCCAACCACAATATACATACATCTAAAGCTAACCAAATCCGACCTCATTGGACATCTACTCACCTGAGTAATATGCCACACGGGATTCACTTCGAAAAGAAGTTCAGTCCCAACATCCTCAACTCAAACATCCAA
The DNA here is from genome assembly GCA_032719365.1 of Prinsepia uniflora. Lineage (NCBI taxonomy): Eukaryota > Viridiplantae > Streptophyta > Magnoliopsida > Rosales > Rosaceae > Prinsepia > Prinsepia uniflora. The sequence goes on from CM064864.1 coordinate 50,118,415, forward strand.
GTAAGAGTGATAAACTCTCCACCTATCTAGATCATCAAGATCACGATCCAGATCCATAACTACGTCACCCGACCATGAACGTCACGATCCTCGATCGTCACGACGCCCAAAGTCCTCAACCAATTCCCACATCTAAACAGATCAGTCAACGACGAGACACGCCGAGACTGTGGGTTCTCTCTGATTACCTCGTATCGATCCTTGTCATTTCACCTAGGAAAAATCAAGAATGATACACGACAATGACGTCAACATTCATCCTACGTGAATGCGAGCAAAACTCGCTGCGTTCACCACGCCACGTAATCCAACATCGTCTACTACCGAGCAGAAATGAGAAATCTAAGTCACCTAACTTCGATGTACTCAACTCTCCTGACGACCCAAGACAAATCCCGGGTCCACCAACCAATATACGATCAGCACAAAGGTGACACACCCATCATCAACCATGGTAGAACTTGAGAAGTCACCCTAATGACTTCGAAATACCCATTACCAATGCGGAAAACCCGCATTCCACGTGTCACCTAAATTACAACCTTTCGCGATTCCGAAGCTCCAACCATGTCGGAACCAACATACTTGGACATCAACGACGTGTCCCCGTTAGACTGGTTATGGACACATGCCCATTTACGACCGTATATGTACATCCAAAAGGATGTCAATTCATCCTAATCTGATGTACCACTCAAATGAAAAGTCACAACAGACTCCTTAGAAAAATCTCTACATACCACCATATCTGACCAATCCTGACCAATTCTGACCAACTGGTCGCTAAACGCCGCGACAAATCGAGTCTGACCAACTGGTCACTAATCCCCCATGAAAGCACTCGATCCTCACGTCTCAACTACCGTTGGATTCTATCCAGTCCATCACTATCCGTGATCGCCTCCCGAACCACAAATACTGAACATATACTCATCTTGACGGAGTCATATCCCGATTCGTAACTCATCGTCATCACAATCACCAGCACCAGCACAAGCGCTAGTACCAGTACCAATGCACTATCATCAGTATCAGTATCAACATCGGCACACATGGTGCAAATATGACAACTCTGGATCTTCGCTCATACTGAGCGACGACCCCGTACCTCTATTTGTATTGGAGAAACTCTACCTCCGTCGTACCGAACAACTCTGGGTACAGTCACCCCGATAACTCGTACGAGAAAAGGAAACGTCCTATGAACGTCCCCGTCTCATTCTGCGATCGCACTCAGCCGTAACCGAGTCGCATCCAGAATCACTACTCGTACATAAGCGTTACTCACGCACCTCGTATCATCGTCACGACCGACAATCCCATCGTCACAATCGTCATGACAACCTGAGTCTACACAACCTGATAAGACTCAACTACGTCCATTGATAGTAGTGTCTGCCACAACCTCGTGCAGACCTAACTACCAGGCATCACGATCTAAACTCTGCATCCAACGGAATCAACCGCCTGTATTTAACTATTCCGTATCCCAAACTTGGGATTCCATCGACAAGTACCAACCCTGATGACTTGTCCAACCAATCTCTAACCAGTCGTAACTCGACTAAACCAATGTCGTCTACCAGGTCGCCCATGACCTTAGCTGCACCAACAATCCATCACAACTGAAGTAGCACGACAACCAACTAGGTCTAACCGATAAGTAAAACCCCAACTGCGAAGTGTAGTCCCAACACAAACTAACATGACTAGACCGACTAACGAATCCAAATACGAATAATCGTCCAAGTCAAACCACTCGTCAACTCACATTTCCGAACCATACACCCAAGGTAGGGTTCCACAATCATACCTAGAGTTCCTCAAAACCCAACTGCAAGCTACCAACTGCAGTACAATCCACAATCTGACCGTCTCCGCGGTCTTGACATCGTAAAGACGTCAATCCAATCCTACCGTCAATCTAACTAGGATTCCTCGAATCCGACCGCTAACTGCCATAAGCAGTAAATCCATTTAACTCACCAATATCCGATCATCGGTGGTCACAACATCCAACCAGTCGTCGGAACCGATCCTACGACATCGTGAAAGACGATCCCAACTAACCGTCACACAATCACAACTCTAACGTACTGTGACGTTAATCCTTCCGTAGGGTCCCACACTATCATCCACGCCAGAACTATGGCAACCCTAGCATCTAGTGCCGAACCAAGACGTTCCACGATTCAATCCTACTAACTATCGTACCGGCACCCTAACATCAGGTTGATAACGAACTGTAGCCCATTGAGATATCACATCCTCGACCTGCGTACTACTCTAAGAGCTACACGGTTGCTCGAATAGAGACAACCCCTCTCTGATAAGCAATCCTATGCTCTAATACCACGTTGACAAGACCCATCCCAATCCCCCTGGGATTAGTGCGGGATGACCCTGCTCCCATCTGACACGAAGTGTCAGACAAGGGATATTTCCGACCTTTGCCCTCCCGGGCTATCAGAGTACGCCAGGATCCGGAGGAGGTATGTGATATCTCGATCTCTGCTACAGTCCACATCCAATGTCAACCTGAAGGGCAGTCAAAACATTTAAAGCTGTGAGTGGACAAAACAAAAGTTTATAAAAACATTTTCCATAAAGACATTTGTACCCTTCACTAAAAAGCATGCATGCATTCGAAAACCATTTAACCAAATGGACCACATGTGGGAACTAAGCCCAAATCAGAAATAAACCAAGGTTGAAAGGACCACAATGAAATCGACCATGCGGGCCACAGCCCAAATCCATAAGAAAACCAACAAGGGACTCAGCCCAAAACCATAACCATACTAAAACCAAGTACACGAGCCACTTCTCAAATCCTCTGCACACCTGTGCACACCACATATCAAATCCATCTATCATATATACATATAAGTCACACAACCAATCCTGTCACGGTATCCAAAGCTAGGCGCGTGCTACCTGGGTCTCAATCCGAGTCTTCTCAAAGTCAAGGTCAATGTCCGCAGACCACTGATCCTACTCGAGGTAATAGTAACCATAGCCTTCTTGAGCGTAAGGAACCCAACTAGGTTGTGACTCCACTCAGTCGGTGCTCCGTGACTACTCCGGGGTCCACCTAGGCCAATGACCCTCCCCGAATGAGATAATAGAAGTAAAGGAAGGTATATGAACATATATATACATAACAAAATATCCATGTCCGGTTCCCCTGAACCGTCATGATCCATAATATCCATAAGCAAGGTAACATGCCGGTTCCCATAAACCGTCATGTACCGTAATAACATAACTAGGGTAACATGTCGGTTCCTATAAACCGTCATGTACCATAATAACATAACCGAGGTAACATGCCGGTTCCCATAAACCGTCATGTACCATAATAACATAACCAGGGTTCATGCCGATCCCCATAATCCGTCATGAACCACGATACCATCACAAGGGTTCATGCCAGTTCCTAGAAACCGTCATGAACCGGGAAATCCATTTAAGGTTCCCTGACTTGAAATCAAAATCGTAAAGTACATGGGTCTCGTGCCTGAACATAGGACATCAGCTGGGCACCGTGCCCGATATCTGAGGTCATATGCCCGAGACAAAACCAAATGGGTCTCATACCCGAGTTTATCCTTTTGAAATCCAAATCCAATTCATTAAAACCAATAAGGAAATACCGACCCATATAAGCACCGTATAAGGCCGAACCCTCGGAATACGTGCTTATACGTAACCACATACAAATGCACCCATGGCATTACCAAACATGTATTAAAACATATAATAAACATTTATGCATGCACCAATTTAGAAAACCAAGGTCTACTCACAGACCGTCCGAGCTGCCGCCTCGATTTGCGTGCCATACGGCTCTCCCGACCCAATCACCATCACCGTCACCGGGACTCCCAAACCTGTCCAAATTCATTTAGAGGGTTATTAACTACCTAAATAACCGATCACTAAAGTCCCGTAATTTTCTGAATTTTCTAACTATTTTTAAACGCGAACCCAAACCTTCAGACAACCCGAACTATATCGAAACGATATCCGATTGATACGAAACCAGTCCCAAAATGATCGTTACATCGAATAGAAGATTTCATATGTTGAACACTTCCCCAAAGGACGCGTCACGCACCCGCACGGGCCCCTAGAAGAGACTGCGCGTGGGCCCACGCGCCGGCACTGTATGACAAGACCCATCCCGATTATCCCTCGATAGTCGTGATGAATCCTGCTCCCATCTGACAATAACTAAAAATTTCCAAAAGTAACCAAACTTATAAACATACCACACACAACAAATCCCGAAAACATTGTCAGACAAGGGATAGTTAAGTTTTACAGACCAATGACGTCACAAGTTTGACTAGTCAAGGACAATACAGAGCATAGGTATCATTACAGATAGGGGTCAAATTCCTACTCTGTAGAATGTCTGAGTGCGCAACGGTCTATTTATTCTTTTGCCTCGCTTGCCTCGTTTTTAGCCCTCGTACCTGTACACTGGCCTGGAGGGTGCATAAAACAATAAAGGTGTGAGTGGACAAAAATGACCTCTTATAAAAACATTTGCCAAAATACAATTCTTACCCTCCAGTTTTCACAAACATGCATGCATATCATAAAACACGAGTGATAATGGGAAATCAATTAAAGTGGATCAATCAAAACAATTTCCACAAAACCACGGGACTTATTTCCATATCTTGTTGCTTAGAGTCACGTTTTATCCCTGCAACGCGTGCATATCAATAGGCTCAAGGACCGCTCAAAATCCGAGCATCCGCCGCTGTGAACACATCACTAGCCGGCATTCCAGATCTAGTGAACACATCACTTACCGATCCATATAATCCAGCACATCTGATCTGAGTCAAGCCTCCCCTGGGCTGCAAGACAAAGATCGTGCTACGTGACCTCTTCGGGGTAAACACTTCCATCCCGAAGGCGAGCGTTATCTCCAGGGTGCACTCCGGGGAAAAACATATTTTCTCCCGAAAGCCCTAAATATCCGCAACATATCACCATCACTAAAACCAGTGAAAAACAGTTGCATTGAAAACCAAATCAAATATCAATACAGGGTCTCAGCCCTAAGTTAACCAAAGTCCCGATTTACTTTATAAATCCGAAATCATCATTATCATCATATAATCACATGGAAAATGCAAATCCAATCAGAAACACAATTCCATTGGGTCCCACCCCAAAATACCAATTTCACGTAAATCCGTGCAACCGTAAACCCGAGTTGCCACGATCACGTAAATCCATAAAATCAATCATTGACTCATAATCCGAGTCCAAATATCATTTTCAATCCGGGCCTAGCCCAAAACATCAATTGCACGTTCCTCGTAAAACGTGCCCGAAAGACTGATTAAAATAATCACAAAAATCACGAAAATACCAAAAATCATCAAATTCACATGTAACTCCAAATCCGAGTCAAAATCATTATTTACTTGGGTTCTCACGCCCACAATATCATTTTTAACCAATTTCATGATTTCTCGAAAAGCGTGTCAGAATATAATAATATAATAATCATAAAACCGAGAAAATCGAGAAATCACCGAATCAAAGCATCAATCATGTCAAATTATAGAAAATCATATAAATAAGCATTTAAACCATATATGCATGCATCACAGTCAGAAAATCAAAAGTCCACTCAAACACACCGTCCCGATTGTTCAGCCTCGAGCTGTTCGTTTTCCTCCGAAGTCCCGGGAATATTCCAGCCTGTCAAACAAAGTGATTTAAGGTTACTAGGCTATCATACAATCCTTAAACAGGAATCCCCTAATTGTCGGAATTTTATAACATTATTTTAATATAAATTTAAACGTGTCGGGTACTCGGAACTACACTGAAACCATATCCGATTGACCCGAAACCAACGCGGATAGGTTCGTATCATCGAGAACATCAAGTCTCATGTTGAACACTTTGCCGGAATCCTCCCCACGCGCCGTCACGCGCCGCCGCAAGCGGCTGCGCGTGAAAGCCACGCGCCCAGCACAGTACAGCTACAGTGCATCGTTCTCGCCCGTTTGTCTGATAAACGGGTTGAAATACCCGCGATAGGATCCGATGCAATCTCAGCCAATTCGACCTCAAATCGATCCGTTCTTTCAACTGATCTCATCTACTCTAACCTCATTTTAGTTCTGTGAATTCAATTACCTCAGGTAAGGTCCAAATCTTCACGACTCACGATCGAAATTCGACGGGTCTCCTAATCGGGTTTCACGATTCCGTGCCTGATTTTTCAATTAATTCATATGGTTAGCTTCGTGAGAGTATAATGAACAATTTTCCATGATCAATTTCGATTGAGCTTACCTCTAAGTATCTGAACTCAAGGTCGATTTTTGGCAGCCATGGCAGCGTCTGTTCTTCCTCAATTCGACACGAATTCTTCTCGTTTTTGTTGCAAAGCTTTTAGTTTTGATCCCAGCAACCTAATGGAATCCTCAATTGCTCCTCTCCTGGCTCCCAAATCCGAATTCGATTTTCCCCCAATTTCCCAGAATTTTCGAAGCAAAATTCTCTCAGTTCTCTGAACCTCTCGAGTCCCTCTCTCTCAGTTATGCTACTTAGACGTTCAATTGCATAATGACGACGAGTTTGGGGCTTATCACGGGCCAATTGGACATAATCATGGTCCAAGCCTTAATTTGGGGAAAAGTTGTCAAAAGGGGATATTATTGTGTTTCCCTTAAGACCCGGTTCTGTGTTTTATGAAGTGAGAATCAGACAAAAGACAAGTCTGATCAAGGCCAAAAGTCCATTTTGCCCCTGGTTGGACAAATTACCATTTTGCCCCTAGCCTTCCGTGACCCGTAACGTTCGTAACCGAACTCCGTTTTCGACGTGCCGCCTGTCGTTGTACTCCGGGCATCGAGACCTACCTAACGGTCTTCGAATCGTGTGAAAATTAGTTGGCAAACAAAAAGTCAACATTTTCCCCCTTTCCGCCCAAATTACGAAAATGCCCTTGGGCTTCCGAACGTCATAACTTTTTCCCAGATTGTCGGAATTGGGCGTGCCACCTGTCTATGGACTCGTGACGTCCCGAACTACGTCACGGTCATCGGTCAACATCCGTTTGATTCACCAATCAAAAAGTCAACAATTTGACTATACTATTCACAAGGGTAAAAACGTCATTTACTCATTATGTTACAAAATTACATTTTCTAAATGTCCGGGGCGTTACAACCTTCCCCCCTTAAGAAATTTCGTCCCCGAAATTTCAATGAAACAAATACGGGTACTGGTCTCGCATCTGTGTCTCAGGTTCCCACGTAGCTTCTTCCACGTTCTGATTCCTCCAAAGAACCTTCACTAAGGGAATCGTCTTTCGTCGGAGCACTTTGTCCTTTCGGTCCAAGATCTGTACAGGCTGTTCTTCAAAACTTAGGTCTTCTCTGAGTTCAACCGGCTGTTCCTCCAACACATGGGACTCATCATACACATATTTCCGTAGCATTGACACATGGAAAACATCATGGACCCTCGAAAGCTCAGAAGGTAATGCTAATCTGTAGGCAACTCGACCAATTCTCTCCACAATCTCATAAGTTCCAATGAAACGGGGGCTCAGTTTCCCGCGTCTGCCGAATCGCACAATACCTTTCCAAGGAGATAACTTCAAGAATACCCAATCTCCAACTGCAAATTCCAGATCTCTGACTCGGTGGTCTGCATAACTCTTTTGTCTGTCTTGGGCTGTCTTGAGTCTGTCTCGGATGAGTTTAACCTTTTCCGTTGTTAAGTCTATCAATTCAGATTTAGACAATTTCCTTTCGCCCACCTCAGTCCAACACAAAGGGGTTCTGCACTGTCGTCCATATAAGGCTTCATAAGGAGCCATCCCGATACTTGCTTGGTAACTATTGTTGTAGGCGAATTCCATCAATGGTAGATGTGACTCCCAAGTACCCTGGAATTGCAAGACACATGCCCTCATCATGTCCTCCAAGGTCTGAATAGTCCGTTCCGATTGCCCGTCGGTCTGAGGGTGGAATGCCGTGCTAAAATGCAATCTCGTCCCGAAAGCTTCCTGTAAGCTTTGCCAGAATCTGGATGTAAATCGGGGATCTCGATCAGATACAATAGAGACAGGAGTACCATGGAGTCGAATAATCTCGTCAATGAAGAGTCTGGCATACTGCGTCAACCGAAAGTCTTCCCTTACAGGTAGGAAATGAGCTGATTTGGTAAGCCTATCCACTATTACCCAGACTCCATCATGTCCTTTAGGCGTTCTAGGAAGTTTAAACACAAAATCCATGGTTATATGATCCCATTTCCATTCCGGTATCGGTAGGGGTTGCAGTGCTCCATAGGGTCTTTGCCTTTCAGCCTTTACTTGTTGACATACCAAGCACTTACTCACAAACTCTGCAATCTCCCGTTTCATACCCGGCCACCAATAATGCTCTCGTAACGTACGGTACATTTTCGTCCCACCTGGATGCATTGCATACGCTGAACTATGGGCCTCGTCCAGAATCTCTTTCTTTAATGCTACATTTTCGGGCACACACAACCGTCCGTCCTTTACTAGGGCTCCATCCCTTCTAATTGCAACATCTTGTCGTTCCCCCGCATCAGCTTCAATTCGAAGGACACACAAGATAGGGTCTTCCAGTTGGGCTTCAATAACTCGACCAATCAGAATTGGTCGCACCTGGAAACTTGCTAGTAAGCCACCCTGGTTATCCAGTCCCAAAGCAACTCCAGTCCTACGTAGTTCCACCAACAAGGGTAAATGCACCATTCGTAGATGTGCCACAGTGTGAGCTGATTTCCGACTCAGTGCATCCGCTACCACATTAGCTTTTCCAGGATGGTACTCAATCGTGCAGTCGTAATCCTTAATTAGCTCCAACCATCGTCTCTGTCTCAAATTCAATTCCTTCTGTGTGAAAAAGTACTTCAAACTCTTATGATCCGTGAAAAGTCTACATGTCTCCCCATACAAGTAATGTCTCCAAATCTTCAGGGCATGTACCACCGCAGCTAATTCCAAATCATGAGTGGGATAGTTACGTTCATGCGGTTTCAGTTGTCGAGAGGCATATGCGATTACCTTTCCATGTTGCATTAACACACACCCTAATCCTTGTAAGGATGCATCACTGTACACTTCAAACTCTCCACTATCATCCGGAAGGGTTAAGATAGGAGCGGAGGTCAACCTTTTCTTCAATTCTTGGAAACTTTGCTCACAGTCTTCGCCCCAAACAAACTTGATTCCTTTCCTGGTTAGGCGGGTCATCGGAGCAGCAATCGCGGAGAAGCCTTCCACAAAACGTCTGTAATAACCGGCCAATCCCAAAAAGCTCCTTACTTCGGTTACTGTCTTTGGCTGCTCCCAGTTTGCTACCGCTTCTATCTTCTGGGGGTCAACACGAATCCCATCCGCGGAAATCACATGTCCCAGAAAACCAACACTCGTTAACCAAAATTGGCACTTACTCAGTTTGGCAAAGAGCTGGTTCCTCCTTAGCGTATCAAGCACAATCCTCAAATGTTCCTCATGCGCCCTCTTACTGCTTGAATACACTAGAATGTCATCAATGAACACAATAACAAATCGGTCAAGGTACTTCCGGAATACTCGGTTCATCAAATCCATGAATGTCGCAGGTGCATTAGTCAATCCAAATGGCATCACCAGAAATTCATAATGACCATATCGGGTTCGAAAAGCTGTTTTTGGAATGTCCTCCTCCCGAATCCTTAACTGGTGGTAACCAGAACGCAGATCAATCTTCGAAAAATACTTGGCTCCCCTTAATTGATCAAACAGATCATCAATCCGAGGCAAAGGATACTTATTCTTTATCGTGACTTTGTTAAGTTGCCTGTAATCCATACAGAGTCTCAAACTTCCTTCCTTCTTTTTCACAAACAATACTGGGGCTCCCCATGGCGATACACTTGGTCGAATGAATCCCACATCCACAAGATCTTGCAACTGTACCTTCAATTCCCTTAACTCAGCTGGTGCCATCCGATAAGGTGTCAAGGATATAGGTCGTGTACCAGGAATTAGTTCGATAGTGAACTCAATCTCTCGAGAAGGGGGTAATCCTGGTAAATCCTCAGGAAATACATCTGGGAAGTCACACACTACTGGGATATCCTCGGCCTTGATTGGTGCATCCCGCACATCGACAACATAAGCTAGATAACCCTGACAGCCCTTCCTCAGAAATCTATCTGCCGAGAGGGCTGATATGACTCTAGGGGTTATCATCCTCCGATCTCCCTGAAATATCACCTCAGGTAATCCAGGGCTCCGAAGTATCACCCTCTTATCGAAACACTCGATAGAGGCATGATGGGTTGTCAGCCAATCCATCCCAAGGATAACATCAAAGTCACACAAGTCTAAGAGTATCAAGTCAACCACTAGATGCACGTCCCCTATCACAATAGGGTATCCTCGTATTACTTGGTTTACTACATACAACTCTCCAGTCGGTGTACCGACTCCCATCTCACATCCGATCGCAGAAATCTCTCTATCTGCCAACAGTGCATACTCCCGAGAAACAAAAGAGTGGGTAGCTCCCGGATCTATTAAAGTACGTGCATGATGACCGAAAATAGTAAGCATACCTGTCACCACCTCCGGGGCTGCTCGGGCCTCCTGTTGAGTCACTGCATAGACTCGAGCCTGTGGTCCCGAAGTCCGACCACGCCCTCGTGATCCACCAGATCCACCCCGAGTTCTGCCACCTCCTCTCCCACTTGCAGCATTTGAAGCCGAAGTCGTACTAGGGCCCCGCTCAGTAGAGCCCCATCCAGTGCCGCTACTACCAACCAATCGTGGACAGTCTCGTTTGAAGTGACCCGGCTCCCTACAGTAAAAGCAGACAAGAACATTGCCTCGGTCATTACTCTGTCGGTCAGTAGATCCCACTGATGCCTCTCTGAACTGTGCAGTCGCTGATGGTCGATACCCAAATGTCTGTGTTCCCCTACCTCCATAACTCGGACGAGCGCCACGCGAAGATCCAGAGCCATAATTACCTCGCTTGGAGGACCTCTGGTTCGTAGATCCCTGGTACTGACGGTCCCGGCGTCGACCAGAGCCCGAAAACTGCTGTGGCACTGGCAAGGTCGCCTCAACTCGTGCAGCTGCATCAGACAACTCTCGCAGGGTGGCATAAGTTCCCACAGTCACAGCTCCTCGGATGTCATTCCTCAGTCCTTGCTCGAACCTTCGGCACTTGTCCTCCTCGTTAGATACATAAAGAGGAGCAAAACTGGACAGGTTCAGGAATTTCAGTTCATAGTCTGCCACTGACATGTCCCCCTGATGTAGTTGTAGGAATTCAACCTCCCTGGCATTACGAAAGGAGCGAGGATAGAACTGATCCAGGAAACGATGACGGAAGTCCTCCCAACTCAGAGTACGGGCATCCATCCCTGTTAGTTGCAATCCGCGCCACCAACGGTAAGCTTGGCTGCTCAGCATAAATGTGGCCAGTGGAACCATATCTCCTGGTGGACATTGCATAATCTCGAAGATCCGCTCAAATTGAGTGATCCACTCAAAAGCCTCTTCTGGATCAGTCAGGCCAGTGAATGCAATGGCCCCTAAACGTTGAGCTCTCTCAATGTCCGGACCTCCAAAATCATCGCCAGACTGGGTACGGGGCTCGCGTCTCGGAGGCATATTGTGATGTTCTGTAAGAGAAACATATCAATATCACAATTCGTGTATACTAATGTGTAAGACTCAGACCGTGACCTAATGCTCTGATACCAATTTGACAAGACCCATCCCGATTATCCCTCGATAGTCGTGATGAATCCTGCTCCCATCTGACAATAACTAAAAATTTCCAAAAGTAACCAAACTTATAAACATACCACACACAACAAATCCCGAAAACATTGTCAGACAAGGGATAGTTAAGTTTTACAGACCAATGACGTCACAAGTTTGACTAGTCAAGGACAATACAGAGCATAGGTATCATTACAGATAGGGGTCAAATTCCTACTCTGTAGAATGTCTGAGTGCGCAACGGTCTATTTATTCTTTTGCCTCGCTTGCCTCGTTTTTAGCCCTCGTACCTGTACACTGGCCTGGAGGGTGCATAAAACAATAAAGGTGTGAGTGGACAAAAATGACCTCTTATAAAAACATTTGCCAAAATACAATTCTTACCCTCCAGTTTTCACAAACATGCATGCATATCATAAAACACGAGTGATAATGGGAAATCAATTAAAGTGGATCAATCAAAACAATTTCCACAAAACCACGGGACTTATTTCCATATCTTGTTGCTTAGAGTCACGTTTTATCCCTGCAACGCGTGCATATCAATAGGCTCAAGGACCGCTCAAAATCCGAGCATCCGCCGCTGTGAACACATCACTAGCCGGCATTCCAGATCTAGTGAACACATCACTTACCGATCCATATAATCCAGCACATCTGATCTGAGTCAAGCCTCCCCTGGGCTGCAAGACAAAGATCGTGCTACGTGACCTCTTCGGGGTAAACACTTCCATCCCGAAGGCGAGCGTTATCTCCAGGGTGCACTCCGGGGAAAAACATATTTTCTCCCGAAAGCCCTAAATATCCGCAACATATCACCATCACTAAAACCAGTGAAAAACAGTTGCATTGAAAACCAAATCAAATATCAATACAGGGTCTCAGCCCTAAGTTAACCAAAGTCCCGATTTACTTTATAAATCCGAAATCATCATTATCATCATATAATCACATGGAAAATGCAAATCCAATCAGAAACACAATTCCATTGGGTCCCACCCCAAAATACCAATTTCACGTAAATCCGTGCAACCGTAAACCCGAGTTGCCACGATCACGTAAATCCATAAAATCAATCATTGACTCATAATCCGAGTCCAAATATCATTTTCAATCCGGGCCTAGCCCAAAACATCAATTGCACGTTCCTCGTAAAACGTGCCCGAAAGACTGATTAAAATAATCACAAAAATCACGAAAATACCAAAAATCATCAAATTCACATGTAACTCCAAATCCGAGTCAAAATCATTATTTACTTGGGTTCTCACGCCCACAATATCATTTTTAACCAATTTCATGATTTCTCGAAAAGCGTGTCAGAATATAATAATATAATAATCATAAAACCGAGAAAATCGAGAAATCACCGAATCAAAGCATCAATCATGTCAAATTATAGAAAATCATATAAATAAGCATTTAAACCATATATGCATGCATCACAGTCAGAAAATCAAAAGTCCACTCACACACACCGTCCCGATTGTTCAGCCTCGAGCTGTTCGTTTTCCTCCGAAGTCCCGGGAATATTCCAGCCTGTCAAACAAAGTGATTTAAGGTTACTAGGCTATCATACAATCCTTAAACAGGAATCCCCTAATTGTCGGAATTTTATAACATTATTTTAATATAAATTTAAACGTGTCGGGTACTCGGAACTACACTGAAACCATATCCGATTGACCCGAAACCAACGCGGATAGGTTCGTATCATCGAGAACATCAAGTCTCATGTTGAACACTTTGCCGGAATCCTCCCCACGCGCCGTCACGCGCCGCCGCAAGCGGCTGCGCGTGAAAGCCACGCGCCCAGCACAGTACAGCTACAGTGCATCGTTCTCGCCCGTTTGTCTGATAAACGGGTTGAAATACCCGCGATAGGATCCGATGCAATCTCAGCCAATTCGACCTCAAATCGATCCGTTCTTTCAATTGATCTCATCTACTCTAACCTCATTTTAGTTCTGTGAATTCAATTACCTCAGGTAAGGTCCAAATCTTCACGACTCACGATCGAAATTCGACGGGTCTCCTAATCGGGTTTCACGATTCCGTGCCTGATTTTTCAATTAATTCATATGGTTAGCTTCGTGAGAGTATAATGAACAATTTTCCATGATCAATTTCGATTGAGCTTACCTCTAAGTATCTGAACTCAAGGTCGATTTTTGGCAGCCATGGCAGCGTCCGTTCTTCCTCAATTCGACACGAATTCTTCTCGTTTTTGTTGCAAAGCTTTTAGTTTTGATCCCAGCAACCTAATGGAATCCTCAATTGCTCCTCTCCTGGCTCCCAAATCCGAATTCGATTTTCCCCCAATTTCCCAGAATTTTCGAAGCAAAATTCTCTCAGTTCTCTGAACCTCTCGAGTCCCTCTCTCTCAGTTATGCTACTTAGACGTTCAATTGCATAATGACGACGAGTTTGGGGCTTATCACGGGCCAATTGGACATAATCATGGTCCAAGCCTTAATTTGGGGAAAAGTTGTCAAAAGGGGATATTATTGTGTTTCCCTTAAGACCCGGTTCTGTGTTTTATGAAGTGAGAATCAGACAAAAGACAAGTCTGATCAAGGCCAAAAGTCCATTTTGCCCCTGGTTGGACAAATTACCATTTTGCCCCTAGCCTTCCGTGACCCGTAACGTTCGTAACCGAACTCCGTTTTCGACGTGCCGCCTGTCGTTGTACTCCGGGCATCGAGACCTACCTAACGGTCTTCGAATCGTGTGAAAATTAGTTGGCAAACAAAAAGTCAACATTTTCCCCCTTTCCGCCCAAATTACGAAAATGCCCTTGGGCTTCCGAACGTCATAACTTTTTCCCAGATTGTCGGAATTGGGCGTGCCACCTGTCTATGGACTCGTGACGTCCCGAACTACGTCACGGTCATCGGTCAACATCCGTTTGATTCACCAATCAAAAAGTCAACAATTTGACTATACTATTCACAAGGGTAAAAACGTCATTTACTCATTATGTTACAAAATTACATTTTCTAAATGTCCGGGGCGTTACACTGTAGCATCATCATCAACCTCCAGCGGCCGGTTCAGACCAGCCGGCGCGGTTCAATCTCTGCAACTGGACCGGCGTGACCGGTCCAGGCCCCTACAACCCGTATTTTTGTGCGATTTCAAGCAAATTCAATCCTATAATTCCTATTTTAATCCTAGGAGTCCAACCCCATTAACTACAACCCCTAAAACCCACGAAACCCGACCGGTCCAACTTGAACCTCACGGTTCAAAGGTTCCAAAACCTTCCCACGGTGTCACAGCCATCCAACACCTACCAAAACCATCCTAGAAACCTTCTAGCAACCTAAATAACCCATTTAAACCGATACAAACGGCTCATAATGCTTAAATCGACAAATAGAGGGAAAATGGGTTAATCGGGTACCTGTTCGGGTTCATGGATTCCGTCCACGGCAGCGTGGCTTCCAGCCGGCCACCACCATCCCTCCTTCATTCTCTCAGCCTCTGGGCTTCTGTCCTGGTCATGGTTGAAGGTTTGGATTGGTTTAAGGGGATGGGGTGAGATCGAGTTTAGTTGTGCAGGGAGAAAGGAAAAATGATCGATGCACGGGGAAGATGCATGAATATGTGTGGGCTGTGCAATGGATGGGTGACACTTGTCACTCATCCATTGGGCCCTTGTAAATATCTGGCCCACTTAAGGACAAAAGCTATGACATTTCGTAAAACGTGCAATAGTGCCCTGAAACGTCCGTGAACCGTAACTTCGTCGTCGAACATCCGAATTCGACGTGACGCCTGTCTACGGATTCATATCATCCCTATCTACGTAACGGTCTTCGGCCCTTGGCCATCTGACCTCTTGGCCAAAAAGTCAACATTTGACCCCTTTTAACCAAAATTACCAAAATGCCCCTAAACTTCTGAACGTCATAACTTCCTACTCGAACGTCGGAATTGAACGTGCCACCTGTCTATGAACTCGTGACGTCCTAACCTACGTCACGGTCATCGGTTCAAGTCCATTTGACCGTCCGAACGAAAAGTCAACGTTTTACCCAAGCTAGGGGCAAAACGGTCATTTCGCATCGTTCGTCCGATTTCGCCTAACTAATCACGGATTAGCCTCACTAATCGTGATTAGTCACTAATCTAATCTAGGAATTTGCGACGGGTCGTTACAATGTACTTCAAGATGACTTTAGTTAACACCAAGAATTGAAATATCGATATCGACGGATATATCGCTAGTTAAATTTACGGATATCTCATTTTATATATCGATATCGTTTACGGTAAAAAAAAAAGACAGAAATTTAGTTTAAAAGTTGGAAATTTTTAATGAAACTTTGAAAAAAAATTTAAATATCCAATAATAGTTATATAGGACTAATAAAAACTATATAATGACTTTGATATAATAAATATATGATGAATAATATAATATAATAGGGTTCTGACGATGACTAATAATATAAAATTTTAAACATAAATATAAATTAAAGTGAATTACTATAATTCAATGTTAATATAGTTAAAAAATATAACAATAAGCATAATAATGAAGTTTACATTTACATAATAATTTAGAAAATAATAAGTGAAAATTAGGCGTAAAACGAATTCTTATTAACCGTATGTTCATCTTATATTTTTCTAAAATCCATTAATATTCAAATTAACCATTCAACATAATTTGCTTCAATTCAACATAACTTGCTTCAAATTAACCATCTCTACGAATTCTTCCATTCAACATAATTTGCTTCTAAAATCCATTAATATTCAAATCAACCTTATATTTATATTCCCAAATTTTCTTATATCAAGTACTAATTTAAATCTAAAACATATTATATCGGATATTTAGAAATATACTCATATGTTATCCAATTAACTTAAAAGTTGTACCATTAAACTCAAAAATTAAAAACAAAAATAGACTTCATAATATATAACTAAATTGAAAGTTAACTTCGATTTTTTCATGGTAATTCAAAAAGTTTATAGGAAATTTTTAAAAAAATGAGATTCAAAGTGAAAAGATTGAATTCATAAAAAATCGAAAATAAATTAGATCAAAATAAAATAAAATATAACATTATTTTTAATTAAATTATAAATTCTTAATTATATTTCATTATAATTTATTTGAATACATATAGACTATACAGCATAATTGAATTGAATGGTGCGAAAACCTCCTTCCAAGACCCTACAGCTATTAAACCCCCTTTTCTTGCTAGTTGCCACGTTTAGTTCTATATTATTAAAACCCTTTTCTTTAAGTTATTAAAACCCCTTTCAAAAAAATATATATATTTCAAAGGAAAAAAACAATATAATATATTATCAATATATATTATTCATTTATATAAACTCCATTTGCTTGCCAGGTTTCTATCACTTTAATTTTCCTCTCTTCTCTCTCTCCCTCCCTCCCGAAGACGTCCTCAGTTCCTAGTCTTCATCTTCTCTGCAAGGCTGCAACTCCATAGCTAAATCTAGTCAAATTAGGACTAAATTTAGTCTTATTTTTCATATAAATCATTCTCCATGTGGAGATAAACAAGATGAGAAAAGCCCAACCCTTCTTTGCCTGCTTCGACGTTGGAATCGGACGAACTGAAGCTCGAAGGTACGACAGCGATGGATAACAATCGGTGAAATCGGTGGAAATCGTCGTTATACTTCAATATCTGACGAAACCATGGATATTAGGGTGAAGAAATTTCTTCCCCTTGTTTAAATGTCGACGCCTAATTTTTTCGATATATGGATCGAAATATCGACAAAACCCCCGATATTTCAATCCATTAAAAAAAATAACAATAATTAACATTTATTTCTTAAAATAAGTTAAGATTTTTAATTTATAATTATTCATAACTTAATGTGAAAAAAATAATAAAAAATTTAAGAACCCATCTTCCCATCTTTATTAGAAACCATCTACTGGTTGATCGAACGGAGGAAAAACAGCTCAATGTCAGATTAGATTCGTTAACTTTGGCGAAATTTGTTACGTTCGATTGAATTCTTGGTTGTTCACCGGAGAAGGGGAGATGAGAAAGAGAGAAGAAGAATTGGGCGACGGCTGGAGAGTTGGTTTCCGCCGAGTAGTAACTGGGCTGGGATGGAGTTTCTTTCCGGTGGATGGAAAGAGCTGTGTTGTTTTTTACATTTAGATTTAATTTTAATAATAATATTTAACTAGAGTTAATTAGAATTAACAAAGGGTAGCTAACTAGAGTTAATTCTATTTTATTATTTGTTACTGGAATTGTGCAGAGATTGGAAACAAAGCATGGATCTGATCCTCCAACGTATTCCAATCTGGTTGAGATGTTGAAAAGGGAAGCAACAGAAGGCATTGCAAGAAATGTGAGCAGTTGCAGTAGGGCCTTTGTTTGGCTCACCAGGTAATTAAGTAAAATACCTTAATGAACCTCTTCGTGCAAGTGCAATCTTATTTCCAGGGACTGCATATATAAACCAAAGTCTGCTTCCAAATTTCTTTCTAAAGTAATTAGTTTGTTGTATATAAAGCAGATCTCTAGATTTTGGCGTGGCCTTATTGCAAAGTTTAGTAAGAAATCCAGGGCAGAGCATGAAGCAGGCAGTGGAAGATTCTTATAATATCACCTTGAAGCCGTGGCATAGATGGATTTCATCAGCTGCTTCTAAAGTAAAATCATTATTACTTCTCCTCCTCCTCCTCCTATCCTCATGAACTTCATTCATTAATATATGATGTATAAAAACCATGGATATCTCAATCTCTATTATTATAGACCAAGAGACTAAATTCGGCACGTTAAAAGCTTCACTAAACAAAATTGGACAATAATGCCCTTTTATTAATGGGTTTTTTCTTTAAAGAATGAAAATAATATAAATAAGGACAAAATTATAAAAAAATCATATATTTTAAATTAAAATAAATGATAAAAAATAATATTTTAGTGGAGAAGTGAGTAGCTACTTCATTTCTTATATCATTATTTTTAATTTGTATTTATTTAGTTTTATTTCTTCCAAAAATTAAATTAAAAGTGAGTTCTATTTGTTGGTAGCTGGTAGGTAGGGGTGAGCACGGTACGGTTCGATACAGATATTGGTAATATTCAAATCCAAACTGTTAAAATTTTAACGGTTGGATACAGTTTAAATTTTCTAAAATTAAAAATAAAACTGTTACTAACAGTTTGGTTTGGATCGAAACGGTTTGAAACCGTTTAGGAATTAAAAAAAAAAATCAAAGATATAAAAAAAATCAATGCT
Source organism: Prinsepia uniflora (assembly GCA_032719365.1). NCBI lineage: Eukaryota > Viridiplantae > Streptophyta > Magnoliopsida > Rosales > Rosaceae > Prinsepia > Prinsepia uniflora. The sequence goes on from CM064864.1 coordinate 50,137,484, forward strand.
CAAAATTTTATATATTAAGTTTAATAAGGATTAGATTGTAAACATTATCAATATATTAAAATTTATCAAACAAATATTACTATTTAATAATTTTTTATTATACTCTTATATGGGTATACATGTATTTATATGAATATATCTATATATCCTTTTATTTTTATTATTTTTACTTTGTATTAATACTAGATTTAAAAATTAATAATAATTAATATATTCATTAATAGCTCGGTTTAAATTTAATGGATTTCCAAAATAAAAATTCAAATCCAAATCGTTACTAACAAAGCGGTTTGGATTTTCAAACCGTTTAATTTTTATCTGTTCAAACATAAACTGTTGAATAAAAAACAGTTTTAAGTGAATCGGTTAGTGGTTTTAGGGGATTCATACCCATCTCTACGGGTAGGTAGGTCAAGGCTCTCGATAGGATTACTTTTATAGGGACACTTTCCTTAAGTTAGCTGCCTCAATTTGTAACGATATAGACAATTTAACCTGAACTGACTTAGAACTCACAAATATAATTATTGTACGTGTTGTAGGTAGCTCTAATGCGCTTGCCGGACAACGAAACCTTCATTAGTAGCCTGATGGCAGAAGATGGCAACTATGACAACCTAAAACTGGAAATTGAGACCTTGCTTTCTTTACTTGTGCCCTATTCGGAACAGATCCACTCTATTCTGCTAATATATAATTAAAAAAGTCTGTTTTTCTTTTCACTTTGAATCACGCATTGTTTGATTGTACGTGGCTTGATTTTACAGAGATTTTATCACTTGGACAAGTTGAAATCTAACTGACGAGGTCACGCAGATGGCGAACAAACCAAACGTATGTATTTTATGTAAACAACATATACAAATTAATTAATTATTACGTGTCATCCTACAAATCAACATTAACAGTGTCGGAATAACGAGCATTATTTGTCATCACTGTTCTCTTTCTATGTTACGTGCTCTCTAATTTAATTAGCACAATTAACTCATAAGTCTTTATTAATATATAAGTTTATTTAAAAACTTACTGTGGAACTCAAAATCATCCGAAAATTATGGAGCCGCCACGCGTCCCGTAATTCCCAAAAATGACCAAATTGCCCTTGGAAAATAACGCTGATCATTTGAAAAACACCCGCACATTAAATAATCTATTTACCAGTTAAATACGTTATTTGATCGGGTTAAAACCTCCGTAATATTGATATTCTCCCCGAGAGTTAATTATCGTTATTCTTAATAATGAATAATTAATATTAATATTAAAATACAACAAATATCATTACTATCATAATGAGCCATCATTACAATTATTAAATAATATATTTAATAATAATATATTATTTACTAATTAAATATTCAACCGACCAATCAGAACGCTCCAAGGCTCCCAAGATTTTCCTATAAATAGGAAGGCACATTTCATTTCCAAGGGACGTTGATTCTTCGTTTCGAAGTATATCCCTTTCCTCTCTCGAAGCTAACTTAGGCATCAGAGTGTTCTTGGTCGAACAACCCCCCCGGGTAAATCGATCGAGGCAACGATAGCTAATTGTTTGCTGTTTGCAGGAATTGTGAGGACTTTTCGCGACGGGTTCAATCTTTGATTCAACAATTGGTGCTTTCATTGAGAGCTATTGAGTTATACTCAGAAGAAGCTCTCTCATTTGTTCATCGTTCATCTTTCTTCGTTCGTCGTTCATCGACATTGTTCGAAGATTTTGAACGTTGTTCATCACTCATCAAGAATTTGTTCATCGTTCATCTTTCTTCGTTCGTCGTTCATCGACATTGTTCGAAGATTTTGAACGTTGTTCATCACTCATCAAGAATTTGTTCATCGTTCATCTTTCTTCGTTCGTCGTTCATCGACATTGTTCGAAGATTTTGAACGTTGTTCATCACTCATCGGGAATTCTTTCATCGTTCATCTTTCTTCATTCGTCGTTCATCGACATTGTTCGAAGATTTTTGAACGTTTGTTCATCGTTCATCTCCCTTCGTTCGTCGACATTGTTCGAAGATTCTGAACGTTGTTCAAATTATCCATCAAACAGCTTTCCAACTCAACATTCTTCGAATCAGCATGGCTAAGGTTCGTCGATCCGTTCAGTCAGCCGGAGAAGGTGTTTCTGCCTCAACGGCCCAGACGAGGAATGAGGCTCACATAGAAACTCCGGAGAAGCGCCCAACTCAACCCAGGCGTGTGTCCATAGAATCACCCATGGAGACACTTGGAGGGAGGCCAACCTTCAGTTTTGGAGCGTTCCCCTCTCCAGCTAACCAAGTACCCGCGCTAGGGGAAGGAACTTCGGCTTTGCAACAAGCAAACGAGAGGTTGATGGGAAATACATCACGACATGATCAACCCACAACAAACATGGTCCTAAGGGACTTTCTGGACGGGTGTCATGACATCTCAGGGAGAAGTCGTCACCAACCTCCCCAGGACAACTTGGCGCGGCAAGTTGAAGGGTTAAGCAAACAAGTTCAACTTCAGTCAGAGCTCTTACAGCAACTCCTAGCAGAGAGACCAGTCCAAGAGCAGGACAGACATTCCACGTCACGTGGAAAACAGGAGCATGCTCAAAGGCGTCCTGGGAAAGAACCAGTCCACTGCCGAACAATGTCACAGACACTTCGCTAAACAATTCCAGTGAAGAAAGTCATACTCACCGAGCAAAAAACCGTCAACGCCTAAGGTCATCAGTACGTGTACGGCTAGGAAATAAGCCTGGGGCAACCTCACGGGCAGAGCGCTCACAACACTCCCATGGAGGCAGGGGGCAACTTCGAGCTCTACACAAAAATCCAAAACAATCTGCCCACGGCAGTAAAAGGGAAGACGACGCCTACTCCCCTGCACGATCTCAGAAATCAAGGGGAGAAGCTCAAGGAGGTTCTCGACGATTAGCACAAAGGGACTCATCGCCTCGGCAAGGAGCATTGCGGGCTAATGATGTTCAAAAATTGCTGGACATGCACCTTCGTGCTCAACAAGGTGGCGATCTAGAGGACGATCTACGTCGCCAGATACAGCTTTCTACGCCCTTTATAAGGGATATTGAGGAGGAGCCATTCCCCCAGAGATTTGCAACACCAAACTTCACTCCATTCAAAGGAGCCTCCGACCCGGTAAAACACATAGATCATTATCGAGGAGTCATGATCCCCCACAGGTCTAACGATGCGCTCATGTGCAAAGTTTTTCAAGCTTCCCTTCAAGGACAAGCCATGACTTGGTTCAATCATCTCCCCCCGAGGTCGATTGAGTCCTTCGAAGAGTTGGCTTTGACATTTGTGAAGGAATACGCACAACTTTGGACAATCGAGGTGAAAGACGACCATATTTTCTCTGTCCGAAGGAGAGCAAAAGACACTCTGCGACAATACATACGGAGATTTTGTGAGGAGAAATCTCGCATTATCGGCTGTAATGACTTTGTTGCGGCAATGGCATTCAAGCAAGGACTCCCTCGAGACAGCCAGCTTTACGGGGACATCGTCATGAGCAATGCGCGAAGTCTTTCCAAAATACTTTCGCTAGCAGAACGACATGCAAGTTGGGAGGACGAGAAGAGCGCCGCTCATACTCATGGCCATGCTGGGACTAGCGAAAAGGCCTCCAATGAGGATGAATCCCATGGAAAGTCTGCAACTGGAAAGCCCAACAAGCGAAAGGCAGGGCAACACTCCCAAACACCAGTTATGGGGAGGCCTAACTTGCAGCTATCTTTACCAGCCCATCAGATCCACAATGAAATTAAGAACAAGCCATGGTTTAAGAAGCCAGAGCCAGTCAAAGGCAATCAAGAGAATGCTGATAAAACCAAATGGTGCGCCTATCATGAATGTTATGGGCACAATATCAGCACATGTATATCTTTCGAAAGATATCTCCGAAATCTCCTGAGGGAGGGGCATTGTACAGACTACATCAAAACAAGACTGTAAATCACATGGAGAACAAAGAGTCAAACGAGCCAGCGTCAAAGGTGATCCGCATCAACTAGACGCAAGTCAACATTAGAAAGACATAAAACTCTATGGAGCTTTTCAAATTTGCTTTTCAAGTTGCCTTCTGAATTCAAGTATCAATGAAATGAGATTAACAAATTGATTTGTTCACCATGTACAATTTTCAAAGCTTATTCTCTCTAGTGTAAAAAGCCTTCATGATCGAAGCATCTAAGCCTTCGTCATCGAAGCATCTGAGTTTTCGCCTTGCGAAGCATCTAAAGCCTTCGCCATGCGAAGCACCTAGGCCTTCGTCATCGAAGCATCCAAGCCTTCGTCATCAAAGCATTCAAGCCTTCGCCTTGCGAAGCATCTAAGCCTTCGCCATGCGAAGCACCTAAGCCTTCGTCATCGAAGCATCCAAGCCTTCGCCCTGCGAAGCATTCAAGCCTTCGTCATCGAAGCATCAAAGCCTTCTGAGTCCTGCAAATTTCTGTGCAGCAGGGAGAGCTCATCTCGAGTGGTATCTTGCTCATTTTCTATCAGCATCCTCTCTGCACGGCTCATCTCCAACTCGCCCATTTTGGCTTCCGATGTGAAATTGAGACCTCAAGTTTTTTTAAGTTATCGCAATCTCACATCAACAACATAACTTTCCATTTCCGTCTGCCCTTCACATCAAGATGGCACATTCGTAGGGCCAGAACGGAAAGGTTAGGAAAGAAGTTGCTCGGTATGCTTATGGGTTAGGAAAGAAGTTGCTCGGCATGGTTTTTTCTCCCAAGAACCAGTAAGCCCTTGTTTATTGTCCTTCTTCTTAACAACAGTCTCCTTCAAGCACAGTGGAACGCACAACCACTCCTTGATTGGGATGTTTGAAAGCTTCTCGCCATTCATGGAGAGAGTAGCCGGCTCATGTCCCGAAACTCTAGAAGAACATCTGTCGCCAAGCTCCACGAGAACGTCGCTTGAAAAGGAAATTTGATTGCGAGCCTTCCACTCCATGAAGTCTTCGGGTTTCTCAGATTCCATATCTTTCCCTCGGAATTGACTTAGGCCACGAAAACCGCCACGCTCCCACAGGGCAAGTTTGCCGGGTCTCTCAGCACCTTGACGCATGGCGAGCATGTATGTGGTACTAGCAAGAGTCACAGTAAGTGTGATCCTGCCTACCGATGCTCACTAGTCACGTCCGCAAGTGCACTCAGTCACCGCCAAGTCCCCGTCGACTGTTCAGCCAAACTCCGTCCACCACGTGGCACTGGTAGTACACCCGCTCCAACAAAGTTTCTAAACACCTTCGACGGACTCTTGATGCGTAGCAAGCATATTTGCGGTACTAGCAAGGGTCACGTTAAATGTGAGCCAGCCTACCAATGCTCGCACGCACCGTCCAAACCGCTCATTTTCCAAGCTGGACGCACTTCCGTAATTTCCCACGCTTTCCAGGAATCTCGAATCCTGTCCAAAAAACAACATGAAAGGTCATTAATGACTCTAAAAATATCATATCAATTTTCCACAATTTTTCGGAAATTAAATATTAATTTAAAACATAACCTAAAACCTTCGGACCCTCGAAACAGTATCGATACGATGTCCGATTAACTCGTATCCAACACCAAAAATGTTCAATACATTAAGTATAGCAAAACACCTGTTGAACACTTCCCCAGAAAGTCTACCACGCGCCCTCACTCGCCGCCGTGAGTGGCTGCGCGTGAAACCAACGCGCCGTGAACATTGATTGCTACAGTGTCGTCCCTGCAACCCATTTCTCTGATAAACGGGTCATGCAACCCGCGTCGCAACCCGACGAGTTTCACGCCAATTTGACACCCAATCCTGCAATTGAACATTCAAAAAGCTTAGGTATAAGTCTAATTAAAGTTCTATATACTTAATTAGACAATTGATTACCTTAAACCACACGATTCGAAGATGAACTTCGAAGAACACCCGGACTCTGTTCAAACTTCGAATTTCCTTAATCGCAACATATTTCCTTCAATTGATCAATCCAGAAGCTCAAATGGACTATGTTAAACTCTTTCCCCACTTCAATTGCGTCGATTAATCTCTCTACGATCACGACTCAACGTCGAAATTTGCTTACTGTCGACTTGACCGTTCAGAGCCAATTGGGCCTCAATTGGCTTCGTTCTTTCGATGATTCTGGTCGTAGCAATCCCAGGAAGCTCAAAGTAAGCTCAATTTGGATCTTCAAAGTTCGTAACTTCGATTTCGAATTTCCCCCCAAAACACCAAAATTTTCGATTCTGGTTTCTCCTCACACTCACTATCCCCGTGTTTTCCCTCAGTTAAATCCGACTCCTCAAACGCTCAATTACTCACTATCAAGAACAATTTCATCCAGTGTTTTCACGGATTGAAGATGTAGGATGAAGAAAATTAATGGAGTTTAAATAGAAATTAGGGATAATTAAACAATAATTAAAACATAATGATGTTAAAGTCCATAAAACATGGAGCTGTGTTTAGGGGTCCCTAAATCAAGGGATGGGTGACACTTGTCACTCATCCAAGTGTCCACACTCAACGGTCACTATTCACAATTTAATATTATTTTAATCGAAATCCCGGTTTGTTCGGTTAATCGTTTTCGTCCCCGAGACCACAACTTTGTCGACGAATCTCCGATTTTGGCATGCCGCCTGTCTATGGATTCGTATCAATTCGACCTACGTAACGGTCTCTGGCCCACGTCCTTTGGACCCCCGGGCTCAAAAGTCAACATTTTTCCCATGCTTGGGGGCAAAATGGTCATTTTTGCACATTATGACCGATTCACACCACTAAACCTAGATTAGTCTTTCTAAAAATAAAAATGGACTTCTAACCCTTATAATCAGGGGCATGATCGTCAAATAAACACGGGCTCGTTTCTTATACCTAACAGTAAAAGCTAACCCGGTAATATAAGATTCCAAACAATATACATCCCTCCGGATTCCCTGAATACCGAATCGATGTGGGGGCATTTGTGGAACCCAAAATCATCCGAAAATTATGGAGCCGCCACGCGTCCCGTAATTCCCAAAAATGACCAAATTGCCCTTGAAAAATAACGCTGATCATTTGAAAAACACCCGCACATTAAATAATCTATTTACCAGTTAAATACGTTATTTGATCGGGTTAAAACCTCCGTAATATTGATATTCTCCCCGGGAGTTAATTATCGTTATTCTTAATAATGAATAATTAATATTAATATTAAAATACAACAAATATCATTACTATCATAATGAGCCATCATTACAATTATTAAATAATATATTTAATAATAATATATTATTTACTAATTAAATATTCAACCGACCAATCAGAACTCTCCAAGGCTCCTAAGATTTTCCTATAAATAGGAAGGCACATTTCATTTCCAAGGGACGTTGATTCTTCGTTTCGAAGTATATCCCTTTCCTCTCTCGAAGCTAACTTAGGCATCGGAGTGTTCTTGGTCGAACAACCCCCCCGGGTAAATCGATCGAGGCAACGATAGCTAATTGTTTGCTGTTTACAGGAATTGTGAGGACTTTTCGCGACGGGTTCAATCTTTGATTCAACACTTACATATAAAAAAATTAAACTCATAGGTTATTTGATTAGTCAAAAAATTATACAATTTAAAATAGACCATAATTTTTATATAAATTACAAATAATGACATTCAATTGTAAACTAGTCCAACAATAATCTAAAAAATACTTACCAATATCTATCATGATTTTATCATTACTTTTTTTTTTTCTATTTTTTTATTATAATATAATATTGAGGATTATGAAAATATTATTCCTATTTATAATTTTTTTTTTCACTTGATCATTTTAAAAGTAACATGAGTATTTAATCCAACTTTAAATAAGATAATTAAAAGTAATAATTTTTCAAAAATACTTTTAAATTTTAAATTTGAAAATTCTTTATCTTCCGATATTAAATAATTTGGTTAATTTAGTATGTTTTAGAGATGAATTCTTGAATTTTGTGCCAAAATTCAAGAATTAATTAAACCGTACGCCGTACGATTTTCCACCACCATCTCACCTCTATCCCAAAAAACAAATTATATATCTCACCATTGAACCCCAAATAATTCGGACTTTATTTTTTATTTTATAGAAAAAAATTCAATTGTAACTAGATACAATATATATAATATAATATTTATTATATGCATAATATATTAAAGGGCTCAAGAGGCCAAAGAAATCAAATAATAAGGGGCACATGAGGCAAAGATGACCAAAAAAGACAATGTTATTTTTAATTGTTTAAAAGAATTCTCAATAACTCACTCATTCTCTTTATTGAGATATAAAAAGGTAAATGTGGAATTTATTGCTTACAAATTCTGTTTAGAGACTTTTGAATAAAATAAAGTTTGAGATAAGGTCTTATTTTGTTTAATATACAAGCATTAAATTTTTTAAATAAAATAAAAGTTTTTAAGGGTGTAACAATGATTTACTTATTTAATTATAATTAGTTTTGATATTGAATATTCCTTTTTAATTATGAATAATAATTTAAAAATTAAAATTTAAAAGGGTTGAAAAATAAAAACCTAAAAGCTAGCCACTTAATCTTCCCTACCCAGCGGTGTCCATTAGAACTCCGTCGAATATGTTAAAAATAAAATATGGATTAAGAATAATATTTTTTTAATGTAGAGCTGATTATTAGGATCAGATGCCGAATATATTAATGTGACGTTATTAAAATCTTACTGAAAATTTTAATCTAATTTAATGGAAAAAAAAAATATTGCGCACTGAGAATTAATAATTTGATAAATCTTAAAAAATAACCCCAAAAATAATATTAGTTGGCTCCTCAAACCACATTATTTAAAGATCCACATGAAGACCAAACCGTGCCAAAGCCAAATGGGGTGAGCAACTCTATTTCCCTCACTTCACGTGTGTATAAACCAATGTTCTAAATGATGCTAGTCGCTCCCAGGCAGTTGATAGGGGCTTATCGCATAGGCAGCTAGGCGGATGCCTAAGTGGTTTTTCTTTTAAGACATAATTTAATATATGAATGATATAATGAATACTAATAAATAATTTTAAAATAAAAATTCATTCTAAATACAAATAAATTGAGTTTCAAATTCTAAACATTCAAAATGGAAGCTAATTTCATAAATAGCATATACAATTATACATACATGTTACATGTATGGCTCTACCTCTTTTTCTCCACATTCCACAACATCATGATCACAAAGTCATATTGTGATAATGTCAATGGAGAATTAAGTAAAATCTAAATACAATTGTCACAAGGTCATATTATGTTATATTCTTCCTTAAATATTATTATGTACTTAATTAGTGGCTTAGTGCATTTGAATTCTTGGAATGGGTAGGTCCAAAACCAAATGTCCAAGTTCCAACCTCCTCCAGAGACCACGGGTAGACACTAGGCAAGAGATCACAATTCACAATGAATTCAATTACATATTTAAGTATTTAAATATTTATCAATTTGTTATTTTAGTTAATTTTATAACCATAACTCCATCCTTATCTACTTATCTTCATCTTGATCAGAAAAATAAAAAATCTACTTGTCTTCGCCAAAGTTTAAAAAACAAATCACTTATCTTTATTCTCCATTTTTCTCTTTATTTCGATACTGTCCTCTTGCACTCCGCTCCTCTCCTTTCTCCACACTCAATTTCCATTTCTAATTTGGCAATTTCCCATCGTGAGAGAGGCGCGAGAGGCAGAGAACGGAGAGTGCGTGAGAGATGCACCAAGAGTCCAAGACTGGAGATGAAACTGAAGACGAAGAGAGTGAGAGAGAGTCATCGCCGTCTCGACTCCATCTCCAATTGAGGCCTTAAGAGGTTCCAGATTTCTAGAGAGACGAGAGGTACTCATTCAATACCTGACATTTGAGTGGGTCTTTGATTGCAGCCGCGAAGGATAAGTTCGAGTGGGTCTTCAAGTTGAAGTGCGCGAGTTATGTAAGGATTGACGACACCAGGCAGTGAATTGCAATGAAGCGTCCAAGGCAAAAGGCCAAGGACGGACGATGGAGGCGATTCACGGAGGTAGGGTTCAATTTGGGTTAATTTTGCTTTTCTGTGACTGAGTCTCATTTGGGTTGGGTCAGTTAATGTAAGGGTTGTTATGAATTAAAATTCAAAATTATGATATTTCAATTGGGTTTGGCACTTTGGTGTAATGTTATGAAGTATGATTCATGAACATAGGATAGGAGTATGAATCATATAGTAGTTTGCGACTCTGAGTATGGTATGTATTTCACGGAGACCACGAGTTTGAGCTTGATTTGGAATGGATCCTTTTGATTTATTTATTTTTAATGTCTAAAACGCCTAGCCTGCCTAGGCCGCCCAGGTACCGCCTAGTCGGCATAGTCGCCGTGGAATTCGTCAGCCCCCTGTAACTATAGCTAACACATAGGGCTTATTCGGGGCGGTGCTGCTCCGCCTAGCCCCCCCCATTTTGAACATTGTCTCCATGTTAAGGGACTTCAAGCTAAGGGTTGTTGTTTCCGAAGGCGTTGTATTTACAACTTACTATGATGTAGACTATGGCCACTAGGTAATGTGCCCATTAAAAGAGGTCCAATCACCAAGTAGTGAATTTTTTCTTGGCAAATCCCTTGTATCATGGAAGGGTAAGAAACAGATCACTGTTTCTAAATCATCAATCAAAGTCGAGTATTGCTCCATGGTAGCAATTACTTGCGAGCTAGGCCACCGCAATAGTGGTCTGTATTTGAGGTTGTAATTATGGCCGATTCAATGCCAAATTTAGCTTTAAAAAAATATTTTGACATATTGCTAACAATGAGTCTATATCTATTGGGGCTAAAATCGAGCCTATATTTTCATTTTATAGAAAATCTTAATTATGTATTGTTTCCTCGGATTATTTTTATTTAATTTTTTTTTATGTAATTACTATTTTTTTTCTATAGATTTTTACTTAAAAATTTTAAATTCCAAAGAGAGGGGGATTTTACTCTTGCTGGAATATGAACTATTGAATTTTTTCAAAACATGAACTATTGAATTTTTTCAAAACAACAATATACACTATTTGATAGGCCAACGAAAATAAAATAAGACAAATGTTTAGGCACATGAAACATTTTCTCCCTTTTGGCAAGTGAGTCTACAAACTCAATTTTTTCTAGAGTTGGGCAGAGTTCCGTATGGTACAAAATTGATCGATATTAAAATCATATCATTTAATTTTAATAGGTTTGGTATAGTTTGGTATTCCATATTTTAAAAGTGAATCCAAATCGTATCGTATCAATTAAATTCGATACGATTTCAGTATGATTTCGATTTTAAACCAAAATTTTGTAGAAATATAAAATATTATTTTCAATCCCTTCTCGACCAAAATGGCTTTCACACATATAAACACATACATATATATATATATATATATATAATCTGATTCAACAATATCAAGTCAACACATTATATGGTACGGTAGTACCCAAGAATATCATATTCTCCCACATACAATACTTGATATTTTTCTTATTGATCAAACACGAAATCAGAAAATTATACAAAGAAATTATACACTGTTTTATTCACGAGAATATAACAATTAGAGAACAAAGAAACTTTTCTCTTCAAAAGCATTGGACCGAGGCCGTACCTCTCATCGTGGGGAATTCCTGTGGCTCATCACTTGCCTTATGTCGGACAGTTCACTCTAATTTGATCATTCAAAAGGCAAATAAAGAAAGCTACTCACCAACCCAATAGTGAACATATACAAAGTAAATTCAGAAAGCTTTATGTATGTTTTAGTTTAAGGGATTGCCCGATTTATGCTTGGGCAAGAGAAAACAATTTAGTCAATAAAAAAAAAAAGATAACAAAGTAAATAAACCATAAGCTGCAGATTAGAGAAGACTAGAAGAGAGAATGGGTACGCGTAACATATTAGAGAACAAACTAGAACAAACAATAAGAGAGAACAAACCATGAGTAATTGAGTAGCAATGAAGGGGGATGATGAGTAGTAGCCGCCGAACAACGAAGCAAAGGAAGAAGAGGAACATCCAACCAGCAGCGAAGGAGGAAGAGCTCGCAGTCGCCGAGGTTGCAGGCTCAGAATCGCTGAAGTCCGAAGAGAAGGAGGAACGAATATGATTCGCAAGCTCGCAGTCGACGAAGTCCGAATAGGATGAGAGACAAAGATGAGTTGCAGAGGATGAACGAAGATGTCGCAGCCAAGCCCTAGTTTTAAGTTTGGCTATTTTAGTTTTGATTAGCGATAGTCAATCCTATACATTTAATAGAGGATTGCCTAATCAGAACATTATTAAAAAAATTCTAATTTAGTTCGGTATTGATACCGAACAATTTTTCAAAATCAAATTATATCAATACAATATCAGTCAATCATAAAATAATTTTGATTTAAAGTATTACAGTGTACAATCTCGGCATTTTAATTCCATATGCCCCGCCCTATTTTTTTTCCATAATATTTTTCATCACATTTTCTTTTTAAAACTTAAGTAACCCATGTAATGAACCACCATTTTGAGGTAGCGCTATTTTTGGGGTTGAAATTTGATGATTCGAATCTCAGCTTAGCAAAAAAATAGCGCACACAGTAGGTAATTTTTTTTTAAAATAGCACACAGTAGGTAATTTTTTTTTTTTTTTTTTTCACCAGAGCTGAATATTTACTAGTCCATGGTAGTCCCCCCATGGTAGCCAAAAAATAGCACACAATTGGTAATATTTTTTTATTTTCACCAGAGCTGAATATTTACTAGTCCATGGTAGTCCCCCATTCTATAGGGCCTTGCTTTGGTTCGGGGGACTGTCATAAATGTAATCCTTCCCTTATGGCAAGAAATATCTGCCATCTATTTTCTTATTGCAGCTACGCTAGAGTGATTTGGAGATCTGCTAATGAAGCTTATGACTTCTCACTTATCTTTACCAGACTCCATCCATTACAAATTACAGTTTTGTAATTGAAATTTCACTACGAATTAAACATGTCAATGATACCAAAACAAACATCACAAAACTATCAAAATAAAAACCCCTTTCTTTGCAAAAATGAATCAGTGAATGAAACCCAAATAAATTCCAAGAAAATAAATCATGGATAAGGAACCATCAAACACCAACTTTGTATCCCCATAAGCAAAGAGCTGTACGGTCCGCATCAAGGTTAGATCAAAAGATCCCATCACTTGGTCCCTCCCAAGTTCCAATTCCAAACAACTTTATTTTTCCAAAATCGAATCAAAAGGTTGAATCAAATTAAATTTTGAAAACAAAATATACCAAGAGAAGAAATTTTTTAATTTAAATGGGAATTAGAAGAGGCTCAGATACATATGGGTATGAAGAAGGTTATCAGCACAGATTGATTAAAATCATAAGAGTGGTGCATGACTTCTAGCTTTTTCATCACTGCCCAAATTACAAAACAACAAAAACAGAAATCCAGACTAACAGAAAGCATGAGAGGAAGAAAGCCTGAAGAAATAGGAGAAGGCGAACACCGATGCCATTCTTGCTAATAATTTTCGCCGTACTATTTATAGAGCGTCATTCATAAAACCCTAGCTCCCCAATTTATAACGTGAAAAGACAAATTTACCCTCGCCGATGCAGACTAAGGCCCATGGGTTTTTCCTTTCTTTGCTCTGAGTTTTGAAAGGAAAGGCCCATCAGACCCCACACTGAATCTTTTGTCTGAAATTTAAGGATTGGAAAACTGAAAAAGTTAAATATCAGATAGAGATTGTAACTTAATATCAAATTCTACATCGAAATAAACATTGATATTCGGAATTGTCATGGAAGAGAACTTCCATTCCCAATATCTGAAACACTTACTAATAATTAGACAAAATCTTGAATGAAAACTACAGTAAACACAGCAATATAAGCTGAATATAATGAGCGCAAAGGACACCTTTTATTCCAATATACCTACAGAACAGAAGTTCTGGGCATCTGGCCTAATCAAATTTGATTTTACGAAGACATAGTCTCAAAAGACCCAACAATTTGTACTGGAACTCGTGCCAAAATCAAATTTTATTTTCATTGGTTGTGTTCAAATTGTTATGAGGCTTTAGAGACATTCACATGGTCAGTCACTCAATCATAGTGGCAGTAGCTCTGTCCGTTACTCCATCATTCTGTACTGTGCCCGGCCGACCAAAGATGCAATGCCAAAGTTCATCAATGTTCATCCTTGTTCACAAGTTAGCTCCATAAACCACCAGTTCCTCCGGCTTGCCCAAGTATATTGACGTCGTCCAAAAATGACGTCTGACTCATGACACCATTTACAATTTACTCGTGTTTGGGTTGCGTATATAGACATCATCTCCATACTCTACTCCGAGATGTTGAAGATTTATACTGGGATTGCTGTCTCCGACTACCATCCAAGCCACTGTCACTGACACTCCCTTCAACAAGATTTTCACGAACTTCAGAAAACTCTCTATTCCAGGAATTCAAGGGGATAACAGTGTCGTCCTTGACGCTCTTCCTCTGCTCCTCGTGGCGTTTCACATTCTCCGATATCTGATGCAGCGTTTTATTTATCTTTGCAAATCCTCTTTCGACGGGTTCCACAACATGGGAAACTGTATACTTCATGTCATCAACAATCTGAACAACAAATGAGAACAGCAGCAAAGCAACCATTGGGACCAGAATGGAATTTAATATGACAAAATAAAACTAGCATAGGATTTTAGGAATAACTTCTTACAATTTCACCGCTTCCTAAAATCACATCACGAACACTCTGGGGGAAATTCAATTGCTTCTCTCTCTCATCATGCTGCACCAGATGCATTCTGGTTGTTCTTTCACAATCACGTACCTCCTCTGGATCAGGAGGTGCTCCCAGCGATGCATAGTCACTCATCACAGCAACATTACGAACACATCTTTCTCCACGTTTGTAAGGTACTGCTGGAAAGACATAAAGGTGAACCACAGCAGCAATACCCATCTGTTTCACAAGTTTGAAATCAGAATCCCTTAACTTCAGGATCTCATATGGAAACGCTTCCATGAATGAACATCATTTAGATCTTAGGTGCACCTAGAAACTATTCAAAATGCTTGAGCCATGTATCATATACTATATGCATAAAAGTCTCGAGCTGTTGAATATTTTTTGAAAAAAAACCTTAATAATTGCTAAAATCCTAAAGTAGCTAAGTATTTAACAAGTGGGTAGCAAATGAGATATATGTGTCGGATAGTATACTAGTCATAATTCATCAATCCTACACAAGTGTAGGCATTTATATTTCTTCATTAAGTTTAGGGTTTAGGGCTGACCCACACCTAGGTATTTTTATTCTTCGAACCCGATCAAATAGCATAACAAAAAACAGAACGTGATATTGAAAAGCCGAAATAAAATGTCAAAATAAAAAGTAATACTGATAAGAGCAAAATAGAAAATTTAACAAATAAGAAAAAATCCATTGGTAACAACCACTAAAATAAAATCAATCAGTTAATTTTCCTATTAAGATGCTACTGGTTCTAAATATAAGTCATGCCACATACAAAGAATTGATCTCTGGATACAATCAAATTTACATTCAATAGTCATGGTTTAACGTCGTTTTCCGAATCTTAGAAAATTAATCAAATGGGTGCACAAATTGAGAAATGTTGAGTGAGAAGTACTCTGAACTGGATTCTCGTTTATGCATCACTCAAAAGCCAAAACAAGCCAAACTTTGAAGATTTCATTGACTTCAAGCTGTTGGCCAAAAATGGAATAGGCTTAGTTTCTTAATTCACCAAAGTAACTTTCAAGTTTGGAAAACAGTTTAACACTTGACTCAATAAAGATGATGAACAAGACCATAGAATTTTATAAGAGATTTGTACCTAGTTTTCTAATCATTCTAAACACTATAAGAAGATGACGAAGAAGACGATAAAATATGATAAGTACCCAGTTTTCTGATCATTCTAAACACAATGCTCTTTTTATTGTCATAGTACTGTATATACATCTTTTACGTACATTGTCCTTCCTGTTCTTAATTGGTTATTTGGGAGAGATTAAATATATTTTGAAGTTTAGAATTTAATTTTTAAAAATTTTGGGTTATACAGAAGATAAGAGACTATAACTACAAGAGACTCTTTACATCTTATTATGAAAAGATAGCCTGAGGGTTTTCTAGTTCTTTTCAGAACTTCAGGCTCTTACTACTCCAACAGTAACAAAACAGGTTCTTCCAACATGTTCCTCAAAAAAAAACATGGTACAATTACAATTAAAGTCGTGTTAGTCTTATATAATAACTTAATACTACCCTACTAAGGATAAGACTTGACCTCCATTGACATTTTGGGTTTCTTGATCACCTAAAACATCAGTCCAACCATATAATATATTTACTTCCATTCAAAAGTAAATTGATGCTTTCAACTGACTTTCATTTGACAAATTGTTAAAGACATATCAGGTCATCAAGCCCTGCAACCTCAAACACAGTACAATTTAACACATGGAAATGATTAGTTATTACCCACCTCTATGCATATGATGTAATCTTGTATGCGAGTTTTCAGCTCCTGAGCCAATGAGCCCTTTAAGGCACCCAAAGAGAAAAGAAACGCAACAGCAATACCTTGCCACCATGTCAAGAACACAATTGACTTGAAAGTCAGAAACTTCGCTAAGGGTTTTATGGGTTGTAATTTTTCTTTAATAACGGTGTAAAACTGCACGAGGCAATATAGGGCCCAAGTCTGACTAAAATTAAGAACAACTGCCAAGTAAGGATAGCTGCGAGAAAACAAAATTATGTAAGAACAATATGTGAAAGTTACAACTACAACTGAAACAAGTCCAACACTAAAGGAAGAATGTAATAAAGATCATGGCTGCCAATAAATCATCCCATGAACACACAAACATTTAGATCCTCAAGTACATGTACTGTCTTTGGATCAAGAATCAGTACACAAGACATACTCAACATGCCATCCAAGGAGGCATGAAAATTTTTCTGCTGGGCAAGTTAGAAGAACAAGATTTAAGATAAAACTGATATCAAATCAAAAACATTACCCATATCTCCAGTCAAATTTCCCTTCTCCATAAACACCAAAACTCTCAAGAATCATTGCTAGCAATGCACAGATCAATTTCAGTATCATCTGAAAAATATTGTGAGCAAAGACCAAATAAGGCTGGAAACTTTTGAATGAAAGTTTAAATAAAAGTTTCAGCAGTAAAATGAGTACATACATACTGAACAATGCCTATTTTCACAGCATGGTAGAATGCGGAACCAAGAGGCCAGTCTCTCATAAACCAATTCAGTGGGAAAGGATGCTCTACAGCTCCATAAGCATAAGCTTCTTTCAAAAGAGGCGCGCTCGAATCAATTACACTCTCACTCTCCATAAATTCAATTGTCCTCTTCTCGCCGCCTTTACACACACAAAAAAAAAAAAAAAAAATACCCCCAAAAGGGGACCAATTTAGTCAGGATTTATGTTATTAAACAGTGTTCAATGAACTTGGTTAATTCCTCATTGATACTACTTTATCAACACAACAAATTTGCATGATGCATATAGAGTGCACAAGCAGAGTAATTTTTGGAAATGAAAAAAGAAATTGATTCAAGCCGATATGAGTGTCGAGTACTTAATAATCAAAAAGGATTCACAATCACCATTTATTTACCTAAGCAGGCTATCAGGTATCTCTCAAAACAATATAATGCAAAAGCCTCGTAGCAGTCTCGAATTGCTTCACAGTTGAAGGCAGCACTAGAGTCCAATAGCGACAAAAACTACAGCCAAAAGAATTGTTATCCACAAATATATAATTAATCCACAAATAGTAAATACTAATAAAAAAGAGCAGAAGTACAAACTAGATAACTCATAGAATAAAAGCAGCAGATACCAAGAAAGAAAAAAGGATAAAGTGTATGCAGAAATATTACAAGTCATCGAGTCTCCAACAATAAGAGCATATTTAATGAAATGAAGTACTTTGAGACTTGTAGACAAAGGACTAATCTATACAGATATTTATGCCTATCATGACTCTAGGATTTGCAAAAGATATGTAACGCATGCCTCTAGGAAGCTTTGAGCAATTATCATTATTTCTAACAAGTAACAAAAAAATAAACTCGCTTCTCTATAGAATGAAGTAATAAGATGGTGTAGAAAGTGAATGAAAGTACATCCAAATTTTCCAATTGTCTTCTGTCATTATCACAAGTTTATATTCTTAGAATATCTAACTCTAGCATACTGCAATTTTTTAACACAGAGGAGGACCTCTTCCTATGTCCATTTGGATTTTCCGCCAAATACGGCCCTGCCAATACTGTATCTGGTACATATCCATTCCAGAAGAAAAACAGTCACTTAAGCTCCACATCTATGCTAAAAATTATGTTAATGGCATGTTTTGGTATGACCCTCAAGGGAAAACTTAAGTCCTTAGAAGAAAGACATAAAACTGTTCATCTGTTTTATACAACATTTGTAAATGCTAACTAAATGGAAGGATAAAGTAGTAAGAAGCCTCGTTTAAAACTGCCTTTGAACTGGATGTGGAATCTCAGCAAACTAAAAGCACTTCATCACCTAACAAAATTTACCATAGACATGTGTTTCTATGTTTTTTCCAATATATTCAAATGAAACTTGATTCATACCTAAATACAGATTTATACTCAATTAGAATTTCAAGAAAACTAGCATGCCACAAAACTGAAGAAAGTGACCATGAGAAGTAGTCTGCCGTACCGATTCGAGTGCATATACAGGAACCATTAGAATCAGACCAATCAGAAACTTCTGCTCCTGAAAGTAGAGAGGAGAAAAAAAAAATCACCACAAAAGATGAATCAAACTTATCTTTAGACTTAGAAGCAATATAAAATTCATAGAGAGCATATGTAGAATTAGGGTAACACGAAAAGAAATAAAAAAGCATAAAAATTTCAGCAAATAACAAGAGGGATGCAAAATTTGACCTCTGGCTGATTATAAGCGGCTAAATGCTCAAAAATAAGGTACATGGAGAGAAGAAGAGCAACAAGAACAAATATGCTAGCACTGAGGATTGGCCAGCTGATGGCTGCTGCTGATTCAGCACTTAGATTGAGTGGCCACATTTCCCCAAGTCGGGAGGACTTGGTCAGGGATAGAAAAAAAGCAAAGAGCATAAAATGCCCTTCCATCCCATTGAGTCAGAGTTCGGACTATAGGGTAAGTTACACTTGAAGAGTCAATGAATCAAATGTGCTTATCAATTGTTCGTTAGACTTGGAAATTTCACACCACTAGTGATCTATTTAGTCCAAGACGAACCTATCATCCCATCCCTTCAGGGGGTCCTCTTCACCTCTCTTTAAGAGAACCGCTCCTGGCACAGAATGATGGTATCTCAGATTCTCAAATGGTAGCAGCAAGCCACTTTCTTGCCTTCTTAACAGTTCCTTAAATGTATCGTGCACTACAAGCATATACTATCTAAGTCATGAAATGTTGCCATCAGGAAGCAAAGGAAGAAGCATCCAGGCTAAATAACAATCTGCAACAAGAAAAGGAAAAGGAAAATTTTCATTAATGTGAAATTACAAACAATACTGCTTAACAGTCAGAAAGTAAAATATCAGAATCGATATCAATCATGTAAATTCATGATATTTCAGATCAAATCATCAGAGATGTATTACTTCCAAGATAATGAAAGATCAACGACAATGATGCTGCCTTTGGATAAATGTCTTACATCAGCATATATCTTAGCCAGACAAATGTCAATGTCAATAAATGAAGAGTATTAAATCAGCATGATCTCCTTGAATTGGAGTTTCTCAACCCTTGGTGGTCAAATTTTAGTTTGGGTTTACAAAATTACAAACTTTTTTGCTCAAATTATTTATCGTCAATAGAATTTCCCAAAATGTGGGTTGGAATCAGATTGGTCAGTTAAGTCTAACCCAAAGCCCACTAGTAGTTTCTGCTTGGACTTGCACCAAAATTGTGGAGCATAAATTCTTATTTATTCTTGGATAAAACACATCTGTATCTTACCAGAACTTCAGAACTCATAAGTTCTACCATTAATAGACAATACTAGACCAGTATTGCAAATAGAATCACAAAGAAAACACAGTGATGGGTATACTTAACAGTATCATATAATAATTACAGAACATTGCTTCGAATCCAGTGCAACACATTTTGCTAACCTTTATGAAATTTAGCATCCAAGTAAAAAGATAAAAATTACTTCTTTGTCTGAAGCAGCTGAAAATCGAGCAACAAATTGAGAAAATTTATCTCCACCAATGAAGAAGAATAAATGATGCATTCGTCACTAAAACTCAAAACATAAACCCTAAAACATCCATCACAGAGAAAAGATTAACCTATACGAAAGAACTGTATATGAATCAGAAAGAGGTACAATTCATGAATAAACAAGAGATTTATGCAAAGGAAAATGAAATCAGGACAAAGGTAAGAACCTGCGCTTCCGATTTTCCCGGGAAATTATAATTTTCCGCGAAAATCAAAGGAAAAATTATAATGCCTTCGAAAGAAGACGTTTTTTCCTCTTACTCACGGCGGTTGGAGAAGAGTCGTAGACGAGCAATTAGTTTCTTTATTTTTATTTTATTATTATTATTATTATTTTGCAAATATTTTTATTTTATTATTAAAAAACAGTAAAACCACAGGGCAGTGACATATGTGTGGTGACAGTTATATTTCTGATCGTGTGTTTAATTGATTGGGTATGGCGTCGTCGTGGCCGACCTGATTGGTACAATATTTGTTGATCAAACGACGTTCAAACTGTCGTTCGAGGGAAAGCTCGGTTTTTGCCCGTGGCTTGATGGATAAAGTTGAACGAGGAAAGGTAACTTTATCTCCACGCAAGCAATACACGTGGCAAGATCTCACTAAAAGGTTTCCACGTCAGTTGTGGACCTGTTCTGCTGATTACTCAGGTCTGTTCATTGGGATTTGGGAGTCTCCTTCATTGGAACCTAGGACTGTAGGTGGCTCCTCATTGCTCGGTGCTTCTTTGTTATTAAGAGTTTGAATAAAATTTAAATCTAAAAAGTTTCTTTTTACTTCACACATAAAATACAAACTATTTTAAGAAAACACAAGGGAAAATAAATTCTGCTGCGCCACCTAACCAGGCCTAGATAGACATTACGGATGAGGGGCTGGGCTAAATTATAAAATAGGTTCATAAATAAGCATTCAGAAATATCATCATTTAATATTACAAGTTACTAATTTAGTTATATTTTTTTTTCCATGTGTTGTTATTCGAAAATCAACTTAACAGAATGTGATCTTGATAGACGCTAAACGTCTTCTTCTGTTCGCCGACAGACTTGCAAGACGATAAAAAGAGTACTTGATAGGTGAGTGGATAGTAAATATTTTTAAGTTAGTAAACAAAAAACTGTTTAGATACTATAAGACTGAGTGGATAGTAGTTAATTTTTTATGGGGAAGTGTGCTCCATATTTATATGGGTAGAAAATGTGGTGGTTGGAGCCTAGTGAAGCATATTCCAAGTAATCTAGGATGTTGTCATGTGTCCCGGAGCATTGAATAGATGATGGTGATTCGTTTGGAAAGTGTAGTAGTATGTTGCTACTGGGAAGGCTAGCCAATCAGATGATGCCAACCACAGTGCTCAGTGGTGCTTCTCAGCGGCTCGTGCTTGTCGTTAGCGTCTTGTCGTTGGCTGGTAGTGGCCTATCATTTGTATTTCTAATCTTCCTTTTGGTGGTTAATTAAAATGGTGTAAATACATGTTATATGCGAGGTATGAGGTTGATTCTCGTAAATTGCAAGTTCGATATCCAATAATGCTAAATAGTAAATGCCCCTCCCTAAAATCATTATATATAAAAAAATATGCAGAAATATCATTTCTCATTTGTATGAGTCTAAAGTAAGAAATCCCTCACTTTGGAATGAAGAGGAACATGGTATTGGCAAATTATTTGTTTAGAATAAAAGTAAAAGAAAGTGAGGCTTTTATCCAAGAGGAGGCCCAAGCTAGCTGCCTTGTTCATCTTGGGCTTGGGCCTGATCTAGGTTAGATTGAGATAGAAAAAATAGGGGAGAGAGGTAAGAGGAGGGGAGGGCTTACTGTTGATGGAGAAAGATTAGCATTTTCAAGAGTCACTGAAGAAGAAGAAGCTCTTGCTGTGTTGTTGTGTCCAGCTTCATTGTACCATTTTATGGTAGAGATACTTCACTGACAAAAAGCTTGAAGAAAATGGTTGAGTTAATTCAGCCCAAGCTTTTTTCTCTCTTTCTTTTTAATTTTCCGGATGTTTGGATTGATAGCGTAATTTTGGGCTAAATTGGCTTCTGTAGACGAGTAAGAAGAGACACGAAGTAGTAACAGGAGGTTTGTTTTTGAAGAAGTCATTGCCTCTCTCATTCAAATTTGTGATATATTTGCATTCACTTTTATTTTTATGCTTCATGTTCATGTTTCTATGGTTTATTGTACTCGAATTTTCATACATAACAATGTAACATTGCTATATGATTTTTTTTTACACATTTCAACTATCATGTGTTATGTTATATGATTTTTAACTGAATTTTTTGGAGTAGTGATGACAGGTCAATTAAGTATGTCAATGAATAGATAACAAGGGCAACACACAGATAACCAAGTAAAGGGATTAATCAGTTTTTTGGGTCAGTTTTTCTTAAAATATAAACTGAACCAATTAGAGAATTGGTTTTGGTTCAGTTCGGTTCTCTGCTCCAATCCATATTTGAACTGAAAATCGATTAAATCGGTTCAATTTCGAACCGGTTTTAACTGGGTTTTTTTTCCTGCAAAGTGCGTTTGATGTGGAGTTACAAACTGCGATGGAAGATGTGGCGTCGAAGAATGATGGAAGCTGCCATGTCGAAGACCGATGGAAGATGGCACATCTAAGTTTGATGCGAAGTGCTCTAGTGCAAACTGACGGTGAGAGACAGATCGATTCTTTCATTTCTCTCATCTTTTGATCTCTCGACCTTTGGTGCGAATTGAGACTGAGAAAGGAATTAGGCGGTGAGGGACTGAGAGTGAGAGTAAGAGACAATTTGATTCTCTCAATTCTCTCCTAACGCTCTCCATCATCGATCGATGACGAGAAGAGAGATAGATGGAAGACAATCTAAATTAGGAAGATACGAGATGAAGGACATGAAAAGAGGAATGAGAGCGAGATGAAGGTGGAGAGAGACGAAAATAAAAATTTGGGCGGCTAGGTTTATAATGAATTGATGAAGTTCATCATTAATATTGAACTACAAGGAAAAAATGGCACTATTTCAATCAAAATTATCATTTGCTATACGGTCTAGTTCGGTCCGAATTTTGTCTGTTGAAGACCAAAATCGAGCTAGTTTTGGTTCGGTTTAGTTTGATTTTCTTGATTTGGTTTGATTTTTTTTCTCAGTTCGATTTTTTTCGATATGGTTCCAATTCCATCCGGTTTTTCAGTTGGTTTTAACAAACCAATTAACACCCTTATAACCAAGTAGCTAGTGGTCGGCCAAAAATAGGGAAAGATGAAAGATTCTTGTATAAATTACCCAATTACCACTTGTTTTTTAAATATATCTCGTCGTCATATTTATATCAAATATACCGAATTAGTACTTGTTATAGTGCATCTAGAATTATAGATGAATTGTTGCATCAAATTTCATTTATATATGAAATTGAGTTTGTTATTTTATTAAATTTAACGTTTGTACGCTGTGTTAGTTTTGAATTATTACATTTGTAGAATCAGAAATGTTGTTCTTATGTCCCAAACTTGCCAAATTTCTTGACCAGTACTCAATTTTTTTAATGGAGTATAAGTAAGGTGAGTAACATGTAGGGATTAGTCTGTTTTTGATCAGTTTGTTTATGTAACTTTTGATGATTGAGCAACTACAATACTACTTACAAAATGGATGGTGGTAATATTTAGCCATACATGGAACATAATAAAAAAGTTATCTGATGTTAATGGGGGTTACTTGATTAAAAAAAAAACTATGAAGAGAGAGAATATGATACATATGTATATTATATATACACAGTGATAACACATGTTGGTTCAAGTGTTGTATAAAAATTTAGGGATTTGTATACTGATTTAAATGTTCTCTATACATCTGCACATATTTGGTTTGGGCGTCCATGCATAATTTAAATATGTACAGTAAACCACACAGCTAGTGTTTTCCTTTAATCAAGTATAACATATATCCATAAGTCCTACTGGCATATATATATATATATATATATATGTATAATCTAGTGATATTGTTAAATTCAAAGAATCATAAAACAAAGAAATAAAAGAGTGGGTGATTGTATAACAGATAAATGATGAATCTTTAGGCCTGGGGGTTTTGATCCATTTTTACTTGATTTTTATTCTGATGATTAGGGGTTATTTGCTTTAGATACTTTATTCTCGTATAACTACTAAGCTTTAAGGGAAGGCCATTTTAAAGTTAGTTTCTTGCAAGAGGTTTATTGTATTGTTGAGTATTTGAAAAGAGTTAACCATATCATTTAGCTGGGTACTTCATGGGAGGAATGGGTGAAAACTTATCTGAAATAAAAAAGAGGATGAGGTGAAAACAGAAATTGGTGTTCCTTTTTTGATATTTTCTCGTAACAAGCGCATAAAAAAAATTCTGATTTTGTTTTAATGGTAATGTTTCTCTTTTTCCCAGCATTATCAAATATTTTTTTCTATGATTTTATTTTACAAATATCCGCAAACATCTTCTACCCTATGTTGGGGTGCGTTATAGTTTCTTTAGGTAAGGATAACAAATCTGTCAGTTGACCCAACATCAAAAACTTTCTTTTGTAATAGATTGATTGACTATTTCTTGCTTTTTTCTGATCTTCTGGTGGTGGTGGTGGTGGTGGTGGTGGTGGTGGTGGTGGTGGTGGTGGTGGTGGTGGTGGTGGTGGTGGTGGTGGTGGTGGTGGTGTGTGTGTGCACGTGTCTTTGATCTATAACGTGTGCTTACATTTTCTATTTTAGTGGACATTTGCATTATACATGCTTTCTTTTGTTTGGGTGTGTCTCTATGTTCTGTGAGACTTGAGAATTGTTGAGTGGTTTTTATTGAGTAGGTCATTTAGTGAACTAATCCTGCATGTTTTCAAATGGAATTATGGATGAACTTTCAGCGTATTGTTCCTAGACTTCTTTGTATTCTCTTTAATATATTTCAGCTTATCCGTTTGTATTAAGATTGTAGCTAGCTTTTGTTTCATGCTATAGGATATCTGACAAATGTCTCAGTTTCTGAAAAAACAAATTGGGACTGGATTGATGTTGTGTTTTTGGAAAATTTGGAGATACCTAATTTATTAGGAATAATAATAGTGTTAGAGCCATCTAATGAGAAACCACTACAAAAATATGATGTGCCTATTTTCTGCATTCCCTCCTAGTAGAACTCTTCTTTTGGTTGTATTAATATTGACACGACCCATCCCAAACACCCCCCCCCCCCTCCCCCCCAACAGGATTAACGCGGGATGTGCCATACTCCCGTCTAACCCACGTGAGTCAACTCGGGCTTCTAGAGTGTGTCAGGATCAGTGGCGGAGTGTGATGTCTCAGTATCTGCTACAGCCCGCATTCGCGATCAACCTGAAGAGCATTAAAAACCATAAAAGTTGTGAGTGGACGAAAATAAATAATTTAATAAAACTCATTTCATAAAAGACATTTATGCCCTTCACTTAAAAAACCATGCATGCATACAAAACCCAATTAATTCAAATATAATAAAACTGTTTATAAAACTAAAGCCATTTCCATTCTCAAATCATTAGGGCCTTAGCCCAAAACCGTAAAACCAAATTATGTGGGAACTCAGCCCAAATCCTTAAAATCAAACCATGTAGGTCACTGCCCAAATCCATTTATTAAACACAGAAACATCATTTCATAAATCCAATAAATCTGTAATCCAAATACCGATCCTTGGCATCCCAGATGTCTAGCGTCCCAGACACTTGACGTCCCAGACGTCATATCACAGTCTAAGGCTACGTGTGCCGCCCGGGGTCTCTCCGGGTCAATCTCTAACATCCCAGATGTCTGACGTCCCAGACGTCTAATCATAACAATCTTGTTCCTGAGTCACTATACGGTCTGGTCGCTCCGTGCAATATCCCCTAGCAGGCAATGCGTTGTGACTTCCCCAGTGTCTCAGACAGCTAGATGAGGCCATCCACATATTCTGGTATCAGGATGGTATATGGAAAACATTTTATAAAATCTTTTCAAAATATTTCAAAAGGGCCATGCCCGGAATTTCCATAAAATCATCATAAATCCATAAATCCAAATCCATTTAGGGTCTCCGAACCCGAAATCACATTTTACAAACCAAATGGCACTCATGCTCGATATCATAACCAACTGGACCTCTATCCCGAGCATGTAAACCAAATGGACACTAAGTCTGATAGTTTCCAAATCAAAGGGTCTCATGCCCGATTCCATATTTCCAAATCTAAACCATTATTGAACACAATCATGTATAATGTTAGGACCCGACCCTCCTCGGTCAGGACCCGACTCATCTAGCACGATATTGTTCGCTTTAGGCCTCCTTGCCCTTGCCCTCACGATTTTGTTTTCGAGAGCTCACGGTGTAACTTCCTAGAGGGTCACCCATTATGGAATTGAACCAACATCAACTCGCTTAACTTTAGAGCTCTAACCGAACCCAAAGCCACTGAGCTCCCAAAAGGCCTCATGCTAGATAGATGTGTGCCTACACCTTTAAGGCACACCACCATTCCCCCCTCCCAAGAATGTGGGATCGTTCACCATTCCCTCTAGGACACGGGTCTTACAATCCACCCCACTTACGGCCCAGCGTCCTCGCTAGCACACTTCCCGGTCGGTGTCTAGCTCTCATACCATTCTGTTAGGATCCGACCCTTCTCAATGAGGACCCGACCCTTCTCAGTGAGGACCCGACTCATCTAGCACGATATTGTCCGCTTTGGGCCTCTTTGCCCTTACCCTCACGGTTTTGTTTTCGGGAGCTCACGGTGCAACTTCCCAGGGGATCACCCATCATGAAATTGCACCAACGTCAACTCACTTAACTTTGGAGTTCCAACCGAACCTAAATCCACTGAGCTTCTAAAAGGCCTCGTGCTAGATAGGTGTGTGCCTACACCTTTAAGGCACACCACCATTCCTCCCTCCCAGGAATGTGGGATCGTTCACCGTTCCCTCTAGAACACGGGTCTTACAATCCACCCCTCTTACGGCCTAGCATCCTCGCTGGCACACTTCCCGGTCGGGGTCTAGCTCTGATACCATTCTGTCAGGACCCGACCCTCCTCGGTCAGGACCTGACTCCTCTAGCACGATATTGTCCGCTTTGGGCCTCCTTGCCCTTGCCCTCACGGTTTTGTTTTCGGGAGCTCACGGTGCAACTTCCCAAGGGGTCACCCATCATGAAATTGCACCAACGTCAACTCTCTTAACTTTGGAGTTCCAATTGAACCCAAAGACGCTGAGCTCCCAAAAAGTCTCTTGCTAGATAGGTGTGTGCATACACCTTTAAGGCACACCACCATTCCCCCATCCCAAGAATATGGGATCGTTCACCGTTCCCTCCAAGACACGGGTCTTACAATCCACCCCTCTTATGGCCCAGCGTCCTCGCTGGCACACTTCTTGTTCGGGGTCTGGCTCTAATACCATTATATCATGACCCGACCCTACTCGGTCAGGACCCGACTCATCTAGCATGATATTGTCCGTTTTGGGCCTTCTTGCCCTTGCCCTCACGATTTTGTTTTCGGGAGCTCACGGTGCAACTTCACAGGGGGTCACCCATCGTGGAATTACACCAACGTCAACTCGCTTAACTTCCAGGACACGGATCTTACATATAAACACAGTATAAACCTTAAAGGGCAAAATACATGTAAATACGTAAACACGAAATACCACAATCATAATCATAGAAATCACATATATATAAAACATATAAAACAGTTATGCATGCATCATATTCGTTCCTTCCAGGACACGGGTCTTACATATAAACACAGTATAAACTTTAAAGGGCAAAATACATGTAAATACGTAAACACGAAATACCACAATCATAATCATAGAAATCACATATATATAAAACATATAAAACAGTTATGCATGCATCATATTTAGAAAACAAAAGTCCACTCACAGACTATGCTAGCTGCCGCCTCGATACGCGTGTCATAAGCCTCCTCGAGGCTAATCCATCATCTCTGGGACATCCGGTCCTATCCGAATCATACCCGAAGGTCACTAACTATCTATATAAGTCCATAGGATAAACGCCAAAACTCCCAGAAAAGTAAACGTGTCCCAGACACATTTCACAAGGTGAAAAACCTCAATTTGACCAACCCAACGATATCTGATCGACCCAAAACCTCCTTCTTTGGATCTGGATCGTCAAAATCCTTTGAATGACATTGGTCTCACCTCGAAATTCAAGCCCACACACCCCCACACGCATGGTCAATGTGAAAGTCAACGGTAACGTCAGTAAAAGTCAACGTTGATGTCAGCAGTCAACGGTCAATCAACGCTGATGTCACTGCTGACATCAGCATGTCATCATTGAAAACTCTGACAGTGCCACGTGTCAGTCTTCCATTGGTTCACGTCACTTACATGTCAGTGACACGTGGCAGCACGATGGGTAATTAATGGGTCAGTCTTCCATTGATTGAAATCGAGTAGGAATTGATGGGTAATTAACCGGGTCAAGCCGCGGGTGGCAGGCCCGAATTACAGACAAACGGGTGAAGGTGCTGACACTGTAGCTACAGTGTCAGGCGCGTGACTTTCACGCGCAGCCACTTTGGGGCGGCGCGTGAGGGCGCGTTGGGGTTTATCTCCGATCACGATCAACATGACTTTTATTCCTCTCATCATTCTGGACATTTTTGGTGAAATAACCACGTTGATCTGAGATAGTTTTTGATGGGTCAGTTTAGGGCCGGGTACCTCGGGAAACGTGTAGGACGGCTTCCCCGAGCCGGTTTCTATTTCGGACTTTGTGGTTAAACGTTTAAGACTTGTAGTGACACTTACATGTGATTTGGACTGACAGGAATTGTACGATAATCCCGGTACAAGTTCGTACGCGCAAGTTCACCGCGGGATCGTACAGTGAGTGGGCCATTTTCTTAAACCCTTGCGTGCATAAATGTTTTCTGGTTTATTACATGCCTTACGGAGGATCCGTTCACACTACTACTTGGGAGGTCTTTCGTGCGAGATTCTTGGACCAATACTACCTGCGATCTTTTCGGACTGCCCGTGAGGCAGAGTTTCTACGGCTTGAGCAGGGCGATATGTCAGTGATGGAGTATGAACAGACCTTTGTGAGGCTATCTCGAGGGGATAAGTGTTAGCGATTTGAGCTTGGACTCCGAGGGGATATCCGAGCAGGTGTGACAGCTACCAGCTATGCTACTCTGAGGGACATGGTTGACGCAGCGGTTCATGTCGAGGCCAGTCTAGTAGCACACCAGTCACGACTGTCTTAGGGTGAGGGGCGACATCAGGATCGCCCATATCTTGGACCCGTGAGCCATCGGGGCTCGAAAGGATGAGATTACAGAGGGTCACCATCTTCTTCGCGAGGTCGTGGCTGGTCTGGTCGATATGGGAGCCCTCAAAGATCAGGAGTGAGGTCCGGCTCAGGACAACATTCATCATGGAGTGGTGCATCTAGTGGATCTGCGGACAGGCCGTGGATAGTTAACTGTTTTTCTTGCGGAGGATCGTCCCATTATGCCCACGATTACCCAACTTTGTCTAGGGGCAAAGATGCTGGAGGCACTAGTGCAGTGCAAAGTTTGGCTTCTAACACTATCAGAGGCCAGGGACAGGACAGAGCCCGTAGTGAGGATCGAGGAGCTCGTGGGCGCGGTCAGACTACCGGACCACGAGCTCGTGTATTTGTAGTCACACAGCAGCAGGCCAGGGCGGCACTCGGTGTTGTTACATGTACTCTTCATATATCTAACCTTGTTGTTCGTGTTTTGATGGATACTGGGGCTACTCATTCGTTTATTTCACGGAGTTGTGCGGGCATGTTGGATTGGGAAATATCTGCATTAGATAGTGAGATGGTAGTTGGTACACCTATGGGGGTTATATAAATAGTGAACTAAGTTTTGCGGCGATGTCTAGTGAGAGTAGAGGATGTGGATTTACCAGCGGGTCTGATTGTCATGGACATACACAATTTTGACGTTATTTTGGGGATGGATTGGTTGTCGGAGCACGGTTCGCTCATCGACTGTTGTAGCAGACAAGTGATCCTATGGAGTCCAGGTTTGCCGGAAGTTACTTTTCAGGGAGAGCGTGACGGTTCGCTACCTGAAGTGATTTACTCACTTACCACAACTAGATTGTTGCGGAAGGGTTGCTAGGGTTATCTGGCACATGTTGTGGAGTCACGCAGAGATACTCTGGAGGCCGAGGATATACCGGTAGTACGAGAATTCCCGGATATGTTTCCGGAGGATCTACCTGGTTTACAACCACATCGGGAGATTGAGTTCACGATTGAACTACTCCCTGGCACTAGACCTATATCACAGGTACCGTACCGGATGGCACCGACAGAGCTACGAGAGCTTAAGACTCAATTGCAGGAGTTGGTGGATCTGGGATTCATCTAACCGAGCACATCACCGTGGGGAGCACTAGTGTTATTTGTGAAGAAGAAGAAGGGGAGCCTCCGATTGTGTGTGGACTATCGACAACTCAACATGGCAACGGTAAGGAACCAATACCCCTTACCCAAGATCGATGGCCTATTTAACCAACTGCGGGGAGCGCAGTACTTCTCTAAGATTGATCTACGGTCAGGTTATCATCAGCTGAGGATAGCTGAGGAGGATGTTCCAAAGACGGCGTTTTGGACGAGATATGGACATTACGAGTTCTTGGTGATGCCATTTGGGCTAACAAATGCACCAGCTGCATTCATGGATTTGATGAATCGAGTCTTCCGATCATATTTGGACAAATTTGTGATCGTGTTCATTAATGATATCCTAGTATACTCGAGGAGTGCTAGGGCCCATGAGAAGCATTTACGGTTGGTGTTGGGGAAACTGAGACAGCATCAATTGTATGCCAAACTGAGCAAGTGTTAGTTTTGGCTGAACAACATCAGTTTTCTGGGACATGTCATATCGACTGATGGGATTAGTGTGGATCCCCAGAAGACTGAAGCTGTGAAAAATTGGACGAGACCGACGACAGTGACCGAGGTGCGGAGTTTTGTTGGATTAGCAGGATACTATCGGAGGTTCGTGGAGGGTTTCTCCAGAATCGCAGCACCATTGACTCGTTTGACCAGGAAAGAAGTAAAGTTTGTTTGGGACGAACGGTGCGATCAGAGCTTTCATTAACTAAAACATCGGTTAACTACCGCACCTATCCTTGCATTACCTGATAACAACGGAGAGTTTGAAGTCTATAGTGAAGCATCGTTGCAGGGATTGGGTTGCATGCTGATGCAAAATTGCAGAGTTATCACTTATGCATCGAGACAGCTAAAGACACATGAACTGAACTACCCTACACACGATTTGGAGTTGGCAGCGGCGGTCCATGCTTTAAAGATCTGGAGACATTATCTGTATGGTGTGACTTGTAGGATATTCACCGACCATCAGAGTCTAAAGTATTTGTTCACTCAGAGGGAACTGAACATGAGGCAGCGACGGTGGTTAGAACTGATCAAGGACTACGATTGTACAATTGAGTATCATCTAGGAAGGGCGAATGTCGTGGCGGATGCACTTAGCAGAAAGTCAGCAGGATCAGTTGCAGACCTGAGGATGGTGTACCTTTCTTTACTTGTGGAACTCCAAAGTGCCGGAGTCATGTTTGGGATGGATGAGCAGGGCGCTTTGTTGGCTAGTTTCCATGTACGGCCTATACTAGTCGATCAAATCATTGCAGCTCAACTCCAAGATTCAATATTGTGTGTTTACAGAATCGAGGTTGAGGTTGGTGAGAGACATGACTTTTCCATTCGAGGTGATGGGGCATTGGTGAAGATGGGTCGTATGTGTGTGCTTGTAGTGGCAGAGTTGCGGATGGAGATTCTGGATGAGGCCCACAGTTCGGCTTATGCTATGCATCCGGGAGGTACAGCAGGTCAAGGCTGAGCGGTAGAGGCCGTATGGAGCCATGCAACCACTTCCGATTCCCGAGTGGAAGCGGGACCACATTACCATGGATTTTGTCTTCAAGTTGCGGAGGACTCGGAGTGGCTTCGATGGAGTTTGGGTTATTGTAGACCGATTAACCAAGTCAGCTCATTTCTTGCCGATACAAGAGACGTATATGCCAAACCCCCTAACTCAGCTGTTCGTGAAAGAGATCATTCGACTTCATGGTACGCCAGAGTCGATAGTGTCTGATCAAGATTCACGTTTCACTTCCAGGTTCTGGCGGGGTTTACAGAATACTTTGGGTACAAATCTACATTTCATTACGGCTTTCCACCCATAGACAGATGGAAAGTCCGAGATGACTATTCAAACCCTGGAGGACATGATGAGGTCTTGTGTGCTACAGTTTCAGGATTCGTGGGATACTCACTGCCTTTGATAAAGTTCGCATACAATAACAGTTATCAGGTGAGTATCAGAATGGCACCCTATGAGGCACTGTATGGTCGGCAGTGTAGGGCACCTATCTGCTGGATGGAGGTAGGAGAGCGAACAACAGTAGGGCCGGATTTGATGGACATGACCTAGGAAATGGTCCGAATCATCAAGGAAAGATTGAAGGAGGCGCAGGATCGCCAAAAGAGCTATGCTGATTGACGGATTCGAGACTTGGAATTTGAGGTCGGAGATTTTGTGTTCTTAAAGTTATCTCCATAGAAAGGAATTATCCGTTTTGGCTGATGTGGGAAGTTGAGTCCGCACTACATGGGACCGTATGAGATCATAGAGAGGATTGGATCTGTGGCATATCGGTTGGCATTACCTCCAGAACTTTACAGAGTGCACAATGTTTTCCATGTGTCCATGCTAGGGAAGTATCTACGGGACGATTTACATGCCTTACCGGAACAACCATGGGAATTGATGACCGACCTAATTTTTGAAGAGCAACCAGTGTAGATTTTGGATTTGAAGGACAAGGTTTTGAGAAACAAGACAATTCGGTTGGTGAAAATGCTGTGGAGGAACCATGACGCCGAGGAAGCAACGTGGGAACCTGAGGACTTAATGAGGGAACAATACCCCTATTTATTTGAGTAAATTTAGAGGACGAACATTTTGTATGGTGAGTAAGATGTAACGCCCCGGATCCAATGACGGTGGTTACGTGTTGACGGAGATCGTTAAGTTGGTGAAAATAGGGTTTATTGCCTCAGAAAGCGTGTTCGGGTGGTTTTCTCGGACCGGTTCCAGTCTAGGTTTTCACGGTTGAGTAGTAGTGACTTATAATGACCTTTATAGGTACTTTGGACATGACAGGGATTGTACGATAGCACCAGGACAGGTTTATACGCTTGGTTTGCAGCGGGATCGTACTGTGAGTGGGCCTTTGATTTCATATAACACATGCATGCATAACTATTTTAAGTACTATATTATATGATCAAATTGAGTATTTGAATTTCCTTGAGTTATGAGTCTTGAACTTCCTACAATAATTTGGGCATGAGGCCCGTCTGGTTGTTTATACACTGATTTGCGGTTCAGTTACGTATATTGATGATTCTTCAAGTTCTGCACTGTATAGCTCTACCCTAGTGATACTGTCTCTTCCGGATGTTAGTACCTCAGAGTGGTCACGGTGCATTGCTTGTGAGGGGTCAGTCTACGGAGAGACCGGACCATAGAGTGACTCAAGAGCAGGATTGCAAATGTTAGACGTCTAGGACGTCAGGAATCTGGGATGCCATGACAGGACCCGTCCCAACTGGACTTCGATAACCGTGCCCGGTCCTACTCTCGTCTGACAAGTCAACTAAAGTCTCGAAACTACTCTTCAGCACCTGTCAGACCAGGGATAACTGCACTGATTTCCGCTCATGTCTCCGCCTCTCGATCAGCCCCGAACGTCGTGCCACGGCCTAAAGGGTCATCAAAACAGGAAAGGTGTGAGTGGACAAAAATAATATCATTTAAAACACATTTATCAAAACACATCATTTACCCACCCAATTTATCAAACTAAGCATGCATAGAATCAACATATGAAAAACATCACCGGCCTTCCAGCCAAATCACATGAAAACATCAAATCCCGGCTCTCAAGTCCAAATACCATTTAAATCATTTTATAAATCATTTTCTCATACAATAAAGCATATAACTTGGGAATTACACATCCGAGGATCCTCTGGGAATTACACATCCAGAGTCGTCATCCTGCTGGGAATTACACATCCAGCCTCACCGGGAATTACACATCCGGTCCCTCCAGGAATTACGCATCTGGAGTCCCTCCAGGAATTACACATCTGGAGTCACTTCGGGAATTATACATCCGAAGTCTACCCAGGAATTACACATCTTGGGGCATCAAACATCAATACACAATCAAAATCTTTCTTTCAAATCATCATTTAAAACCATACCAAAACCGTTTATCACAGGGTCTCATGCCCTAAATCCCATTTCTCATTTCTCGTAAATCCGTAAAATCATTAAATAATTCAATGCACATAAATCCGTAAAATCATATC
Source organism: Prinsepia uniflora (assembly GCA_032719365.1). Classification (NCBI taxonomy): domain Eukaryota; kingdom Viridiplantae; phylum Streptophyta; class Magnoliopsida; order Rosales; family Rosaceae; genus Prinsepia; species Prinsepia uniflora. The sequence goes on from CM064864.1 coordinate 50,172,329, forward strand.
CGAAAAACATCACAAAACCATTAGATCAATTTCCCAACTCATAATCCAAGTCAAAACCAATCACAAATCCCGGGCTTTTACCCAAAACAGTCATTTCACATTTTCTCGAAAAACGTGCCCAAAACACCGATTAAAATAATCATTAAATCCCGAGATAATCATATCAAATCATTGCAATTCAAATCGTACCATAAATCATGTAAAACATTTAACTATGCATGCATGCCAGTTTATAAAACAAACGTCCACTCACACACCATTCAAACCGCTCGCTTTCCGAGCTGCACGCGTTCCCGTAATTTCTGCCATTTTCCAGGAATCTCGAATCCTGCCCAAAATTAATACTACTAATGATTCCATTAACATCATACTAATTCCCGATAATTTTCCTGGAATTAAATATTAATTAAACACGTAACATAAACCTTCGGATCCTCGAAACAATATCGAAACGGTGTCCGATTGACTCAAAACCAACGCTAAAATGTTCGTTACATTGCATACAACAAAAGTCATGTTGAACTCACCTCAGGAATTGGGCCCACGCGCCCTCACGCGCCGCCGTGAGTGGCTGCGCGTGAAACACACGCACCTGCTACAGTGTCATCGTCCTTACCCGTTTACCTGGTAAACGGATCCTGCGACTCGCGAGGTGACCCGGTTCAATGTCCATCAATTCGACATCAATTTCTACAATTCAATCGTCCATGAGTATCGTTATAGACTCAACTTAGGTTTTGTAAACTAAATTTCACAAAACCTTACCTTAATCCCATCGAACTGAACTTGAATTCTCGAAGAACACAGAACACTGTTCATCGTCCAATCTCCATCAATTATCCTTGTTTTCCTTCAATTGACGCATCAATAAGCTTTGTTGGACTATGATAAACCTGTTTTTGAATCCAATTGCATCATTTAATCCCTCTAGAATCACGACTCAATCTCGAAAATTCAAGGTCCTCCCCCTCTCTGTTCTAGTCCATAACAACCTTAATTCGCATCAATTTTGAGCTGGTCCTGATCGAATTGATCCCAGAAGGCTAATTGCAAGGTCAATTTCACTCATAAATGTTCACAATTATAAATTTGATCCTAAGGTTTCTTCAAAGGTTTTTCGGGTTTCTGGGTTTCTCCTGTTTCCCTCTACTTTTCCACTCACCAGTTCCCTCCTAATCTCACTCTTAATTCGAATGGGTGAGCCACACAGTTTTCCGTTTTGAGACTTAAGGATTGCCTTACATCAATTATCTGCATCCCCCATTTTTATTCAAAGAACACACACGCACACACGGTTTCAAACACAAATATCTCACATATCAGGCCACTAATTCAATCTTACAAGTGACAAATGTCACATTGTGGCATTCCCATGCCCAATTCCACAGTAACAGATGCCCATTTTTGGTTAAAACAACAGCAACACAGCTAATTCAGCCATCATAGCCGTCCAATTCACACCTTTGCCCAAAATTACCATTTTACCCTTCTATACACAAATGACCAAAATGCCCCTAGCCTTCGCAAACCCATAATTTTCAAGTACGAACACCGAATGACGCATGCTGCCTGTCTACGAATTCAGCATCCCGAGACCTATCCAACGGTACTTCTGGAAAGTCCAAACAAGGTCTCGATCAAAAAGTCAACTTTCGGCCCCTTTTTTAATCAATTTACCAAATTACCCTTAAACTTCCGAACATCATAACTTTGTCCTCGAATGTCGGAATCGGACGTGCCACCTGTCTATGAACTCGTGACATCCCAAACTACATCACAGTCATTGGTCAAAGTCCATTTGACCGCTCGAACCAAAAGTCAACGGTTTGCCCAATTCCAAGGGCAAAATTGTCATTTCCAAGGGCAAAATTGTCATTTCCTTCCAATCTTTCCAAGTTTTCCTTTTTCGAATTTCCGGGTCGTCACAACCTTCCTCCCTTAAGGAATTTCATCCTCGAAATTCGGATGTACCTCTCCGACAACAATCAAGGAGACTCAAGTCACTCCAGTTCAATACCTCGGATTCCCACGTGAACCCTCGTTCAATCTTTATGTACCATTATAACCACTTTGTCCATCTTTCCCAGCTCATCCCGAGTCCTAAACCAACTCTTGACTTCTACTGAGTCCAAGTCCAATGTCTCAACTCCCCTCGAGTCCAAAATTGACATTGACTAACATCCATGCCACCACTGGCATATCCGGTCACCTAGCAAACACCCCTAGGCGAACCACATCCTATTCAGGATCTCTCAACACACACTAAATCAATTCTGGAATCCCTCTGAGTCCCATTACCCCTTATCCTCGGGTCAAGTTTGGCATGGGCCCAACATGCCCATCCATATACCATATGGTTATCGTAAACAACCATCCGGACCAACACGAGTCCGACACAACCAAAACACATGATACAATGTTCGACCCCCAATCTAGGGTCAGAATCAGTCTAGGGATTCTCTATACCCTCATATCTCGTCTAATCACCAGGCCGCGCACAGGGCTCGCATCTCGGAGGCATGGCAAATCAATAACCAAATGCTCTGATACCAATTTGACAGGACCCGTCCCAACTGGACTTCGATAACCGTGCATGGTCCTGCTCCTGCCTGACAAGTTAACTAAAGTCTCGAAACTACCCTTCAGCACCTGTCAGACTAGGGATAACTGCACTGATTTCTGCTCATGCCTCCGCCTCTCTACAGCCCCGAACATCGTGCCACGGCCTGGAGGGTCATCAAAACAGGAAAGGTGTGAGTGGACAAAAATAATATAATTTAAAACACATTTATCAAAACACATCATTTACCCTCCAGTTTATCAAACCATGCATGCATAGAATCAACATATGAAAAACATCACCGGCCTTCCAGCAAAATCACATGAAAACATCAAATCCCGGCTCTCAAGCCCAAATGCCCTTTAAATCATTTTATAAAACCATTTTCTCATACAATAAAGCATATAACTCGGGAATTACACATCCGAGGATCCTCTGGGAATTACACATCCAGAGTCGTCATCCTGCTTGGAATTACACATCCAGCATCACTGGGAATTACACATCCGGTCCCTCCAAGAATTACGCATCTGGAGTCCATCCAGTAATTATACATCTGGAGTCACTTCGGGAATTACACATCCGAAGTCTACCCAAGAATTACACATCTGGGGGCATCAAACATCAATACACAATCAAAATCTTTTTTTCAAATCATCATTTAAAACCATGCCAAAACCATTTATCACAGGGTCTCATGCCCTAAATCCCATTTCTCATTTCTCGTAAATTCGTAAAATCATTAAATAATTCAATGCACGTAAATCCGTAAAATCATATCCGAAAAAACATCACAAATCCATTAAATCAATTTCCCAACTCATAATCCAAGTCAAAACCAATCAAAAATACCGGGCTTTTACCCAAAACAATCATTTCACATTTTCTCGAAAAACGTGCCCAAAACACCTATTAAAATAATCATTAAATCCCGAGATAATCATATCAAATCATGCCATAAATCATGTAAAACATTTAACTATGCATGCATGCCAATTTATAAAACAAATGGCAACTCACACACCGTCCAAACCGCTCGATTTTTGAGCTGCACGCGTTCCCGTAATTTTCGACATTTTATAGGAATCTCGAATCCTACTCAAAATCAATACTCAGGGTCACTAATGATTCCATTAACATCATACTAATTCCCCATAATTTTTCTGGAATTAAATATTAATTAAACACATAACATAAACCTTCGGACCCTCGAAACAATATCGAAACGGTGTCCGATTGACTCGAAACCAACGCTAAAATGTTTCTTAGATTGCATAGAACAAAAGTCATGTTGAACTCACCTCGAGAATCGGGCCCACGCGCCCTTACGCGTTGCCGTGAGTGGCTGCGCGTGAAACCCACGCACCTGCTACAGTGTCATCGTCCTTACCCGTTTACCTGGTAAACGGATCCTGCGACCCGCGAGGTGACCCGGTTCAATGTCCATCAATTCGACATCAATTTCTACAATTCAATTGTCCATGAGTATCGTTATAGACTCAACTTAGGTTCTGTAAACTAAATTTCACGAAACCTTACCTTAATCCCATCGAACTGAACTTGAATTCTCGAAGAACACAGAACGCTGTTCATCGTCCAATCTCCATCAATTATCCTTGTTTTCCTTCAATTGACGCATCAATAAGCTTCGTTGGACTATGATAAACCTGTTTTCAAATCAAATTGCATCATTTAATCCCTCTAGAATCATGACTCAATCTCGAAAATTCAAGGTCCTCCCCCTCTCTGTTCTAGTCCATAACAACCTCAATTCGCATCAATTTTGAGCTGGTCCTGATCAAATTGATCCCAAAAGGCTAATTGCAAGGTCAATTTCACTCATGAATGTCCACAATTACAAATTCGATCCTAAGGTTTCTTCAAAGGTTTTTTGGGTTTTATGGGTTTCTCCCTATTTCCCTCTCCCTTTCCACTCATTAGTTCCCTCCTAATCTCACTCTTAATTCGAATGGGTGAGCCATATAGTTTTCCGTTTTGAGACTTAAGGATTGCCTTGCATCAATTATCTGCATCCCCTGTTTTTATTCAAAGAACACACACGCACACACGGTTTCAAACACAAATATCTCACATATCAGGCCACTAATTCAATCTTACAAGTGACAAATGTTACCTTGTGGCATTCCCACGCCCAATTCCACAGTAACAGATGTACATTTTTGGTTAAAACAAAAGAAAAACTGTTGATTCAGCCATCATAGCCGTCCAATTCACACCTTTGCCTAAAATTACCATTTTACCCTTCTATACACAAATGACCAAAATGCCCCTAGCCTTCGCAGACCCATAATTTTCACGTCCGAACACCGATTGACGCATGCTGTTTGTCTACGAATTAAGCGTCCCGAGACCTATCCAAAGGTACTTCCGGAAAGTCCAAACAAGGTCTCGATCAAAAAGTCAATTTTTGGCCCCGTTTTTAATCAATTTACCAAATTACCCTTAAACTTTCGAACATCATAACTTTCTCCTCGAATGTCGGAATCGGACGTGCCACCTGTGTATGAACTCGTGACGTCCCAAACTACGTCACAGTCATTGGACAAAGTCCATTTGACTGCTCGAACCAAAAGTCAACGGTTTGCCCAATTCCAAGGGCAAAATCGTCATTCCCTTCCAATCTTTCCAAGTTTTCCTTTTTCGAATTTCCGAGTCGTCACATGCCATACCCGGACTGGGTTCGGGATTTAGACTCGGGATTGAGACTTCGAGCGACACGCGTAGCCTTGGGACTTTGACCTTATTTGGCGTCTGGGACGTCAGACATCTGGGATGTCAGGGATGGGATGTATAGTGCTATACTGAGTCTATGATTATGATTATATTATTCTGCTTATGGCTATATGATATGGTATTATGGTTTTCGATACTGATGCATGCATGTTTTAAAAACGGAGGGGTAAAGCTATATGATTTCGATATGATGAACTTCTTTGTAAAATTTTTTATTTTCGGCCCACTCACCCTTATTGTTTTACTGACCCCTCCAGGCCGTGCTGAACCCTACTTCAGGGTAGGTCGGCACGTGATGAAACTTTAGGAGTCATGCTCATATTTGTGTTTTAAGCTTTCCTTTGTCTAACACCGTTTTATTTTCGGACGATTTGTATGACTTATTTTGGATATTTATGCATTTGAGTTTATTTTAAGGGTAAAATTAGTATTCTAAGGTCACGTGTCAGACGGGAGCAGGGCACATCCCCAGGTGGTCACAGGGGGATCAGGGCGAGTCCTGTCAAAAACAAAGATAAACCCACCCCTTTACTTCCTTCGATCTTCATCAATTATGCATACCTTGTGAAGGAAAATGAGAGACTGGAGGATGAGGATTGTGGTGGTGCCACCGTGATGAGCAGTCGTGTACGGTGGCCATGGACCAGTGAACTGACCCGTGAAATCCTGTTTTAAAGTTGAAATGGTACCATTGATTTTAGCCGTTATTAATCGATTTTAGTAGGTGGGTTGTGTTACCAGAGGCCTTGTGAGTCGAAGAAGCATCCTTTCGAGGCCTAAGATGGACGGTAAGGTCAAAAACTAGTAAAAGCTTATTTTGAATTCGATTATGGTAAGTTTACCTCTATTGACTGATGATCGTGTTGGTTGCTTGGGTGAGGTTCTGGAGGTCTTAAGGGAACGATTAAGCTTGGAAGCAAGGAAGAAAGTGGTTGGGATCGTGAGAACACAGAGGAGGAAAACTGGCGATTTGTGCTTCGACTAGGAAGGTACGTGATGGACTTAGATTTCATGTTTTGACATCATGGAGAAATAGAAAATAATGAGACGAAGCTATAGGATTAATTAGAATTGAAAATGGACCGAAAATCAAGGAAATAAAGCGTCAAACCGCCCCCACTGGTTCGGCTCGACCAGACCGATTCAGACCGGGTTTGACCGAGGTAGGAGATGAACTGTGCAGCCGTGCGTGAGGCCCACGCACATCCCCTTTGGGCTGCGCGTGTGGGCGCGTGGCACAGTGTTTGAGGAAGGTTTCAACACGACTTTTAATGTAATCGATGTAAAGAACATTTTGGGATTGGTTTTGAGTCAATCAGACATCGTTTCGATAGGATTCGGGATGTCCGAAGGTTTAGGATCGCATTTAAAAATAGTTAAAAATTCGAAAAAATTATGGGGAATTAAAAGAAGCTTAATGAAGTAGTTAGTGACCTTAGTATGAGATTTGGATAGGTTCGGGAAGTTCGGTGACAGTGGACTAGCCGGGAACGGCATATTGCACGTGTATTGAGGCAGCAGCGGGAATGGTCTCTGAGTGGACTTTGCTTTCTAACTTACGATGCTTGCATAAATGTTTTTTATATGCTTTCTATATGAGATTCTATGACTATGATGCTGATACCTATGATTAATGATTTACACGTAATTTGAGGAATTTTACGTAATTGCACGTTTTTCGAGATATGCTTCTTTGTCGTGATTTGTTCGATGCTTTGATTTTGGGATTTGATTTATGATTTTATTTCAAGGATTTGAAATGGATTATGGAAAAGCAATGTCGGGCATGAGGCCCCGTTTCTAATGATTTCGGCTTTCAGTTTTCATGTGATTTTGGGATTTGAATCGAGATTTCCAATGATGATTTCGTATTTGGTTTTGGACTTGAGTTCCTATGATTTCCCCTTGGTTTTGGGTTTATAGACCCGTTGCTATTAGTTTTGGGTTTAAAGACTCGTTGTTATTGATTTTGGGTTAAGGACCCAGTTGTTATTGCTGGATCTGGTTTTGGGTTTAAAAACCCGGTTGATTGATGACTAGGGAGGGCCCTTGATTGATAATATCCCCAGAGGCCGGTAGATTCTGTTTGAGTTTAAAGACTCGTTGATATCCCGGGAAGGCCTGATATGTTGTTCGAGTTTAAAGATACGTTGGAAGGCCTGATATGTGGTTTTGAGTTTAAAGACTCGTCGATATCCCGGGAAGCCCTGATGCACATGTGTTTTGAGTTTAAAGACTCGGTGCTTGAGATCCAGCAAATTGATTGACTTGTGATTTATTATTGATTTTCCCATGGATTTTCAGATGTTTTGGGCGGTGGCCCGGATGTTTTGGATATGTGGATTTTTGGGCTGAGTTCCCGTACTTGTATGTTGATTTATGATTTTGGGCTGAGGCCCTGGATTTGAAAAACGAGATTTGATTAAAGAAATGATTTCTGGTTTTCGTAAACGGCTTTTTGATCTTGGAACTAAATGATTTTCGAATGCATGCATTGGTTTTATGTGGAGGGTATAAAGGTTTGTTCTTATGAAATGTTTATGAACTTATTATTTATTTTTTTCCACTCACAGTCTTTTATGTTTTCGATACCCTCTAGGTTGATGAAGTGCGGGCTGTTGAGAAAGAGACGGAGACATCACACACGCGATCCACAGTGATTATGCACATTATGGTTAACTAATCTTGATTTTTCGGATGACGTTGACTTGGGATCCCTTATCTGGCTTGCGTGTTCCATAGGGGTTGAATGAGTGTTTAGCCTTCGTGTCGCATGCAGGTTAGATGAGAGCATGACTTATCCCTTAATCTCGGGGGATTAGGGGTGGGTCGTGTCAATTGGTATCAGAGCGCAGTTTGTACACTCTACGTTAGATTGTGGCTCCAGAATAGTTGGTTTGTCGATTAGGGTGTTGTGATGCTCCTGTGGATGTGATGTCTCGACGTGGAACAACCCGCCATCAACCTGGACACCCGAGTGATATTATGATAGTTCGTGGCTTAGTTAGTGGCGATATCCCTAGCGACGGAATGCTGTTCGCCTGATACGCGATGGGGTGTGATGCCTACTGGCTCTTGGCCAGAAATGATAGCGTGCTTGGCGCTCGATATGCTCGATAGTTGGACCTTAGGGTCAAATGTATGCCAGAGTGGTTAACCCAGATGGTAACTAGTGAGTTCCATTTGAGAGATACAATTGCTGGTTGGCTGGTTGGCCTATGGGGCCGAATGACGGCGACCTGTTGGGCCGGATGGCGAGTGGATGACGATAGTATGGAATTGTGACCACTTGGTGAGATTGTTCGAGATTGGACTTGTGCAGCTACAAGTAGCTGGATGCCTCGAGATTCGGAGGTAAAGGAACCTACGTTTAGGAGTTGAGGGATTGCCCCCTAGCGATGGTTACTGGATGACGTTTGTGTATAGATAATACGTTAAGGATGTTCTTAGCCAGGTGTGACGACCCGAGTGGTAAGGTCGTTGTGAGCTAGTAGATGCTGTGGGTTTACGAACCCGAGTGATGATGAGGATTTGAGGAACCCTGTTGGGATGACTGGTTTGGTAAATGGAAGTACCTTAGTGAGAAATAACAGGACCCACCCCGATTATCACCTCGATAACCGGGACGAACCCTGCTCCCGTCTGACAACCGAACTCAAAAAGACCAAAATAACCATACAACATACATTGTCAAACCAGGGAGAAGTTACGATACAACAAGTCAACAATAGCACAGAGCATAGTTAACAGTACAAGATAAGAATAAAACCCTACTGTGAGCTGACTACACGCGCAACGGGAAAACTTTATGCCTCTACCTCTGCCTCGGCGTTAGCCCCAAAACTTGCACCACGACCTGGAGGGTGTTAAAAACCATAAAAGTGTGAGTGGACTAAAATATGAGTTATAAAAACAGTTTTAAAAGAAAATAGTTTTAAAAGAAAATCAGGGTTCACCCTCCGTTTCAAAACATGCATGCATAACTAAGTATCTGAAAAACAACTATATAAACCGTATGGCAATCGTTATGGAAAATCATCATAAAAGCATGAAAAACTAAATATAACATCAACAAATCAAACCTTCTGGATTTATCCGAGTCTTTAAACTCAATAGCAATCCAAGTCTTTAAACTCAATCAGGCCTTATATATAATCCGAGTCTTAAACTCCCGAGTCTTTAAACTCAATAGGCCTACAGGGGAAAATCACATTATCCGAGTCTTTAAACTCAATCCGGGTCTTTAAACTCAATCCGGGTCTTTAAACCCAATCACATATCCGAGCCCACCCCCGTCACATATCATATCATATCCAATACCAGATCCAACAAATCCAATCCAAACACATTTTATCAAAGCCAAATCCATAAATCCATTTCCAAATCCGAATCCAAAATCATCATTCCAAATCAATCCGTATCCGGAGTCATCATTTCGAATCCAAACCCAGAAATCCACTTTCCAAGCTCCAAAATCGAATCCCGAATCATATTTCCGAAATCCGATTCCAAAATAGAAATCACGTTTATTGAAATCACTTTTTCAAAATCCATTTCTAAACCTTTGAAATCAAGACATAATTCTAATCCCAAAATCATAGCATCGGAATCATGATCAAATCATAGCATAAAACCATAGTCTCGAACTATGTGTCGAAATACGTATAAACATAAGAAACACCTCGAAAAGCGTGCAATTATGTAAAACAGAAATATCGTAATAAAAAACATAAAACCATATTTGGAAACATGGAATAAGTAGATAAAAAAAAGTTATGCATGCTCGGTTAGAAAATAAAAGTCCACTCACAAAGTCCGAACGCGTCAATTGTGTCCTGCACGCTCCCCAGACGCCTCAGGAATGTCCCGACCTATCAAACATCATAATTTCGGGTCACAAATACCTCAACTAAGCTCACACTAAATTCCCCCAATTTTTCGGGATTTTTAAACGTAATTAAATTAAACCCTAAACCTTCGGACACTTAAAACTACCTTGAAACGGTGTCCGATCTGCTCGAAACTTGTCCCAAAATGTTCATTACATCAATTAGAGTGAAGCCCATGTTGAAAACTTCCCCAAAAGAAGTCCCAAGCACCCTCACGCGGTGCCCAAAGGGGCTGAGCGTGGGAGCCATGCGCGGTTACTGTTCATCATCGTCAACCATCAGCCAGACCAGTTCAGACCAATCCAGACCAGCCCGGTCCAACTGAGCCGGCGAGGCCGGTTTTCACCCATTTTTGACCTAATTCCAATCCTTTCTTCTCCATTCCCTTCGTCCCTTTGTTTAGGATTGATTGGACTAACTAAATCACGAAAAGAAGACGTGTTTCTTACCTCCCAAACTCGAAGAAGAAAAACCAGAACTGCCCTTCTCTGTTTCCGGCCACCGCAAGCTCCTCCGGCCACGGGTTTGTGGTCCTAGGCTCAGTAGCAAACTTCAGAAGCTAAACCAAGCACCTAAATTAGGTATTCATCGATCACAATCCGAACTGCCATTTCTGAATAGGATAGAGAAACAGAGGTTTGAAACTACTTACCTTCACTCCTTTTCTCCCTCGTGGACACCACCACAATCCTCACGTCGTCATAGGTCATCTGGCACTCACTGATCTCCACCACAAACAGCTTCACAACAGTTTGGACGTTTTGGATTTCATGGTTATTCACTGTTGTTCACAGTTCCCCCCCTGTCACTGTTTCCTCACTCTTACACTCACGGTTTCACTCACGTTTTCACTCAGACACACACACACAAAAGCACAAACAAGCACCCTGATCTATCACTCACTCGACTAAACACAGGAACCAAAAACACCCAACACCTCCCTTGTTTTTTAATCGACCAATTGTGCGAATTGGCTAGAACCAACCAGAGAGTGGCCAAGTGTCCACATCTCCCAGTGCCTAGTGAAAATATCGAACACTGTAGGGACAGATGTCCTCATCCAATTGCTCACTCATTTCAAAAGTAGCCAAAAGACCATTTTGCCCTTAATGCCCAAATTATCATTTTGCCCCTCACGTATTTAGACTCATAAATAAGCCGTCTGACGTCCGATGACAGCGTGCCACCTGTCGTTGTACTCAGGGGATCGAGACCTAACTAACAGTCCTCGAATTACGTGAAAAAGACATGTCAAATAAAAAGTCAACTTTTGCCACACTATTCACAAGGGTAAAAACGTCATTTTACATCAAAGTTTCCCAAATTTACATTTTTACCCTTTTTGACGTTCCGGGCCATTACAAGAAACCCCAGTATAGGTGCTTAGTCTGGAAAACATGAGTTGAGGTTGTGACTAGTAGTGAGGTGCTGGTGTCAGGTAGGAACCACTAACCGAGATGGTATATGCGATGACCATTGGTAGGTCATGTTTCAGTACGAAAAGTCAGGATGTCATTAGTTCTATTAGAGTAGCGCAGCGGAAACACGGTGGACCTAGGCTTCGGTTTGGAGCGGGCTAGGTTGGTATGGTTGGGTTGACCATGAGTGAGTTTGGTTTTCGTGGATACCACAGGATGCGACGAATGAGTCAGCAGATGTTGGATGTGTCAGAGTGTGTTGGCATATGGTACTACCGGGCATAGTCATGGGTGATGTCGATGCCAATACTTGGTGATTCCCTGAGATTGGTGATTGAAGACTTCGAGGATAGTGCCTGAAGAGCCTGAGGTTAGTGACTGTTGATTGAGGATCCTGAGAGTTGGTGACTCGTACTTTAGTGATGCTCGGAGTTGAACCTCGGAAAGGTTGAGAAGCGATAAGCAGAAGGAGTGATGATTGACATCCTTTTGGATGTACATAAATGGTGTTAACCGACAGGTGAGTTGGATTGTTTACAGACGAGAAAGTTGTTCGGGTGAGTTGTGGATTTTCCTAAGACCAGTAGAGGAGTTGACGTTTGGACGGTTAGTCCGGTACTTGTTGGGGATGAAGTCCTATGGTTGGAAAGATGGATACGCTTTCAACATGGTTGGAATCTCGGAATGAGAAGATATTGTGGTTGAGGCGATGAGATGTTGTGTTGATTTCGAGTTGGTGTTAGATAATGAGTGATGGATACTCTAGAGTCGATTTGGGAAAGTCATTGAAGGAACTTCAGGAGTTGTGACCCCTCTTAATCGTGGACACGTGTGGATTGATTTGATATGATGTGGTGGTATGATCATTTGTGGGAAGTGAAGGGGAAGTAGTGAGACAGTAAGTGGGATCCACTTAGGAGTGAGTGGATCGGGATTGGATCGCTTTTGCCTCAGGATTGAGTTATTGTTGATCAAGAGAATCGTATGCAGGACAGAGCTTGGACATGTTAGTAGGATGACAAGATAGAGGCTACATATAGGAAGTGATGTGATGTGGACATAGTGATGGTCAAGTTGGATCTCTCGAATATGTTGAATTTATGCAGGACGAGTGTGGTCTGTCTTGTATACATACAGGTAGATGGACTTGGATCTAGTGTGTTGATTGGGAGACCCAGGAGATCAAGCAATTTGGATGAATTTGGAGTTGGTATTCCTCGAAAGACGTCTTGGGCCTGAAGTATTGGTCTAGTATTGGTTGGATCGTTGGACTTCAAAAGTGAAGCGTGATTGGCTTGTAGTCATGTGGTAATCAGTGTGGATATGAGGATGTTTTGTGTGCCCCGGAGATACACTGTGAGGGTTGACGGGTACACTAGCGTGTTGTTGGATGGAGTTATGGGTACATTAGAGCTCGGCTGATGCCAATGTGTTTGGTGGAGATCCGTGGTATGAGATTGGAAGTGCTTGAGGAATGTATTGTGACGTTTTGGTGGTATGCACCGTGATTGATGTTGGGTGTGATTGGTTCATGTATCTGAGATAGATATTCGTGGTTGTATTAGTAATCAGAACCATTCCGATACGATTGGACGTGCATTGTGATGATCTGGTAAAGGTGTTGGTGATCGGCTTGGTGCCGAGATATGTTGTTAATTGTATGGATGATCAGAGTAAGTCCGAGATGATGTATTGACTGAGTATATGGACAAGATCAGGTTGATCCCAAATAATTGATTGGTTGTTACAGGGTTTCGTAATGAGGTGAGCTGTTTGCTCAGAACTATGAGTGGCTGGTAGGACCCTGACGTGGAGATGTGTGATCACGGTTTAACAGGTATGTGATAGGGTCCAGTTGTAGACAGGTAGTGTGGGAAGTGGATGGTGTTCCTACAGGATGACAGTGTTGGTGGTTAGTGGAACCACCGGTGAGAGGATTGGTTGAGTTGTTCGAAGTGAGCGGGTACGTTGTGACTCCGGTGAGGTCGGCACGGATTACTTATGGAAGTAGTACGGAACGTTGAACGGATATTGATGAATAGGAGTACCGAGGCCGGTAGATACCGTCTTGAGAATTGGGTTGCGAGGTGAGATTCATGCTGGACGATTGCAGATCTTACGTTATACTGAAGGAGTTGGTACGAGGTACGCATGACTCGAGGATGAGTCAAGGTTGATGTGACTGGTAGCTACAGTGATACGATTGTTATTAACTGAGCCATGAGATTCGGCTGGTGCGATGTTAGAGGTACCTCGGTAAGAATGAGATTATCGCCAGATGGACTGAAAGTTGGTTGAGTTGGTTCGCTTAGTAGTGATACGTTAACGATGTTGGTAACAGTTTGGAAAATGTCAGGATAAGGTTGGATTGGAAGGTGATAAACACCGGGAAGGAGACCAGGTGTGAGATCAGTTGGATTCTCTCAATTCATTGCGGATATATGTTATTCGGAATTTCGAGGACGAAATTCTTTTAAGGAGGGAAGATTGTAACGACCCGTCCCAGAACTCGGGATTAGATTAGTGCTTAGTGACGGATTAGTGAGATTAATCGGTAATAAGTTGGGTGATTTCGGACAGACGGTGCGAAATGACAGTTTTGCCCCTAGAAGGGGCGAACCGTTGACTTTTGAATCAGGCGATCATAAGACATTGGCTGATGCCTGTGACGTAGTTCGGGACGTCACAAGTCCATAGACAGGCGGCACGTCCGATTCTGACATTCGAGGAAGAAGTTATGACGTTCGGAAATTCGGGGGTATTTTGGTAATTTGGTTGAAAGGGGCAAATTGTTAACTTTTTATACGACATGTATTTGTAACGTAGTTTGAGGACTGTTAGGTAGCTCTCGATTCCTCGAGTACAACGACAGACGACACATTATCATCGGACCTCGGATAGCTCGAGTTGTGGTGTAAAGGTGCTAAGGGCAAAATGGTAATTTGCAGGGGCAAGGGCAATTTGGTCTTTTTTTGTGTCCAGTTATAATTGGACATGTGGCTTCCTTGGGATTCGTGCCCACCAGATTCAGGACACATGTCCCTCACTGGAAGGCTGTGGAAGCCTCTTCCCCCACCGCCTCACAATTGTCACACGGGTTTAAATTAAGGTTGCACGATATTTGGAAGGGAAAAAACAAAGAGAAACCCACCCCCTTTACTTCCTTCGATCTTCATTAATTATGCATACCTTGTGAAGGAAAATGAGAGACTGGAGGATAAGGATTGTGGTGGTTGACTACGCCCCAAACTACGCATTAAATTAAACATGTAATTCGAGTGTTATGCAATTTAAACCCTTTTTGTGTAGATGTAGTATTGATAAATAGGGATCGTTCTTAACCTGGGAAATTAGGGACATTAATAATGTGTTAGTGGGAGATGAATAAAAGAATAATGAATTAAATAATTAAATAATCAAAGAATTAATAAATTAAAGAATAGATGAATAAGAGAATAAAGAAATAATAAATTAATGAATTACAAAGAATTAATAAATTAGCGAATTAAAGAATGAAATAATTAAAGAATAAAGGAATGAAAGAATAAAGGCATCAAAGAATAAAAGAATAAAAGAATAAAAGAATAAAGAATAAACAAGGGGGGTTTTGAAGAGGTTTGTAATTATGTAAATAAGTAAAAGCATAGATGAACTCATTCTATTTCTACTCTAACTTATGCACAAAGTA
The DNA here is from genome assembly GCA_032719365.1 of Prinsepia uniflora. NCBI lineage: Eukaryota > Viridiplantae > Streptophyta > Magnoliopsida > Rosales > Rosaceae > Prinsepia > Prinsepia uniflora. The sequence goes on from CM064864.1 coordinate 50,187,638, forward strand.
GACTTCCCGTAAACACAAACTTCACCAACATACTACAATTGCATAAATTTAAATTAATCACGAAATTATACCTTCACAAACTCATATTTCTTCATACATTTTTCATATTATAAATGCACCGAACATCGGATTTTTACTTATAATATAATTATCTTAAGTTTGTGATTTAATGCGCCAAACAGCGGTCATACATTACATCTCTCCAAATGTACTCTAAATGCCCCGAACAGCGGATCAACATTTAGTTTCGAAATGAAGTTTAAGCTCTAGAATGTAATAAGTAAATGATTTTTAGAAAGTAAAACACATGGAGATTATACTCAATTTTCACAAAAGATAGGAAGGAGAAACCAATACATATATTGCATTATAATTAGAACCAATAACAAATAAAAGAGTTTAAGAGAATGGAGAGCAAATGTTACACTTTTCAGATTGGGTGAGAACAATGGATTGTTTTTCACAAGGAACACCGAACAGCGGCTGGAACCCTATGAAGATGGAAGAAGATTAAACAAGGAAATTCGGACTCGAACTCTCAAAATTTGTATTGGAGCTATTTGCCAAAATTTCTCCTAAGAGAGGCTCAATTTTGTGCTTCTTGGAAGTGATTTCAACAAGTGAAATCAACTCCTATTTATAGGGGAAAAACTCAAATTAAACCCTAGAAAATAAATAAAAATAACCCAAAAATTACAATAAAATACTCAAAAGTGAAATGATGAGTTATGGTGGTTTTTGGGGAAAAAATGTTAAAAAAAAAAGGGAAAGGATTACTTGAAAAACAGCAAAGATGGGGGCTTTTCAGAGTTGCTGAAAAAGGGGGAATATTCGGCATGGGCGTGCTGAAAAGGGCAGCAGTGGCCGGCAGTGTCTTGCTGGAAAGTGGGCGGCTGGTCGGCAAGCATGTGCTGGGCTGCAGATCCTGTCGTCGATAGGCGCTGGCCGAGCGCCTGGAGCTTGCTTCGGCAAGCGCGCGCCGAAGTCTTTCTGGACAGGCTGAAGCAGGCTGCGCGGCTTGGGCCGTGTGGGCTGGATTTGCTTGGGCATGCGAGCCGGATTTTGGGCTGGTTGGACGCGGGCTGCACAGTTGCGGACTGGGCTGCACTGTTGCGGACTGGGCTGCAAGGACAGCAGGCCGGGTCGGTGAGAATGGGCTGGGTTCGTAAACAAATGGATTTGGGCTGCAGAAAATTACATGAAAAAAAATAATTAATTCACTTAACTAATATTTTTACCGAATTTCATCCATAATTCCTTCGTTATAATTCCGATCGGCACGATTCTTTCGCCAAAATGCACCAAATTACAAAATTTATTTATTTAAACAAAAATAGCACAAAATAAATTATTTTATCTAATTATTTATTATTTTAATATTAAAAGCTAAGTATAAAGGGTATAAAATAATATAAAATAATGCTTATTTAACGTCATATCAGTGGTGCCACCATGATGAGCAGTCGTGTACGGTGGCTATGGACCGGTGAACTAACCCGTGAAATCCTGTTTTAAAGTCGAAATGGTACCATTGATTCTAGCCGTTATTAATCGATTTTAGCAGGTGGGTTGTGTTACCAGAGGCATTGTGAGTCGTAGAAGCATCCTTTCGAGGCCTGAGATGGACGCTAAGGTCAAAAACCAGTAAAAGCTTATTTTGAATTCGATTATGGTAAGCTGACCTCTATGGACTGAAGATCGTTTTGGTATCTTGGGTGAGGTTTTGGAGGTCTTAAGGAAACGATTAAACTTGGAAGCAAGGAAGAAAGTGGCCGAGATCGTGAGAACACAGAGGAGGAAAACTAGCGATTTGTGCTTCGACTTGGAAGGTGATGGACTTAGATTTCATGTTTTGACATCGTGGAGAAATAGAAAATGGTGAGACGAAGCTATAGGATTAATTATAAATCAAAATGGACCAAAAATGAAGGAAATACAGCGTCGAACCGCCCTCTCTAGTTCGACTGGACCGGACCGGTTCAGACCAGGTTTGCCCGAAGTAAGAGATGAACTGTGCAGCCGCACGTGAGACCCACGCGCAGCCCCTTTGGGTGGTGTGTGGGGGCACATGGCACAGTGTTTGAGGAAGGTTTCAACGCGACTTTTAATGTAATCGATGTAACGAACATTTTGGGACTGGTTTCGAGTTGATCGGACATCGTTTCGATAGGATTCGGGATCTCCGAAGGTTTAGGATCGCGTTTAAAAATAGTTAAAAATTCGAAAAAATTACGGGGAATTAGTAGAGGCTTAATGAAGTAGTTAATGACCTTAGTATGTGATTTGGACAGGTTCGGGAAGTCCGGTGATAGTGGACTAGCTGGGAACGGCGTATTGCACGTGTATCGAGGCAACAGTGGGAATGGTCTGTGAGTGGACTTTGCTTTTTAACTTATGATGCGTGCATAAATATTTTTTGTATGTTTTCTATATGAAATTTTATGACTATGATGCTGATACCTATGATTTATGTATTGCACGTAATTTGAGGAATTTTACGTAATTGCATGTTTTACGAGATATGCTTCTATGTCGTGATTTTTTTAATGCTTTGATTTTGGGATTTGATTTATGATTTAATTTCAAGAATTTGAAATGGATTCTAGAAAAGTAATGTCGGGCATGAGGCCCCATTTCTAATGATTTCGGTTTTCGGTTTTCAGTTTTCATGTGATTTCGGGATTTGAATCGAGATTTCCAATGATGATTTCGTATTTGGTTTTGGACTTGAGTTCCTATGATTTCCCCTTGGTTTTGGGTTTAAATACCCGTTGTTATTGGTTTTGGGTTTAAAGACCCGTTGTTATTGGTTTTGGGTTAAGGACCCGATTGTTATTGCTGGATCTGGTTTTGGGTTTAAAGACCCGGTTGATTGATGACGGGGGAGGGCCCTTGATTGATAATATCCCCCTAGACATGTTAATTGTGTTTTGAGTTTAAAGACTTGTTAATATCTCGGGAAGGCCTGATATGTTGTTTTGAGTTTAAACACTCGTTCGAAGACCTGATATGTGGTTTTGGGCTGAGTTCTTGTACTTTGATGTTGATTTATGATTTTGGGCTGAGACCCTAGATTTGAGAAACGAGATTTGATTAAAGAAATGATTTCTGGTTTTTGTAAACGGCTTTCTGATCTTGGAATTAAATGGTTTTCGAATGCTTGCATTGGTTTTACGTGGAGGTTATAAATTTTTGTTCTTATGAATTGTTGATGAACTTATTATTTATTTTTTTCCACTCACAGTCTTTTCTATTTTTGATACCCTCCAGGTTGATGCGGTGGGAGCTGTGGAGAAAGAGACGGAGACATCACACACGTGATCCATAGTGATTCTGCGCACTATGGTTAACTAATCTTGATTTTCGGATGACGTTGACCTGGGATCCCTTATCTGGCCTGCGTGTTCCACGAGGGTTGAACGAGTGTTTAACCTTCGTGTCGTATGCAGGTTAGACGGGAGCATGACTTGTCCCTTAATCCCGGGGGATTGGGGGTGGGTCGTGTCAGTTTGGGGTTTCGGGTCCATTGTCCTTCGCGGGTCTGGGGTGGTTCTCTGTGTACAGCACAGACAAGGAGATGATAGTGGTGATAGCCGTTGATGAAAATGATGTTTGGTGAGGGAGGTGAGATCGATCTGGTGGTGGAGACGCAGCAAGGTAGATGAAGGTGAAGGTTTTAAGGTTTGTACGAGATGGGTTTGTTCTTGGGCTCACTGGAACAATGAAATGGAGGGGAGAATAGATGGGTGTGGTCTGGGTTTATTGATCAAATGGGACAAATGAAGGGTGTGGATTGATGGATGGAAAGAAGATGGACAGCTGGGGAGTGTTTGAGAGAATAAAATATTAAACAATTTCAACCAATGGGGCAAGATCCATGTTTTAGGGAAAAAGTAACTTGTCACTCATCCAAGGGTCCAGATTTAATTGAAGGTTAAATCAGATTCCATTAATTTATTATTATTTTAATTAGGTTCTCGGTTCGCAAATTTAATCGATTTCGCTCCCGTGACCATAACTTTTTCGTCGAACGTCCGTTTCGACGTGCCGCCTATCTACGGACTCGTGACGTCCCGATCTACATCACGTTCATTGGTCAAAGTCCTAAATAGTTTCCAGGTGATAAGTCAACTTTTTCCTCCTCAGGGGTAAAATGGTCATTTTGCAATTAAATATTATTTATGAAAGTTCGGGTCGTTACAAGTCATATAAACTAATTAAAAGTTAGTGATTAATCCAAACAAGTTATTGAGTACAAAGGTACAACCTGAGTGTAACCTAGAGCGTACATTACATTTGATTAAGAAAAAGCTTACAAGTCAACGACTTCATCAATTTGAAAACACATGTGATAAGCCTTTAGTTAAGCATTATTTTATATTATTTTATACCCTTTATACTTAACTTTTAATGTAAAAATGCCAAACAATAGGAAAATAAAATATATTTTGTGAGAAATGCGCAGAATTGGATATAGCTTGGAATTATAAGAATTTAGGCGAAAGAAACACCTCAATCGAAGTTATATCGATGAAATTATTATCAAAACAAGGAAGGCCACCAAAAAGTACCAGTACATTCGGTATCGTCCTACCGAACCAATCCAAGCAGCCCCATATCTTATTCAGACAGCGTCTGCCGACGTTCCATACACGGCTTCAGTGCGCGTGTCCTGAAACAAAACCTCCACTTCGGCGCTCGTGTACCAAAAGCTCCAGCCCAGCCCCTTGCGCCTTTGACCCGAGTTGACCACCATCTATCCTTCAGTTTTCAGCCGCGTCCCACCGAATATCAGTCTGTTTTTCATCTAACGTTTTCAGAATTCTTCTAACGCCTCCAGTACTGTTTTCTGCACGAATTTGGCATTTTTCCAGCCACCAAAATGAACCTAGACACCTAAGGTTTCATGCCAAATTAAGGAAAATGATTTTTAGGCTAGTTTCTAGCATGTTTTATTTTTTTTATTTCATTAGAATTTTATTTCCTAAATTTATAGGAGCTACTATCACTATAAAAATAAAGCTCATTCTCATTCTCATTGTTCCTAGCTGGGTATATCCAAGGCAATTCAAGAGTTTTAAGTCCAATTTTTCCCTTGTCTTTCCCTTCATCTTCACAAGGTTTTGTCTGTTGTTTAGGGAACCTTATGAATAACAGTCTATTGTTTCCATCTACCCAGGTATCTCAAGTTGTTCTTGGATCCCGAAAGTGAAACTTCATTCTCTCTACTTAAACTCTTGATATTGTTTTTGGTTTTACTTCTAATTCAATATATGTGTTGGTATTTCCTTTCTAACACTTGTACTTATGAATACAATCTCCATGTGTTTTACTTTCTGAATTTCGGTTATTTCACATATTTTAGTACTTACATTTCAATTCAACGTTATGTGTTTATGACCGTTGTTCGATGCACTTAGAATAGGGTTGAAGAGATTTAATGTTTGACGTGTGTACAATAAAAAACGTAAGGTGAATCGTATTGTAAGTGTTTATAACCGCTGTTCGGTGCATTTATAATATTGAAAAGTGTATGCTTGTAATTGAAATGATGAAGGTAAGATTTCGTGATTGTTTCAGTATGTGCAAAACGTTAGTGTGTTGGTTCAACCAATGGGGCAAGATCCATGTTGTAGGGAAACAGTAACCTTGGGATGAGTGACACTTGCGACTCATCCAAGGGTCTAGATTTAATTGAAGGTTAAATCAGATTCCATTAATTTATTATTATTTTAATTAGGTTCTCGGTTTGCAAATTTAATCAATTTCGCTCCCATGACCATAACTTTTCCGTCGAACGTCCGTTTTCGACGTGCCGCTTGTCTATGGACTCGTGACGTCCCGATCTACGTCACGGTCATTGGTCAAAGTCCTAAATAGCTCCCAGGTCAAAAGTCAAAATTTTCTCCCTTAGGGGCAAAATGGTCATTTTGCAATAAAATATTATTTATGAAAGTTCGGGTCATTACAATCTACCCACCTTACAAAAATTTTGTCTTCGAAATTTACTCAAATAAATACGGGTACTGATCCCTCATCAAGTCCTCAGGTTCCCACGTTGCTTCCTTGACATCATGATTTCTCCATAGCACTTTCACCAACGGAATTGTCTTGTTCCTCAGATCTTTGTCCTTCCAATCTAGAATCTGCACTGGTTCCTCTTCAAAGCTCAGGTCAGTTCTCAGTTCTAATGGTTGTTCCAGCAAATCATATGATTCATCCCGTAGATACTTCTGAAGCATAGATACATGGAATACGTCGTGCACTCTGGAAAGTTCTAGAGGTAACGCCAACCACTATGCCACTGAACCAATCTTCTTCGTGATCTCGTATGGTCCAATGTAACAGGGACTCAACTTCCCACGTCGAATAAAACGAATGATTCCCTTCCACGGAGATAACTTCATGAACACAAAATCTTCAATTGAAAACTTCAAGTCCCGAATCTGTCTATCTGCATAGCTTTTATGGCGATCATGTGCTGCCTTCAATCTCTCCTTGATAACTCGAACTGTCACTTGGGTCATATCCATCAAATTCGGCCCCACGCTGCTCGCTCTCCTACCTCCATCCAACAAATAGGTGTCCTACACTACCGACCGTATAGTGCCTTGTAGGGTATCATCCCGATACTCGTCTGATAACTGTTATTATACGGGAACTCCATCAAAGGAAAATGAGTATCCCACGATTCATGGAACTGCAGCACACAAGACCTCATCATGTCCTCCAGGGTCTGTATAGTCCTCTTGGACTGTCCATCAGTCTGTGGGTGAAAAGCTGTACTGAAGTGTAGATTCATACCCAAGGCATTCTGCAAACTCCACCAAATCTGGAAGTAAAACGCTGATCTCGGTTGGAAACTATAGACTCTGGCATACCATGGAGTCGAATGATCTCATTCATGAACAGTTGAGCCAGTCGGTTTGGCTTGTACGTCTCTCGTATCAGTAGGAAATGAGTTGACTTGGTCAATCGGTCCACAATCACCCAAACTCCATCACATCCACTATGTGTCCTCTGCAACTTGAAGAGAAAATCCATTGTAATGTGGTCCCATTTCCACTCGGGAATCGGAAGTGGTTGTATGGCTCCATACGGTCTCTACCGCTCAGCCTTAACCTGCTGACAGGTCAAACATCTGCTAACAAACTCCTCTATCTCCTTCTTCATACATGCCCACCAATAATGGTTCCGGAGGGTATGGTACAACTTTATCCCTCCTAGATGCATCACATAAGCCAAACTATAGGCTTCCTCAAGAATCTCTGCCCGTAACTCTGCTACAGCAGGTACACACTAACGACCCAGTTTTATTAGAGCTCCAGCACCTCAGATGGAAAAGTCCTGCCTCTTGCCTACTTCAACCTCAATCCTATAAATACATAGTGTCGGATCCTAGAGTTGAGCCACAATGATCTGATCAACCAGCACAGGACGTACATGAAAGCTGGCTAACAATGCTCCCTGATTATCCATCCCAACCATAACTTCATTCTTTCGGAGTTCCATAAGTAAAGGGAGATATATCATCCTCATATGAGCAATCGATCATGCTGACTTCCTTCCTACTGAGTGCATCCTCCACGACATTCACCTTTCCCTGATGATACTCGATTGTACAATCATAGTCCTTGATCAGTCCCAACCACCGTCGCTGCCTAATGTTCAGTTCTCTTTAGGTAAACAGGTGTTTCAGACTTTGATGATCGATAAAAATCCTGCATGTCACTCCGAACAAATAGTGTGTCCAGATTTTCAGAGCATGAACCACCACCGCCAACTCCAAATCATGTGTAGGGTAGTTCAGTTCATATGTAGGATAGTTGAGTTCATGTGTCTTAAGCTGTCTCGATGCATATGCTACAACTCTGTCATTCTGCATCAACATGCAACCCAAACCCTGCAACGATGCATCACTGTATACCTCAAATTCTCCACTGTTATCAGGTAGTGCCAGGACAGGTGCAATGGTCAACCGATGTTTTAGCTCCTGAAAGCTCTGCTCGCACCGCTCATCCCAAACAAACTTTACTACTTTCCGGGTCAAACGAGTCAAAGGTGTGGCCATGCTGGAGAAACCCTCCACAAATCTCCGGTAATAGCTTGTCAATCCAACGAAACTCCGTACCTCAGTTACTATCGTCGGTCTAGCCCAAATAGTCTTAGATTCGGTCTTATGGGGATCCACACTAATCCCGTCAGCTGATATAACATGTCCCAGAAAACCAATGTTGTTCAACCAAAACTGGCACTTACTCAGTTTGGCATACAACTACTTCTGCCTCAGTTTCCCTAAAACCAACCGTCGATGATTCTCATGTACCTTAGCACTCCTCGAATACACTAGGATATCATCGATGAACACGGACAAAATTTTTTCCAGATACGATCTAAAGACTCTGTTCATCAAATCCATGAATGCCGCTAGTGCATTCATCAAACCAAATGGCATCACCAAGAACTCATAGTGTCCATACCTCGTCCGAAACGCTGTCTTCGGAACATCATTCTCAGCTATCCTCAACTGATGATACCCCGATCGTAGATCAATCTTCCAGAAGTACCGTGCTCCCTGCAGTTGGTCGAATAGATCATCAATCCTGGGTAAGGGGTACTGGTTCCTTACCGTTGCCTTGTTGAGCTATCGATAATCCACACACAATCGAAGGCTCCCTCCTTATTTTTCACAAATAACACCGGTGCTCCCCATGGTGACATGCTCGGTTGGATGAATCTCAAATTCACCAACTCCTGTAATTAAGTCTTAAGCTCCCGCAACTTGGCCGGTGCCATTCGGTATGGTGCATGTGATATAGGTCAGGTACCGGGGAGTAGTTCAATCGTGAACTCGATCTCCCGATGTGGCGGAAGCCAGGCAAATCTTCCAGGAAGACATCCGGAAACTCTCGCACCACTAGTGTGTCCTCAGCCCTTGGAGTATCAATTTGCGTCTCCACAACATGTGCCAGATAACCCTAGCAACCCTTCCGTAATAGTTTGGTAGCGGCAAGTGAAGAAATTACTTTAGGTAGCAAACCGTCACGCTCTCCCTGAAAAGTAACCTCCGACAACCCCAGACTTCGTAGAAATACTTGCCTACTACAACAATCAATGAGTGAACAGTGCTCCAACAACCAATCCATCCCCAAGATGACATCGAAGTCATGTATGTCCATAATGATCAGATCAGCTGGTAAATCCACATCATCTACTCTCACCGGACACCTCCGTATCACTTGGTTCACTACGTACACAACTCCCATCGGTGTGCTGACACCTATCTCACTATCCAACGCTGATATCTCACAGTCTAACAAACTCGCACAACTCCTCGAAATAAAAAAATAAGTAGCCGCAACATCCAACAATACACGTATAACACGATTAGAGATGTTAAGAGTACCTGTAACAACACCTGGGGTTGACCTAGCCTGCTACTGGGTCACTGCAAGTACTCGAGCTCTGGGTCCAGAAGTTTGATCACGTCCACGCGCTCCACGTTCAATGCTGTGATCTCCGCCCTGTCCTCGGCCCCCGACAGTGTTGGAGGCCGAACTCTAAACTACACTAGCTTCTTCTGCATCGTTGCCCTTGGACAGAGATGGGCAATCACGGGCATAGTGACCCGATCCTCCATAAGCAAAGTAGTTAACTGTCCTCGGTCTGTCAGAAGATCCACTAGATGCACCACTTTAAAATGGTTGCTGTCTAGAGCCCGGCCTCGATCTAGATCTCTGGGGACTCCTATATCGACCAAACCAGCCACGATCACGTGAAGAAGATGGTGATCCCTTATAGTGCCCTCTTTTCGAGCCTTGATGGCCCATGGGTCCAAGATATGGGCAATCCCAGCGTCGCCCCTCACCAGAAGTCTGTCGTGGTTGGTGTGCCGCCAGACTTGCCTCGATATGCCCGTTGCATCGACCATGTCCCTTTATGCTCAGAAAGGTTACTGCGACTCGAGATATTCTCACAAATGTCTGCTCATACTCCGTCACTGACATACTCCCTTGCTCAAGCCGTAGAAACTCTGCCTCACGAGCAGTGCAAAAAGATCGCGGGTAATACTGATATAGGAATCTCGCTCGGAAAACCTCCCAAGTAGTAATGTGAACAGATCATCCAGACATCTCCAGGCCGTATCACCACTAGTAGGCCCCGCCTCCCAGTATGAAGGTTACCAAAGCCACAAGCTCCTCTAGCGGGCAGTGCGTCACTGTGAAAATCCTCTCTCGTCTAGCTATCCGCTAGTGAGCTTCCTCGGGGCTTGATCCCCCACTGAATGGTGTGGCTCCCAGTCATTGAGCACGTTCGATACTCGCACATTCCATCTCTCTAGCGTGCTTGAGGGTTTCATTTGAAGGCATAACCAACTGTTAAGAGGCATAGATTAGATAAACAACATCTTTAAACATCAATTGTACCAAGTACTGATCGCTAACCTAGCATGCTGACCAATAACCTAGTGCTCTGATAACAAGTTGATAGGACCCGTCCCGATTCCCCTGGGACCACCCGGGGACGTGCGTAACTCTCGTCTGACACACAACCTTAGAATACCAATTTTACCCTTAAAAGATTCAAATGCATAAGTATCCATAATTAAGTCATACAATTAGTCCGAAATCAAAATAGTGTCAGACAAGGGAAAGTTTAAAACAAATATTGAGCACGACTCCTAAGGACTCCCCACGTGCCAACCTACCTAGAAGTAGGGTTCAAGTGTGCAACGTCAATCTATGCCTCTACCTCAGGATCCTCGTCCACCTCAATAGCACAACCCGGAGGGGTTAGTAAAACAAGAAAATGGTGAGTGGGCCAGAAACATAAAGTTTATAAAACAGTTTAAGAAACAAAGTAAATATACGATTTTTCCCCTCCGTTTTCCAAATCATGCATGCATCAAAATCGAAAAACCATAATAATATATCATATAAGCATAAACAGAGTAATATAATCATAATCATAACATCAATTGCTGCACTATACATCGCAACCCGGACATCCCAGATGTCTGACGTCCCAAACGTCTAATAAGGTCACAGTCCCAAGGCTACGCGTGCCACCCGGGGTCTCAATCCAGAGTCCAAATCCCGAACCTAGTCCAGGTACGACATCCTAGATGCCTGACGTCCCAGACGTCCAATCATAGCAATTATGCTCCTGAGTCACTCTATGGTCCGGTCCCTCCGTAGAATGACCCCTCGCAGGAAATGCGCCGTGACCACTCTGGGGTACCAATATCTAGAGGAGACAGTATCACTAGGGTAGGTTTATACAGTGCAGAACTAAAAAAAATCATCGAAATCCGTATATATAACTCAAAACAATGCATAATTAACTAGACGGGTCTCATGCCAAAAACCTCGTAATACGTGTAAGAATAATGACTCAAGAAAATCATATACTTTGATTCAATCACTAGTGACGTCATGCTGATGTCATCACTATCAAGTGTCAGGTGACACGTGTCACTCCCTGATTGGTCACTAGTCTGACATGTCTGGAATGATGACATCATCATGATGTCAGCATGATGACTTCATCATCCCTGACATTCGGTCGGGTTCTACCAAAATCCTACAATCGGGTCGTCGGTGACCCGCGGCCTGAACCGACCAGAACTCCTGTTTCCTGCTACCATTTTAGAAGGGGTTTGGTCCTAGGGGTTTGTCTAAGTCCGTTCTACAAGTCTGTGAACTCAAAACCAAAAGAACAATCGAGATCTATACCTGTAACTCGAACAAAACTTGCAGCCATGTTCTAGTTGTCTTCCCCGTCGCCTCAGTGCCTTTCTAGCTTCGAAACTGGCTTCCTCTAACTCGTCAAAGTCCCTAGAACACGACCTAACACAAAGGAATGGTTGCAACACGTCAGAACTAGGAGTTCGAAAAATGAGAAAAATAGAGGGGTTCTGGGGTTTTCCAGCCTACCTCCACCGTGTCGCCGTCGTGGGTCTTCCCGTCCGTTCGTCAGTCGTCCAAGCCTCTTAATGGTCCTAGCCTGGTGTTGGTTCGAAGTGTAGACACGCGGATTGAACGATTTTGGGTTTCGGGTCCGTTGACCTTCTCGGGTCAGGGGTGGTTCTCGGTTTGCAGCACCGAGAAGGAGATAATGGTGGTGATGGCTAATGATGAAGATGAGGTCTAGTGAGGGAGGTGAGATTGATCTGGTGGTGGAGATGCGGCAAGGTAGATGAAGGTGGAGGATTGGAGGTTTGTACGAGATGGGTTTTTTCATGAGCTCACGGGAACAATGAAATGGAAGGGAGAATAGATGGGTGTGGTCTGGGTTTATTGATCAAATGGGATAAATGAAGGGTGTGGATTGATGGATGGAAAGAAGATGGACAGCTGAGGAGTGTTTGAGAGAATAAAATATTAAACAATTTCAACCAATGAGGCAAGATCCATGTTTTAGGGAAAAAGTAACCTTGGAATGAGTGACACTTGTCACTCATCTAAGGGTCTAGATTTAATTGAAGGTTAAATCAGATTCCATTAATTTATTATTATTTTAATTAGGTTCTCGGTTCGCAAATTTAATCGATTTCAGTCCCATGACCATAACTTTTTCGTCGAACGTCTGTTTCGACGTGCCGCCTATCTACGGACTCGTGGAGTCCCGATCTACGTCATGGTCATTGGTCAAAGTCCTAAATAGTTTCCGGGTGAAAAGTCAACTTTTTCCCCCTCAGGGGTAAAATGGTCATTTTACAATAAAATATTATTTATGAAAGTTCGGGTCGTTACAAGTCGTATAAACAAATTAAAAGTTACTGATTAATCCATACAAGTTATTGAGTACAAAGGTACAACCTGGGTGTAACCTGGAGCGTACATTACATTTTATTAAGAAAAAGCTTACAAGTCAACGACTTCATCAATTTGAAAACACATGTGATAAGCCTCTAGTTGAGCATTATCTTATATTATTTTATACCCTTTATACTTAACTTTTAATGTAAAAATGCCAAAACAATAGGAGAAAAAAATATATTTTGTGAGAAATGTGTTGAATTGGATATAGCTTGAAATTATGAGAATTTAGGCGAAAGAAACACCCAAATCGAAGTTATATCGATGAAATTATTATCAAAACAAGGAAGGCCACCAAAAAGTACAAGTACATTCGGTAGCGTCCTACCGAACCAATCCAAGAAGCCCTATATCTTATTCGGACAGCGTCTGCCGACGTTCCATACACGGCTTCAGCGCGCTGTCCTGAAACAAAACCTCCACTTCGGGTCTCGTATACCGAAAGCTCTAGCCCAGCCCCTTGCGCATTTGACCCGCGTTGACCACCATCTATCCTTCAGTTTTCAACCGTGTCCCACCGAATATCAGCCTGCTTTTCATCCAGCGTTTTCAGAATTCTTCAAACGCCTCCAGTACTGTTTTCTGCACGGATTTGGCATTTTTCCAGCCACCAAAATGAACATAGCACCTAGGGTTTCATGCCAAATAAAAAAAATGATTTCTAGACTAGTTTCTAGCATGTTTTTATTGTTTTTATTTAATTACGGTTTTATTTCCTAAATTTATAGGAGCTACTATCACTATAAAAATAGAGCTCATTCTCATTGTTAAGGGACTTCTTTTTAGACAAAAACACGAGCCTTCCTAAAGGAAAACCCTAGTTGGGTATATCCAAGGCAATTCAAGAGTTTTAAGTCCAATTTTTCTCTTGTCTTTCCCTTCATCTTCACAAGGTTTTGTCTGCTGTTCAGGGAACCTTGTGAATAACAGTCTATTGTTTCCATCTACCTAGGCATCTCAAGCTGTTCTTGGATCCCGAAAGTGAAACTTCATTCTCTCTACTTAAACTCTTGATATTGTTTTTGGTTTTACTTCTAATTCAATATATGTGTTGGTATTTCCTTTCTAACACTTGTACTTATGAATACAATCTCCATGTGTTTTACTTTCTAAATTTCAGTTATTTCACATATTTTAGTACTTACATTTCAATTCAATGCTATGTGTTTATGACCCTTGTTTGGTGCACTTAGAATAGGGTTGAAGAGATTTAATGTTTGACGTGCGTTCAATGAAAAACGTAAGGTGAATCGTATTGTAAGTGTTTATAACCGATGTTCGGTGCATTTATAATATTGAAAAGTGTATGCTTGTAATTGAAATGATGAAGGTAGGATTTCGTGATTGGTTGAATATGTGCAAAACGTTAGTGTGTTGGTAAAATTTGTGTTTAAAGAAAAGCCCATTGTACAAAGGTTAAAATAGGAGTCGAATTAATTTTATAATTGGTTTACATGTATTTTTATGCTTACACTTTGTTCAAAACTTCCCCCATATTATTCTTTTATTCTTTTATACTTACCATTATGAATGTTCCCTAATTTCCCCAGTTAAGAACGATCCCTATTTGCCAATACTACATCTACACAAAAAGGGTTTAAATTGCATATCTTTTTATTAAGTATTGAGTGTTACTTTGTATTTATTTTAATGCTCGGTAAAAGCCATAACAATTTTTTGCGCCATTGCTGGGGAAATTGAAAACTATTCTTAATGTGTTAGTGTGTGTAAAATTCTTTATATGTTAATTGTTCATAATTTTGATTCTTATATTTGTTCATATTTGTTTATACTTGTTCATAATTATGCGTGTACTTACTTGTTTTAATTATTATACTTGTTCATAACTTTTAATTTTATACTTGTTCATATTATTATATTCTTATTTTCAACACTTTTTCATATTATAAATGTTCATAATTTTTATATTTCATAGCATATACATTTTACTTGTTCATAAACTGTGCATTATACTTGATTCCACCTTTTTATTTTGATTTATTTTTGTAAATTATAAAATAAGATAAAAAAAATTTGAAAAAAGTGTTTATTTTTTTATTTATACTATATATTTTTTTTACTTCCCCAATATGTAAATATTGTTTCTTATTAAATGTTTCAGAGTTGCATGAATCTCAAGGCCCATTTTTCTTCAAAATCTTAGTTTCGGGAATAAGAAATGCCCATTTGTTTACTTTTTCCTTAACCCTTTATGATGTGTAGATTTCATCACCACACACCGTATACTCGAATCTATGGACATGAGGTTAGGGCGGAGTTCATAAACACTTGGGTTTGGTAATTCACTAAAAATTTCATCGGTTGGTCATGGTGTCTAGGAAGGTTATGGTTGGTGACAAGTTTTGGATTAAGAAAGGGAACACCAATGGAGTATATTCCGTAGCTAAGCTAGCATCGGGGTGTTCTCGAAATTATTCTTACTTCTCGCGTTATATCTATCCTAACTGTCCATGATTAACGTTGAATGGTGGAAGTGTGGTTATCAGTACACGCAGGTCGTACGCCCAGGAAAGTACTATGAGAAGCGAAAGGGGAAAGTTATTCATAACAATCGAAAGCTTTACTTATTGCATTATTAGATTGCATACCCTCCCTAGATTTCATGATGCTCGGATTTCATCACCTGGCCCCCTAGACTAAGTGAATCTAGGGAAATGAGATCGAAGGTGCAGGTCATTCTTTCATGCATTATCACATAAGTTATGTCTTTTGCATGTTCTAACAGTTTATCTCTTATGCATTCACACCATTTTTCATGTAGATCCTCATATGTTGCATTAGTTTAAACGTTTTTGGAATTGTGCATTTGCTTGATTTTGTTGTGAATCTACTTTATGCATTCTACACTTGCTTATACTTTGTCATCTTTTACTTGTATATACATTATTTCCTACCTGTATATATTTCGGTTACATTTGTTTATACTTTCTCTTACCTTACTTGCCATGGCATATTTACCTTGCATCTTTAACTCAACTTGTTTTTTTAGTTTAACTTGCATCTTTATCAAAACTTGCATCCTTAACAAAAAACTTGCGTCATTCACAACCATGCATCTCTAACAAACTAACTTACATCTTTGATGACGTTATTATAACATTGTTCTAACATTAACAAAATTGACTCAAATTTTGTGCTTATGACAAATGTGTTAGATTTGATGAAGCATGTAGCTCTAGTATATTTCATATGCTCTCAGGGCCACCTTGAAGGACATTGCCCTTTAGTAGAGGAGGAAAACAACGGAACAGAGATGGCACACGCCATTGGAGGCTTCCAGGGAAGACCAAGGCACCAAGGTTATAGTTGGAGATATCCAAACAACATCCTGAACCCGTAGCACATGTCTACAGGGCCAAATCAGGCCCATAACCAATTCCAACGTCCCACATGGCACCCTAGGCCCCCGGTTTCGTATTCTAACTTTTCTGATAATCATGCACCTCATAAGATCTCTTCATCTTCTAACCCCGATTATGATAACATTTTAGCTGCTCTTTCCCAAGGGCAGCAAAATCTAATGGCTACGACTTAAGCTCTTGTACCGAGTCAGCAAAATCAGCAGAAAGACAATGCAGACCCTAAAGACCAAATGGGCAAGGTAATAGATTTCATAGGCTAACTTCAAGCAAGTGGGGTGCTTCCACCTCAACCAACACCAAACCCTAATTCAAGGTTGGAAAGGGAAAAAGCCATTGAGTGAAGCAATTAAGGCCTCTCATCTAGGCTGACTGGACGTTAAACTACAAACACTTGTGGGAGGCAACCCAATGTATTCCCGAGTTTTGAAGGAGTCATCAACGCAGATTTTTCCTCTCAAACCCTTCACTCTCTTTCAATTAATTTACTTTATCTTTTTCTTGCTTTATTTTCGTGCAACCTTCTTCTTTACTGAGATTCTATGTTCATTTACTTTATGCTTGCTTACATTGAGGACAATGTAGAGTTTAAATGTGGGGGAAGGGTTTACACTTTTATTTGTTTCGTAAAAAAAATTGAGTTTTTATTGAATTCCTTGAGTCTTTTTGTTGTAACTTAGTGTTCGTACGAGTTTAAGGATGCCCTTTAACATGTCAATGATAAGAATGAAGGAAAACCGAATACAACATGGCTAAAAGATGATCACTATAACTTGAATTTGTTTGTTAATACTTTGTGATTAAGTGTTTATGTCAGGACCCGTCCCAAATATCACCTCGATACTCGGGATGAACCCTGCTCCCGTCTGACAATCACACTTACAATACCAAACATAAACTTAATACAACTATAAGCATAACCATCAGACGAAGGAGTAAATATATACAACAGTAAGTCAGAGCATAGTTCTACAAAATGGGCACCAAAAGTCCTACAAGTCTAAGTCCGCAACAGAAGAACGTCAGAAGCCCTATGCCTCGATATCTGCCTCAACGTTCACCCCAGCGCTATCACCACGACCTGGAGGGAAATTAAAAACAAAAGGTGTGAGTGGACCAAAAGGAATGAAAGTTTTAAAACCGTTTACCAGCAAATCAAAGTAAGGAAATAAAATCATTTGTTCCCTCCGGTTTAAAACCAGGCATGCCAATGAAGTATTAGAAAAGTCATAATATGAAACATCATAAGAAACAGAAACACTATAAAACCAATCATAAGAAACAGATACACTATACAACATCATAAGAAACCAGAGTATAACCCGATCAAACCTGCTGGACCTATCCGAGTCTTTAAACTCAACCAGGCCTCACATATAAATCCGAGTCTTTAAACTCCCGAGTCTTTAAACTCAATAGGCCTATGGGGGTAATATCGTAATATCCGAGTCTTTAAACTCCCGAGTCTTTAAACTCAATCCGGGCCCGTCCCCCATCAATATCAATCCGGGTCTTTAAACCCATATCCAGATCCAGCAAATCCAATCCATATCCAGTGTAAAACCAATTCAAAATCCATCGCCAAATCCGAATTCGAAATCCCCGGTTCGAAGCCCTTCCGGCGTTCAGAACCGACATTCCGAACCCAAATCCGGGAAAAGACCCATGTTCATAGCAAAACCATAGGAAAATCCCAAACTCATATTCCACAACCTATTTACCATCATCAGAAAACATTTTTAGGTTAAATTTCTGAATTATAACATCAAACTCTGAAAACCCGCTTTTTCTCGAAAAACGTGCAAAATCCCGAAAACGTCTCGAAAAATGTGCAAACATCTCAATCACGTATAATCATCATCAGGACATAAAAACACACATAGAAATCATAAAACAGTAATTAAAACAGTTTGGCATGCTCGGAAGTAAGAAAGAGTCCACTCACAGTTTACAACACGTCACTCGCGCTCCGTGCGCTCCTCAACCGTCTCTGGCGTCTCCCGTCCTGTCAATAGATACCAAATAGGGTCACAACAACATCAAGGATACCTTCCCTATTTTCCCCAATTTTTCGGGAATTTAATCATATTTTAATCCTAAACCCTAAACCGTACGGATTCCCGAACCATTCCGTAACACCGTCCGATTAACCCGAAAACTATACCATTGGATTCCTTAGGACATTTAGGGCTAAACTCATGTTGGACGCTTGACCGGATTCCTCCCCACGCGCCCCCACGCGCCGGCCAAAGTGGCTGCGAGTGGGCCTCACGCGCCTGCTACAGTGTATCTTCAACCTCGAGTCACCCGGTTCAACTGTGTTGAACCGGCGTGACCGGTTCTCCTCCGTTCCTCCACCATTCTTCCCCATTTCAATTCCATTAGCTTCGTCCAGTCCCCTGCAACCAAACCCAGTCCTAAAATCTAGAAATCACGGCCTAAAACCCCTCGTCTTCACCCTCGAAAATCACTGCCCGTGAGCTCTGTTTTCCTTCCCGGCCGTCCACTGCTTCCCCCTTCACGGTGGTGATACCAGCACCTTCCTAGTACCCTACTTAGTCCTACCCAACTCACAGAATCCGTCGATTCATCCCCGAAGTCCACGACTTCAAGTTTGAAGTCACGGCCAAAAACAGAGTATTGGGTACTCGCCGTCGACTGAGCCCCGCCGTGTACGCCCCCGTCACGGCAGCCATCACAAACCAATCCTAAGACCTCCCTGAACAACACCCTGACCTCCTAATCCCTCGACTCTAAGCCCAACTCCACGACTCTTCAAATGAAAATCCACAAAAAAACAGGGCAAAAGAAATTACCTTTCGATTCCGGCGCCGCCGTGAGAACCGTCACCCACCACGGTGCTCGTGGGACTCCCCTAAACCTCCTGAGTCTCCTAGTGCCTTGAATCCGTCCACCACACCACACAACAGCCACCACCGTCCACGGCCTCCTCTGTTTCTTCCACTTATCCAACAGTCCACCCCATCGCCTCCGTGCACGGTTGCACCACCAGACCACGATCACCTGCTCCTCCGTACCTCACTGTCTCTCTCTTGACTCACACTTCGCTCTCCCTAGCATCCAAATCGATCACCGCCTCACCCCAATCTTCTCTCTGTTTTCTGTTTCCTTCGAAATTGTGCACGGTTAAAAAACGAACCAAGTGTGGCCGTGCACACTTTAGACACCTCCAGAAGCCTCTGGCTTCTCACCACGTGTCCACCAGCTATAGGCCAGCCCAAAAATATCTGCCACTTGCCCTTATCTGATTGGGCTGAGGGAAAATGACCAAAATGCCCCTCCTGCACAAAATTACCATTTTGCCCTTAGACTTTCCAGACCCGTATCTTTTTCGTCCGACGTCCGATGACAGTGTGCCGCCTGTCGTTGAACTCAGGACATCGAGACCTATCCAACGGTCCTCGGTCTACGTGAAAATCACTCATCCTCCAAAAAGTCAACATTTCCCCTATTAGCTCAAAATTACGGTAACGCCCCCAACCTTCCGTACATCATAACTTTTCCTCCGGTTGTCCGAATCGAACCTGCCGCCTGTCTACGGACTCGTGACGTCCTAACCTACGTCACGGTCAAAGGCTAACACTCATCCAATCGATAGTACAAAAAGTCAACTTTTTGTTTACTATTCACAAGGGCAAAATCGTCCTTTTTACAAAACTTCACAAAAATTACATTTTTACCCTTCCCGTAGGTACGGGTTGTTACAGTTTATGACTTGTAGTGGATGATGCATGATAAACTGGTACAAAAAAGAGCATGTTAAGACAAGTTTGAATAATTTGAACCTTATGGGAGCTTTAGAACTTTATATACATCTTTGATGAGTGATTCATAAGTTCTTCGTTTGAATTGATATTAATATGCCTCAATACTACTTGCCATAGCTTTTAATGAACTCTAGAGTGCTAGAACTTACTTCTATGTGGTTTTCAAAGCTTTTAATTCAATAAACTCTCTAATTTTGGACATGATTAAGGCATTAGGGTTAACACCACACACTCAAACATCCATGTTCTCTATTTGTGCGCACAAGTTGCAACCCTCATTGAGCCTTTCATTCATCACCATGAATATCTAAACACTTGAGCCTAGTATAGACACCCTTTACCCTTGTTCCAAAGACTCGGTTGAAGACATAAAGATAATTTGAAGAGAACTTGATGATGTTTTGAAGACTTCTACATGTATTCTATGGATTAACTTGCTCAAACTTTGTTGTAATGTTGACACATGTTATTACCTTAAAAACACGAGAGAAATAGTGCGAAAAATAATGAAAACACAATGTTTATGAGTCTCTCAAAAGGTAATAAGGTTTGATCACGTAAAAGTTTGAGTTAAGTCCCTTATACTTGTAAATCCGACACAAAGAAAGATGGCAAGGCCCAACACGATGAAACTTGGCATCTGGGATGGATTATTGATGTCATTGCACTAAGGATAGGAAGTTATGCTACGTTTTGGGAATCTTTTATTGAGTGTTGTAACGAATTTGAGCACCACTTATGCTATATATTCCATGCCTCTAAACTTAACCCCATTACAACCATCATAAAGACCTCATGATCCTTAAAATGAGTAACTTTTGATTGGTTGAGTTTAACACTAGAGTAAGCTTATGCTTTTGGTTCATTTATGCAAGTATGTTTGATTCTTCCTTTAAGGCTTTATATTGAAATTTCACGAAGTGCTTTATTTCTAAAATATGTGAGCTATTTGAGTGCCTTACTACTTTATATCCCACATATATTTTGAGTGTAAACTAGATATTGAGTGAATACTATGAGTGCAAGTTGATTCATACTTGTTTTATTCATGTTGAGATCCAATTCACCAAGTTTACTCATTGTCTTACTTGTTGAGGCATTTTGTTACTGATTATTAACTTTTGAATTCCTAATACTTAAATGCCTTCTAGTGTAAATCTTTAATGCCATGTGTATATTAATGAAATTTGAGACAAATGGTTTTAGGGCTTAGTTGTTGAAATTCGTAGTTTGTTTTAGTATTTGCTAGGGACTAGCAAAGTCTGAGTGTGGGGGTATTTGATAAGCCTCTATTTGAGCATTATTTTATATCATTTATGCTTAACTTTTAATGTAAAAATGCCAAATAATAGGATAAAATAATATATTTTGTGAGAAATGTGTAGAATTGGATATAATGTGGAATTATGAGAATTTGGGCGAAAGAATCACTCCAATCGGAGTTATATCGAAGAAATTATGATCAAAACAAGGAAGGCCACCAAAAAGTGCAAGTACATTCGGTAGCGTCCTACTGAACCAATCCAAGCAGCCCCATATCTTATCCAGACAGCGTCTGCCGACGTTCCATACACGACTTCAGCGCGTGTGTCCTGAACCAAAACCTTCACTTCGCCTCGCGTGTACCGAAAGCCCCATCCCAGCCCCTTGCGCCTTTGACCCGAGATGACCACCATCTATCCTTCAGTTTTCAGCCGTGTCCCACCGAATATCATCCTACTTTTCATCCACCGTTTGCAGAATTCTTCCAATGCCTCCAACACTGATTTCTGCACGAATTTGGCATTTTTCCAGCCACCAAAATGAACCTAGACACCTAGGGTTTCATGCCAAATAAAAAAAAATGTTTTTATTGTTATAATTTAATTAGGATTTTATTTCCTAAATTTATAGGAGCTACTATCACTATAAAAAAGGAGCTCATTCTCATTGTTAAGGGACTTCTTTTAGACAAAAACTCGAGCCTCCCTAAAGGAAAACCCTAGCCAGGTATATCTAAAGAAATTCAAGAGTTTTAAGTACAATTTTTCCCTTATCTTTCCCTTCATCTTCACAAGGTTTTGTCTCCTGTTCAGGGAACCTTGTGAATAACAGTCCATTGTTTCCATCCACCTAGGCATCTCAAGCTGTTCTTGGATCCCGAAAGTGTAACTTCGTTCTCTCTACTTAAACTCTTGATATTATTTTTGGTTTTACTTATAATTCAATATATGTGTTGTTATTTACTTTCTAATGCTTGTACTTATGAATACAATCTCCATGTGTTTTACTCACTAAATTTCAATATTTCACAAATTTTAGTACGTATATTTCAATTCAACGCTAAGTGTTTATGACCGTTGTTTGGTGCACTTAGAATAAGGTTAAAGAGATTTAATGTTTGATGCGCATTCAATAAAAAACGTAAGGTGAATTGTATTATAAGTGTTTATAACCGTTGTTCGGTGCATTTATAATATTGAAAAGTGTATGTTTGTAATTGAAATGATGAAGATAGGATTTCGTGATTAGTTCATTATGTGCAAAATGTTAGTGTGTTGGTAAAATTTGTGTTTAAAGAAAAGTTCATTTTACAAAGGTTAAAATAGGAGTAGAATTAATTTTATAATTGTTGTACATGTATTTTTATGGTTACACTTTGCTCAAAACTTCCCCCATATTATTCTTTTATTATTTTATACTAACCATTATGAATGTTTCCTAATTTCCCCAGTTAAAAATGATCTCTATTTACCAATACTACATCTACACAAAAAGGGTTTAAATTGCATATGTTTTTATTAAGTGTTGAGTGTTACTGTGTGTTTACTTAATGCTCGGTAAATGCCATATCAACATGTTTTGGGAAGCTGTTGGGAATAGAAAACTTGAATTGGTTCAACCCAATTGTGCACGGGTTAATGGTTAGGAAGATTAGATGTAATCAAATGAATGAACATGATGGTGTTTGCTTTCTTTTGGGGGGTAAAATGAAATAGTTCACCCTTCAAGTTTTTTGTGTTATAATGGGGTTTTCTAGTGATGGCGAGGAGCCAAACTTTTTGGAGCAAGGATAATGAGTCTAACAATTGAAGGATATCTACTTCCTCGACAAGATTAGAGTGAGAATTTTTGAACAGGAGTCAGTATTGAAGGGCTACATAGTTCAAGATGATCAACTGAAACTTGCCCTTGTGTACTTTGTAGAAACAATACTCCTGGGAATAGAAATAGCAGGTATTATTGACTACAAGTTCTTAGAACTTGTTGAAAATATAGACAATTGAAACAAGTATCCCTGGGGAAAAGTACCTTTTGCAAAGACAAATGACTCACTAGCAAGGACTCTTATGCTAGAGTATCATAAATCAAGGAGGAAAGAAGATGGACATGATGTGAAGAGTAAAGGGAAAGAAAAAGGTGTTGGAAGCTTGAAAGGCAAAAAGGATAGAATGGGTAAAGAAGAAGATGAAGATGGTGAAGTTGTTGCATCTGAAGGGGATGAAGATGAAGTGGGAACTCAAATACAAGGGATTAGTGGGAAGTACTACAAGATCAGGCGGTTCTTACATTCAATTTTGGTATGTAGCCTTGTTATATTGAATTCTATATATTTAATACCTTTGTGCACACCTAAGAGGATTGGTTGTTCTTTCTGTTTTTCACTTGTTAGGTATGGATTTTTTAATACTTGCTGACATTCACTGAAATGTAATACACTTAATTGGATAAAAAACCAGGATTACCCCCGTTATTGCATAGAAATTGGTATCCGCGGGAAAGAAAACTGATTTCCATAAAATAGAAACGCTGTTTTTTCAATTTGAGAAGGTTTGTAATATGATATGACTTAGTCTTGATTAAA
Organism: Prinsepia uniflora; assembly: GCA_032719365.1. Lineage (NCBI taxonomy): Eukaryota > Viridiplantae > Streptophyta > Magnoliopsida > Rosales > Rosaceae > Prinsepia > Prinsepia uniflora. The sequence goes on from CM064864.1 coordinate 50,211,471, forward strand.
TTATTCTTCTACATAACCCTTCGTTTACGCGTTGGTTCTTTTTTTTTTTTTATTGTATGTGAAGGTGATAAGCCTAGTTCCTAATGAGATGGAAGAAAATTTGGGTAGGAGGGCTAACCGTGATGAGGGGCAGAGTTAGTGCCCTATCGATGAAGATGATGATTGTTTTGCTCTTCCAGTGTTAACCATTGCTTGAGGGATGGATGTTGGTGAGCTGAAGAGTCTTGTAGTTAATTTGGCATCAGTTGTGATAGCCCTTGTAGGGCAGAATCAGAATTGAAGTACAGATTAGAAGCTTTGAAATCAAGAACAATGTTGATGGTGTATGGGGGGAGCAACATAGATTTATGAACGGCATCAAAAGATAGTTTCTTGACATAAATGAGCTGATTACTAGTGTTTATCCATGCTATCATCACAAATGAAGGCTAATCGTGAAGAAGGCACATCTTCATTCCAAGAATTTTAGAGAAGAAAAAATGTTGTTGTTGGAGACCCGAATGTTGGAAGTAGTGCTAATGCTGATACTGAAGACCCGATTGTTGAACCGGAAGCTGATGCTGCTGATGAAGACCCAATTGTTGGAAGTAGAGCTGATGCTGCTGATGAAGACCCCATTATTAGATGTAGTGCTGATGCTACTGATAAAGACTCGATGGTTGGAAGTAGTGCTAATCATGTTGTTTGTATGACAGATGAGGCTAGGTGTAACGACCCGTCCCAAATTCCAGGATTAGATTAGTGACTAATCAGGATTAGCGAGGTTAATCCGTGATTAGTTGGGCGAAATCGGATGAACGATGCAAAATGACTATTTGCCCCTAGGTGTGGGTAAAGCGTTGACTTTTCGTTCTGGAGGTCAAATGGAGTTTGACCGATGACTGTGACGTAGTTTAGGATGTCACGAGTTCATAGATAGGTGGCACGTTCAATTCCGACATTCGAGGAAGAAGTTATGACGTTCGGAAGTTTAAGGGTAATTTGGTAATTTTGGTTAAAATGGGCAAAATATTGACTTTTGGATCGGGAGGTCCGATGGCCGAGGGCCGAGGACCTTTACAAAGATCGGAATGATACAAATCCGTAGACAGGCGGCACGTCGAATTCGGACGTTCGACGACGAAGTTACACTTTACAGAAGTACGAAAGTACTAGTGCACGAATTACGAAACGAGTTAACTTTTGGATTCTAGTGGGCCCCAGATATTTAATCCCTGCCCAATGGATGAGTGACAAGTGTCACCCATCCACTGGCCCTTAATTCCCATTCATGCATCTCCCCATTGCATCGATCATTCATTCCTTCCTCACCAAAACTCAAACCCGATCTCACTTCCACCCACATCCAAAACCCAAACCCTTGACCCTTTGAACATTTGTGAGAGGACAGAGTGAAGTAAGGATGCTGAGGACGTGGTGGCCGGCCAAGGACAACAGCCGTCGTGGACGGCAGTGGAGAAAAACAGATCGAGGTAATCGGTTAGCCCATTTTCGATCCATTTCCCATTTTTGTTGTTATGGGTCATTTTTTATGGTTTCAATAAATAAATTAGGTTGTTAGGAGGTCATTAGGAAGGTTTTGAGAAGGTTTGAACGTTGAGGGACCCCTGGGGAAGAGTTTGGATAATCGAACCGTGAGAGGAATTTTGGACAGGTCGCGTTTCGTGGGATTTAGGGGTTTTAATTATTTGGTTTAGGTTTCTAGGGTCGAGCTTTGAAGAATAGGATCGATTAGAGTTGAAAACGGTGAAGAATGGACCTTGTAGAGCCTGGACCGGTCACACCGGTCCAGTTGCAGAAAAGGACCGAACTGGCCGGTCTGAACCGGCTGGAGCTTGATGACGATGCTATAGTACCCGACGCGTGGGCTCACGCGCAGGGGGGTTCCTAGGGCGCGTGTGAGTGCGTGGTGAGGATTTTGAGGGTGCTTTCAACACATGAAATCTTCTATTCGATGTAACGAACATTTTGGAACAGGTTTCGTGTTAATCGGACACCGTCTCGATAATGTTCAGGGCATCGGAAAGTTTCGGATCGGGATTAAAAATAGTTTAAAATTCCGGAAAATTACGGGGCTTTAGTGGGAGGTTAATTAAGTAGTTAGTAACCTTCTATTACAATTTGGACAAGTTTGGGAGTCCCGGTGATGGTGATTGGCTAGGGAGAGCCGTATGGCACGCAAATCGAGGCAACAGCTCGGACGGTCTGTAAGTGGACCTTGTTTTCTAAATTGGTGCATGCATAAATGTTTCTTATATGTTTTAATACATGTTTGGTGATGCCATGAGTGCATTTGTTTGTGGTTACGTATAGGCACGTATTTCGAGGTTTCAGCCTTATACAGTGCCTATACGAGTTTGTATGTCTTTATTGGTCTAAATGAAATGGTTTTGGATTTCAAATGGATAAACTTGGGTATGAGACTCATTTGGTTTTGTCTCGGGCATATGACCTTATTGATGGCCTTCAGGTGTAAATCGTGGTAGCGACGGGTGTTATGTGCACGGCGACGGACGATACGACGCTCGCCTCCGGACTGGGATATGTTCCTTCCGGAGAGGTCACGATGTACGATTCATTATTGGGTAGCCGTGGGAGGCTCGACTTCGTAGTGTTGACGGTTCAGGATAGCAATCGGTGATGAGTGCTCCATAATCTAGCGGTGGTCGTGTCGGTTGATTCGTTCACGGTGACATACCAGGATTGAGGGTGGTCCTGGATGGATGGTTGCACACATCACTATGATCAGAGTCGTGACTGACCCTGAGATATCGGGCACAATGCCAATGAGTCATATGTCCGGGCACGAGACCCAGTTACTTTACATTGATGATTTCGGGTCGGGGACCCTAAATGGATTTCCAAGTTCATGATGGTTTATGGGAACCAGCATGAACCCTGGAAAGGGTATTGTGGTACATGATGGTTTATGGGAACCGGGCATGAACCCTTAAATGGATGTTATAGATCATGACGGTTCAGGGGGACTGGGCATGAATGTTTATGTTATGTATATATATGTATGTATATTCATATACCTTCCTTTACTTTTATTATCTCCTCCGGGGAGGGTCGTTGGCCTGAGTGGACCCCAGAGTAGTCAAGGAGCACTGACTGAGTGGGAGTCGCCTCAGTTGGGTTCCTTACTCTCAGGAAGGCATGGATCATAACCTCAAGACGGGTCATTGGTCTATGGACATTGACCTTGGACTCTGAGAGACTTGGGTTTGAGACCCAGGGTAGCATGCTCGTAGGTTTGGAAACCGTGACAGGATTGGTTGTGTGAATTATATGTATATATGATATATATGATATGTGATATGTGATGTGCACAGGATTTGGGAAGTGGCCCGTGTACTTGGTTTCTTTATGAGTTGGGCTGAGTCCCGCATGGTTTTGGGCAGTGGCCCGTATAGTTGGTTCTTATTGGTTCTTTTGGGCTTGGTTCCCACTTATGGTTTCTTTTAGATAAACGGTTTTCAAATGCATGCATGCTTTTTAGTGAAGGGTAAAAATGTCTTTCTCGTTAAAATGTTTTTATAAACTGGTTGTTTTGTCCACTCATAGCTTTTAATGTTTTGACTTCCTTTCAGGTTGACAGCGGATGTGGACTGTAGCAGAGACTGAGATATCACATACCTCCTCCTGATCATGGCGTACTCTGATAGCCCGAGAGGGCAAAGGTCGGAAATATCCCTTGTCTGACACTTCGTGTCAGACGGGAGCAGGATCATCCCGCGTTAATCCCGGGGGGATTGGGATGGGTCCTGTCACTAGGCCAGTAGTAAAGCGCTTTGAGAAGAAATTAGAATACGAAGATAAAGTAGTGAGGGGTGGGGCAAGTGAGAAGATGGATGATAGAATAGCGAAGGATGAGGCATATTTGAAGGAGGACGATGGAGGTGAAGAGCTACTTAACCAATTTAATGAATTGCATCGCGAAAAGAAAGTAGACATGGATGATATTGGAGTGTTTATTGTCTCCCCTTTTGGTAAGATTTTCCCTAGCATCGTGGCTTCAGTGAAAAAAAGTGTTGCAAATGGTTCCAAGATGGATGGAGACATTACTATAGATGTGCCAGCCTATGTTGTTAGGGGTGGACTTTTCCTAAAGGTTTGTGAAGCCCTTGCGGTGGTTTTGAAACCACTAGTCGGAGAATCATGTCTTCAATCTGATGCTGATGTGAAAGTGATTGAGAGTGATTCATCATTTGGTGGAGTGTTTATGCTAGTTCCTCTCCTTACTATTAGTGACACATCGAATGTAGGGAAGAGAGAGTGACGAAAGAGGAAAGTTGCACCCCTTTGATCCCTTTTCACGGATCCAACATATAAAAAGAGAAATGTGGTTGTCATGAAAAGCCCGTAGCCATACAAATACAACCCTGCAAGTGAGATTCCACGGGATAATGTGTGCACAATGATTAAATTCTTCAATAAGTGGAAATCCAACTTAGAGTAAGTGTATCTACAATAAATATATGTGTTATTTGGTTTGGTTATTTTCTACCATTATCTAAATATTAGGAATTAAAATATGATGATACAGGGAGGATTTGAAGCTTGATGTTGGCAATAACCAATTGTTGCAATAACTAATTGATGCAGCTTCTAACTTAACTTCCTCAACTTTAAAATTTTATTTACAAATGTAAACAAGTAACCTGCAATAAGATTCAGTAGTTTGCACTTCATTGCCAAATAATGAAGATTTTGAGGAAAAAAAGGTTTTTAAATGCCTAGGACATACCCGCCAAAACCATTATATCATAAAGCTTTCACGGTGCATGGATCTTAATAATGACTTAATCTTTCCACCTTGACAAGTCTTCCATCTCTATCTTTATAGCTATGACTAGCCCCTCTCCCCAAAGCACTTCCAGTTTTGAAAAAAATGATGGATTATCTTAAGTTGTTCATGAAAATACTTCTGCTCACGCCACCATCCGAAGATGAGCAAAACACGGCAAACTCTACCGATGCTACCTCCTCTGACGTTGAATATGTCTTCTCTTGAATTTGACTCTTACATGTAAACATAAAAGAACTCTTCTTCATGCTTGACAAAGTCCTTAGAAGAAAATTTCCAAAACAAAAGGATATGGAAAATGATGCACTAGAATGTGGTGAAATATATCAAGTCCGACAAACTATGTCTCAAATAAGCGAGGAAGAGAGGAATCATAAAAATGCACCTTAATAGGGACAATCTTCATGCCTTTAAGAAGATGAAGAAAAAACTCAAAACTGTAGTTGAAACTTCAGTTTGGGAGTTCAAACAGTCCAATGAGATGACGAAAATGAGACTTTGATACGTTCAAGGAGGATTTAATTTTTTTTTATGAATTTTATCAAAACGGTTGATAAGAATAAGACATGGGGAAGTCCAACTGTCGAAGGGATCAAGGCATTCATGACTAGTGGGCACCATTGAAGTTCAACATGAATAGTTTACTTTATTTTGTCATATATGTTGTTGTACCAATCTTTTTGTTAATGATTTCACCTTTGATGCTTTGTAAAAGGTAAAGTTGGTGCTGCATCAATGTCCACCCTAGTTGTTGGTATGGATATGGTTGCAACATTTTAGTAGTTAGTTTTTTTTTTTTTGTGTAAAAGATTGCTATGTTTGATCAACAAAGAAGTATGATATGTTTGGTTTTTCAATTGCTACATGAATTTAGTTTATACGCTCGCTTATGATTTGATTTTTTTTGTGTTTGTCTATTCATTGAACTAAATATGCTAATGAGCCTAAAATTCTTAGATTGCGGGTTCAACATGCTCTACATATGTATTTTTATCATTTAGTTCATTATCATGCACTAGGTAATGAGATTGATTTCACGTGCTTATAAAAAGGAGGACTTCAAGGTTGTACTAGATCAACCTATAGTATATGGACACGTATTTTTTGGAACATCGACAAGGACCCAAGGTGCTGGATGTGGCTCTTCATTGAGAATGTTTCCACATCTATCACCTATTTATTTTTTAAAAAAAAAATTGAGGTGTGAGATTTGGAAATTTATGAGATTTAAGAAGAAATGTTTTTGTTAGAACATGAGCTAATTGTCAGTCACACAACTTGTGAAAAATAGAGATTGAACTTGGTGTCAAATTCAATACGTATCGTATTATTATTTTGTTGTGCAGCGTGTATATGCACATTTTTAAAACATATTACCCTCATGTTACCTTTATATCCCTATCCATATCCCCATAACATCACTTACATCATATCCCTTTCATATTCCCATCATATCCCATGGTCTTGACAGCAAGCCACAAATTACATAATATTGTAAAAAAATCCTTCGTAACTTGTAACTACAAATATAGCATGAAATCATTGCGAACAAAATTTGATACTAGTCCAAAATTTGATACTTAGTTAACCCAAAATATGCAAACACCTTGGTCAACATCACATTACAATGAATAAATTACCTCTTACATATCTTCAGTTATCTGGGGGTATTATATTTCTACAAGTTACTTGGTAATGGCCATATACACCGCATCTAGAGGATGGCCTCTTCTTTGTGATCTCTCTATGTGATGGTATGCATTTATTGTTTGGTCGACCCGGTATAATTTTGCCAACGGAAGGTAGAAGAAAAAAGTTACGAATTTCTTCAGGAGTATTCTATGAAGCAAGAGGCAGTACGAGATAAATATCTTAAGCATAAACTGCATCCCAAGCAGACCTTGTGTAATAAGGAGATAGAACTCATATACCAGGGGATTGAGATTGAGACAAACAACAATTTCATGCTTACATTGTAATTGCTTAAGGTCAAACTTCCTACAAGAACAGATTTTGTTCCCCAAATGTACAAGCACATTTAAGAACCCATCAATGACATTGTACTCCAATTCATTAAGCTTATCAACTTCATCCTAGATGCACCAACCACCCATTTTTTTTCCAATTTTTTCTCACCAAAGTTTGGGCACAAAATTGACTTACATTTGGAGGCTCTATATTTCCTTGTAGAAAACCACCGTTGAAGAATCACCAAAATATGTTCAACTAGGTGGATAAGGGAAAGAATCCTAGCAAATCTCAAAACCGAGTTCAACAATGCGGCAATATTGGTTGTCATAATATTATACCTCCTACCATCACAATGAACCCTAGACTACTTCGAAAAACCAATGTCTTCAAGATATTTGTACACTCTTGCCCAATCCATCTTCATATATTCAATTTCAGACTCTGGAAGTCGGTAAGATTTGGCAGCATGTTCAAATGAAATAGTATATGATATCCTTACTTTACTCTACACTTTCTTTTCACGTCACACATAAGGTGATAAAAACACATATCATGACATGCACCTAGAATTACCTTTTGAACAACTTTACCGATGCTCGGCTTTTGGTCACTAATGACAACTAGATGTAGACAATGCCCAATTGCGTCATTTACTTTACTCAAAAACCAAGATCATGAAACTTCAGTTTCGAAATCCCCAATGCCAAAAACAACGAGATAAATATTCTGATTCCTATCAATTGTTGTTGCCACAAAAGGACCCCCTTATATTTGGACTTTAAATGAGTCGCATCCAGCCATCCACAGATAGGACAGGGCGCATGTATGACTTAAACCCATTAGTGCAAGGACAAAAAAAAAACAATTTTTTTTAAATGGTCTCCTGGCGTTTTGTGAATTGAAGTCGTCATATCTAAATTTGTTTTTTCAGCTCATAACAATAAGGAGCAAGCATGGCATATGAATTATGAGCTATAGAATAGCTAATCTTCATACCAAATCGATGGTTTATATCTTTAATGATATCTCCAGGTGTGAATAACATACAAGCATTCTCATACTCATGCGACAAAGCATCCAACAGAACATCCTTAGCTCTATAGGGGTGAGGATTGTTAAGAGGCCTCATATCACATTCATGTGTGCCACTATAATGCATAATCCTAAAATTCTTGGACTTTATTCTCCACCCCTCACAATCCAATGGCAATCTTCATCCTTGCATTTGACTACATCGCATAATTTATTTGATTTTCCGGTCCTAATTTGAAAGTGCTCCATAATGGCAGCCAACTGTATGGTTCTCAATAGTGCAGTCTTTGTAACGAAAACTTGCCCGTTTCTAAAATCCGGTGTCCAATTTATACTCTGAAGCTCTCTTCGATAATGTTCACATTGGTGTTGGGAATTGTTTTCACCATGATAAACAACTAGCCGCTTTTGTTTCTTCATCCATGATTCAAGTTCTAGGGTAAATGCTCCATCTACATCAACGCCAATGAACCCTTCAACGACAGTTGGAGATATTTAAAAAATTATTGAAGGACCTTGTTGATCTGGTTCATTCGATTCTTGCATATGACGCACGCCCAAATGACCAACTACACTAATGTCACATATACCAACGCCTTGTGAAATATGATTGGACATCCATCTACCCCACACATTTTCAGCATTGATGTCGTCAATTCCACCATTGCATGATTACTGACCCATTACAATAGTGCTAGCAAACTTGTCTATGTTATCCACTTCAACACTTTTTAGACTCACAATTAAAGGAACAATTCTTAATGCAATCAATTGTGTGTTGTAGGTGATGAAAAATTTCAAGTCATCACTATCTTCAATACTCAAGTGTTTAGTTTCTACACTTAAAATAGGGACAACATACTTCAGCTCAACCTTGAATTTGTTTTTATCAACCTTGCAAATTTTCACAACACGAGCAACAACTTCTTCCAATATGATATTAGGTGAAACTACTATACCTTTTGATTCTCCACCTTCATATGCCATTTTTTCCTCTTCTCAACCCATCCCCGTTATAGCATAGTAATATTGGAATACTACTCTCTATTTTTGCATAAACTTAGAACACTTTTAGAATTATTCAAAATTTCATGTCACACTTATAACAATTTTTCTATAAATACTATATATTATGAGTATTGAAACTGGTATACATGACGATGAGTATTAAGGGAGAATATATGAAAAGAAAGTAACGAAATCAAATTCAAATCCAAGAGACCCTTGGACAACACATGGACTATGACACCCCATCAAAATAAAGTCATCAACCACCCCATACTACTAGAAGTTACGGATATCTAAAGCCAGGGATAGCTTTTTGGGCAATTTGAGTAAATATATAAAAGTAGAGTTTAATTTAGATAGTTTTTTTTAAAAAGAGATATTTTGGAATTAATATTCCCTAGAGGAGGTATATAAGCCAATTTCTGAAATAAGAGAATTGTGTAACCTTAGCTGCCGAGTTGCAGACGGGTGATGGGCCTTCCGCACTATACTTCTTCAAATTAGGGCATTAGAAAGTTAGCTCTTCTAGCCATTTAAGTATATCTTTTGTATCGAAATATTATCAATGAAATCTACTGGTATTTTGGTTCGTTCCATTTTTTTAAGGCATATTTACTGCCATTTCTCGTTTTATTTTTTTGTATTTGACTGTTGACCTGAAATGATAAGCTTTCTGAAACTTTTTCAATTGTCAAAGTGGATGATTGAATTGCAAGAACTTGATTGTGCAAATTATCAATTATTAGTGATATTTACTTATCTTGTTGGTTGGATGTACAGATGCTAGCATCGCTCTTACAGACAAGAACAGCTCACTCATTTCTCTAGGTTCCTTTACCTCGTGCTCGAACTTCCCAAAGCCATTAAGCAATGAATCTCTCGAAACTCATCCATCCCAAGCCATTGGGCTCTCCTCTGTATTCCACTCCTCGCACCAGGTTCCCATGAAGCAATATATCTTCAGCTGGGCATTTCTTCAAACGCTTTTATGCTCTTCTTTCCAATACATCTTATTTCTTGCAGTTAATATTTATGGTGACTTTTCTCTTACCTGTATTCACTGCATCTATTCAGGACCAATGTTACAGAGAAAATTGCCATCGAAGGTTGCAACCTGAGCTTCTCGGTTGGGACGAAGCAAGGTAAAACCATACCCATTCTTAAAGATTGCTCTCTTCGTATTCCTTCGGGGCAATTTTGGATGCTTCTCGGACCCAACGGTTGTGGGAAATCTACCCTCTTGAAGGTATAGAAAAATTCTTTGATATACTGTTTCTTGCTTGAAAGATTTTAGTTATTTGGTATTTTGGGTATTTGTTTTACGTTCTTTTCATGTTTTTATTGATTGATTCTTATGGTACTGAACCAAAGTAATATAAAGAGAAATGGAATAGAGAGTGCCTTTATGGTTTCTATGTTAAAATTCTGGTTCTCAGTATAGAGTTGAAAAGAGAATTATGGCTTATTTGATCTACATTGTTCTCAAATTTGCAGATTTTGGCTGGTCTGTTGAATTCAACATATGGATCTGTGCATGTGAGGAAGCCCAGGAGTTTTGTTTTTCAAAACCCTGACCATCAGGTTCATTTATTAGCATTTTTTATTTCTAATGCTTTAAATTTTAGGTACAACTTACTAGCTTCGTCCAAATTAAAAATTTCAAGTTGGGAGAGGTTCAAGAAAGGAAACGATATAAATGTTTGGTTTTGAGATGGCAGGGCAATGAACAACCATTATGGTGTTGGGTATGACTCGAGATTTTCTGATAGGAAATTATGTGTTCATTTATCGTTTTTTCTTTAAATATATAAAGACCATGACTAATGTAATCGAGAATCTATATTTAGGGACAGTAATTGTTAATCCCAACAAAGATGGCTTGCACTGTATCACACAATGATTACTTATCAAAGAAAAGGATAAGAAAAATCTCTGCTTAGGTTTCAAAAGCGTCAGGCATGGTCTTAGGTCATTGAGGTTTAGAGAAGTCTTACTATGATGCAATGTATCCCTGCTATGATGAGCATCAGTTGTATTTGCTATGATGCAGAGTTCTGATTGATCAAGTTGAAGATAAATTCCTTAGGAGGCATAATTCGTGTCCAGCTTTGATGAAGCTGATTGATGGGCAGCGAGAGCACTATGTCCAATGAGATTGGAATACTGACATAAGATTGTGTAACTGAAATGATTTAACGTGAATTTGAATACTAAACAAATTTTCCTGCTTCTTACTATGGTAAAGCTTACGAAAGAACTACTTATCAGTGCAATACAAAGTCTGAATCTTTTCATGTTGCAGGTAGTGATGCCTACAGTAGAAGCAGATGTGGCATTTGGCCTTGGTAAATTCAACCTAACCCCTGATGAAGTCAAATCTAGGGTGTCAAATGCTTTAGATGCTGTCAGCATGTCGAAGTACATGCAGGTAACATAGAAATAATATTACTTAACATTTTACTACAAAATCCACTTAAAATATTAACCAGGAATTTAAGGTTTTCCTTTTGTCGCATTAGAGGTCGGTTCAGACTCTTAGTGGTGGCCAGAAGCAAAGGGTTGCCATCGCGGGTGCTTTAGCTGAAGCATGTAAAGTTCTATTATTGGATGAGCTGACTACATTTTTGGATGAAAATGATCAGGTAGTTTTTTGTTCTTTAATGATTGACATGAATCAGAGCAAAGCTGCCTATTTATAAAGTTGTAACGCTGTCTTGTGGGACACAATTGCGACATGCTGAGCTGCACTAAGATAAGAGATTTGAGCTTATATCTTTATGCTTAAGAACATGCTATGCTTGTAGGGTCAATTGGGCACCTTCATATGGCGTTCATTACGTTATAATTAGTTGACTTCATCAGTCATCTAATTACCGGTTCCATATGGTGATCGTGACTTGCTGAGATAGTTTCTTAAAAGGATCGACATTTTCTGTGCAAAACTAAATGCCTTCTCTTTGTTTCATTGTACTGCTAAGTTTTGGTTCTTATAAACAGATTGGGGTGATCAAAGCAGTTAGGAATTCTTTGGATAGTTCTGGAGATGTTACTGCATTATGGGTCACTCATCGTCTTGAGGAACTTGAGCATGCGGATGGCGCTGTGTATATGGAAGATGGGAGAGTTGTCATGCATGGCAATGCAGCAGACATTATGGATTTCATTTTAACAAGGCAATCAGCTTATATCAAGGAAATCAATTCTTAAGATATCATCTAGCTCGTTGCTTTTAATCTTGCTAATCCAGCTGTCTTAGCTTGATCAAATTTGACAGATAAATTTGCGTATCTTTTGGGGATGTTAATGCAATTGAAAGATCATTTAGTAAATTAACAGGGCAATAGTTTGGGGGTATTAGTGTTTGAGTTAATGCAGTTGAAGGATCATTTTGTAATTTACGCTTCAGTTACATTTAGATGGTAGATTTTCGTCAAATTTTTACCTTCATGTTTTCATCATTAACGAAAATATCCAAAACATAAACGAAAATATCCACAATATCTGCGATATTTTCATAGATATGTTCGTATTTTGGGGGTTCAGTATTGAAAATTCTTTCTCCAATTTCTTTGATATACTAATATTTCGCTCAATTTCTATGATACCGACTGATATCAACAATTTTTGTAGAAACTCGTATTATAGCCTACACACAATCAAATCAACTGCAGCTAAAGACCCAAAAATTACTCAGGAAAAATAAAACCAAGTTTCAAATACCTAGAGTGCAAAAAAGAAAGTGTAAATTAAATTGAGGGAATGATGCCGGAGGAAATTGAACATTTATCCAAACAAGTGGGCAATTGAGCCTATTTACTCAAGTGGCAAACTCTACTTTACCACCTAAGATTTTGATCATGGATATATAATAAGTGAAGTAGGAATCAGTGATGTTAGAAAAGACTACATTAGGACACAAAATATATATGAAGGATATAAAAACTCATCTATTCAAGGTTCCATGACAATCAGTTTTGACATTATGACTTAGGAACCAGTTGGAGTAACAACTCAAATGAATCCTATGCTTATGGTCAATATGAGTACGCCCAATTAGATAATCCTTTCCCTCAAATGCTATATGGTTATAGAGGATATAAAGTTCCTCATCTCAATCAAGATTATGGACAAATTAGTTGGATAAATACTAACTATCCTATCTATGGATAAATACGATTTCGAATATGATAGATGCTTACTTTTCTTTAGTAAAATTCAACTAGTAAAATACTCTTGGTACAAAATTATCAATAAAATTATGTTTTAATTTCTCTTTGCATTTAAGGTTTTATATTGTTAATCATCATAAAACCATATTATATCATATTATTTATCAAAGTCATTTTATAATTTTTATTCGTGTTATATTAGTATTATTGAGTGCTTAAATATTTCCAAAATTTCATTCAAAATTCCCAAGTTTTAATTAAGTTTTCAATATTTTTATTGAGCGTAAATGATATTGATATCAAAATATCCGACAATATTTTCATAAATTTGACTGTCGATACCCAATGTTCATAATTTTGCTCTTCAATATTTTTGTATATAAAGAAAACAAAAATGATATTTGGACACACTAAGTTGATCATATTTAGTCATATTTGATCTGAAAATCAATGATTAATGTTATTTTAATAACATAAATAACTTGATATCTATTTTTTGTGGTTAATAGAATACCACATCAAGTGTGTCACTAAATTTGGTCAATTTAGTGTGTTTAATAACATTACTCATAAATAAATAAAACATTTCTTGTATGGACTAGTTTTTTTTTTTTTTTTTTTCTATATAACAACATCAGGAGAGATGGTTATACACATAAGATATCATCAACCTCACTTTCGCAAAAATCAAACTTAAAACCATCAATTATACAATAAAAATATAGAACATTATAATAGTAGTGACTAAGGGTGGGCATGGTGTGGTTCGATATAAATATTGACAATATCCAAATTCAAACCGTTAAAATTTTAATGGTTCGATATAGTTTGAATTTTCTAAAATTAGAAATAAAACCGTTTGAATCCAAACCGTTATTAATAGTTCGGTTTGGATTGAAACAGTTTAAAACCGTTTAGGCATTAGAAAAATAAAGGAAGAATAAAAAAAATAAGGATACAAAAAATAGTAGAATAATCAATGCTTAAAATTTTGTATATTAAGTTTGCGGAGGATTGGATTGCAAACGTTACCACCATATTAAGATTTATTAAACAAATATTACCACTTAATAATCTCTTATTATACTCTTATCTGAGTATACATGTATTTATCTGGGTTTATACAAATATTATAATCTCTTATTATACTCTTAACGGTCCAATTTGAATTTAACTAATTTTTAAAATAAAAATCCAAATCTAGCCCGTTACTAACTAATCAGTTTGGATTCTCAAACCGTTTGACTTTTATTTAGTTAAACCTAAATCGTTTGATAAATAGCGATTTAAAGCGGATCAATTAGCAATTTTAACAAATTTGTGCTCACTCCTAATAGTAACTATAGGCTAGAAAGTTAAAATTTTAGTTGAAGGCTAACAAAGAGGGAGTGAGGTGAGCCAATATGATCACAACAATAGACTAGGGGTTGGTGACTATAGACAGGGTTCGTCACATACTTCCTTCACATATCCATAACTTGCACTATGTTAATGATTCGATGTAATCATTGACAAATAAACCTATAAATAAGTGTCTTGATACTAAATGAACGAGTTTTTCTGGAACAAATTGAAGTGCCTTCTTGATAATAAAAAAGTCATGATTTACTCCTTTTTCGATTAAAAAAAGAAGAAGAAGAAGAAGAAGAAGAAGAAGAAAATAATGAGCTTTTGAGATAACAATTCATTAAAAATGCACACATAAAATGTGTCGTTAGAGTTGGTTGGAAGGTCGAGTTAAGATCAGTTGTAAATTAATAAGTCAACTATCTCGTTTTTTCACAAGTTTTTAATTACCACAACATGCATTATAGATAAAAGAATGTGTTCGGACGTTTACCTACTATGAAATTTTACGATAACCCATTCTTCATTTTTTTTTATCTACGATCTAGTAAGTTATATAATTCAAGACCTTATTTGGTACATCGTACTGTATTGACTATTTAAGTTAGATATACTAATCTAGCCATCAGATAAACTGATTATTTAGTTAGGCGTTTGGTGCTCTATGAGATTAAAATGCCGAATATATTAACTGGTCAGATTATATTATAATCATTGATAAGAAATATCCATATAATAAATATTAACGTAAGACCCGTGTCTTGAGAAGAACGATGAGCAATCCCACATCGCTCGAGGAGGGAAATGTGAAGTGCCTTATATGTGTGGGCACATATATTCCTAGCACGATGCCTCTTGGGAGCTCACTGTCTTTGGATTCCTTGGGAACTCAAAAGTTAAGCGAGTTTGGGCTAGTGCAATCTCAAGATGATTGACACACTAGGAAGTTACGCTTGAGCTCTCGGGAACAAAACCCAATGGGCGGAGCTAGTTGGACCAGCGAGTCCAGAGGGGATAATATCGCGTTGGATAGAATGTGCCACTGCGCAACTCTGACCTAAACGAGGCTTTTTGGGAGCTCACTGGCTTTGGGTTTGGTTGCAACTCCAAAATTAAGCGAGGCTGGGCTGGTGCAATCCCAAGATGGGTGACCTACTGGAAAGTTGCACGTGTGTTCCCAAAAATAAAACTGTGAGGGCTGGGCTCAAAGCTAACAATATCCTACTAAAGGGTCGAGTCATGACAAAATGCTATCAGAGTTGGACCCTGATCGAAAGTGTGCCAGCAAGGATGCTGAGTGTAACGGCTCAGATCTCGAGGAAATGTGAAATTGGGAACTATAAGGAGAAAAAGACGAATTTACTCTTGGAAAAATCAAAATGTTAACTTTTTGATTAGGACACCATTTGAGGGTTCCAGTAAGACCATTACGATGATCTCGAGAGTCTGAATCCGTTGACATGAAGCACGCCAAAATCGGGGAAAGGTGAGACAAAATTGACCATTTTGCTCCTAAGTTAAATACTTACTTTTTTTTTAAATCAAAGTTAAATAGTTAACTTTTTAACCTCGAAGATTTTTAACGATTTCAAAAACGCCGTTAGGAAGGTCTCAGTCTCCTAAGTGTGTCGGCAAGCGGCATGCCGAAAACGGAGTTCAAACGATTTTGATTCGAGTTTAGACCACGTAGGAACATTTTAGTAATTTAACATTGAAGGGTATTTTAGTAATTGTTTGTGGGATTTTCCTTGTGGCCAAATTGGACAGTGATAAGTGTCCCTATCTCTTAGGGCACTATGCTACCGACTGTGGTTTTTGTGTGTGTGCTAAATATATGTGAGAAGTGATGTGTGTGTGTGTGTGTGTGTGTGTGTGTGTGTGTGTGTGTGTGTGTTATTGTTGTTTTTGGTGTGGTGCGCCCGAGAAAGAAAAGAAACAGAGACGAAGAAAGGAAGACTAGAGAATTGAAGAGAAAATGAAGGAGTGATTTTGGGGAAGAAACAAGGGTCGTGATGGTAATGTGAGGCTGGGAAACCCCTAAAACCCGTGAGCCTAAAACCCTTTCGATGGGTTCAAAATCTCAAACTTCTGTTTAAGGTCTGGTGGGTTCTAACCCAATGTTCTAACGTCCCTTTGGGAGCCCTAGGGTCGAGATGGACGTGAAAACAAGGTGGTTGGACGAAATATACGTGCTGGGACGAAGGTGGAAGATTGGTCGTGAGTTCTTCATTAATTAGACAATTTTGGGTAAGTTTTTCCTTATTTTGATCACTTGGATCTTGTCTTGGGTTATTCTAGGTTAGATTGATTAAAATGGAAGTGAAAAAAGAGTGAAAAATGGTGGAAATAAACTTGGGGTTGGGTGACCCCAAAACCGAAGGAAACAAGTCGACAAAGGTTAGGGATGATGAACAGTAATCTGGCGCGTAGACCTTACGCGCAGCCGCTTCTAGCAACGTGTGGGAGCTAGTGCTAGGGAATCTGGAGGTGCGTCTAACACGGATTTCAATGCTTTTTATGTTACAGAAATTTTTGACAAGACCCATCCCGTTCCCTCAAGGACCACCCTGGGATGTGCCTTGGTCTCGTTTAACAATTACACTAGAGTGCCAAAAATATCCTTAACGGGCTTAAAAGTAAACAAGTTTAAGTTCTACATTGCTAGTCTAGGGGTAAGTATCTTAAAAAAATAATTACATATGTCAATTTACAAAACAGTACTCAAACCTACCTAAATGGGTTTACAGGTGCGCAACAAAAAGTATCTATGCCTCGGCTTATGGGCCAGCTCCTGCCTCTGTGTCACGCCCTGGAGGGTTAATAAAACAGTGAAAGGGTAAGTGGAAAAAAATAAACAACATTTCCAAAACAATTTGAAGGAAACAAATAAAGGTTTTCCCCTCCATTTTCAAACATGCATGCATTCAAGTCAAATCATCGTAAAACGTAAAACAATGCATAAACGAAATTTAAAATCCACAAGATCATCAATTAATGTTAACAAAGTATTTCAACGCAAACCATATAATAAAGCAGTTAAAACAATTATGCATGCATTTCATTTTATAACACAAATGTCCATTCATACCCTGTAAGACCCGTGTCTTGGAGCGAACGGTGAACAATCCCACATTCCTGCGAGGGGGAATGGTCTAGGAGAGGATGGTGGTGTGCCTTAAAGGTGTAGGCACAAACCTATCTAGCACTAGGCCTTTTGGGAGCTCAAGTGGCTTTGGGGGGGATTAGAACCCCAAAGTTAAGCGAGTTGAGGCTGGTCCAATTCCATGATGGGTGACCCCCTGGGAAGTTGCACCATGAGCACCCGAAAACAAAACCGTGAGGGCGAGGTCCAAAGCGGAAAATATGGTGCTAGATGAGTCGGGTCCTGACAGAGCAGGGTCGGGTCCTGTCAATTGGTATCAGAGCCAGACCCCGACCGGGAAGTGTGCCAACGAGGACGCTGGGCCCTAAGGGGGGTGGATTGTAAGACCCGTGTCCTAGAGGGAACGGTGAACAATCCCACATTCCTACGAGGGGGAATGGTCTGGGAGAGGATGGTGGTGTGCCTTAAAGGTGTGGGCACATACCTATCTAGCACTAGGCCTTTTGGGAGCTCAAGTGACTTTTGGGGGGATTGGAACCCCAAAGCTAAGCAAGTTGAGGCTGGTATAATTCCATGATGGGTGACCCCCTAGGAAGTTGCACCATGAACACCCGAAAACAAAACCGTGAGGCCGAGGCCCAAAGCGAACAATATGGTGCTAGATGAGTCGGGTCCTAACCGAGCAGGGTCGGGTCCTGACATACCTGGTCCTCACTGTGCTAACAAACTGCGTTGTAACTGCACCGAAGCTAAACCACAGTCTCCAAGCCTATTTAAAACACTTCCAAAGGTCACTAACAGACTCTATAAGTTCAAATCCTAAAACCCCAAAAAGTTTGCTACCTGGAACACGTCCTAACATGCTTCCCTAGGCTAAAAACCTCTAAATGACCTATCAAACGAACTCTGATCGATCTGAAACCATGACCATTGGATTCAGAATGTCGAAACCTTTTGAACAAGATCGATTTGACCTCAAAAAATATGCTCACGAGTCCCCATGTGCCTGTCAAACTTCCTGGTCAACACTGATCAAAAGTCAATGTTGATGTCACGATCAATAGTCAAAGTCAACGACTGACGTCAGCCTAATAGGTCTGACACCTACCACGTGTCACACTCTGATTGGTTCGTGTGTCCACTGACACCTCTAACACCCTACCACGTGTCACCAACCGATTCGTCTACATGGTCTAACATGTCAATGTTGACTGTACCTGACAACTGCCATGTGGCAGCATCCCATTGGCCACGTGGCCTGATAACCCTGAAAAATGATGTCGTCACCTGCTGACATCATCATCATCTATCTCTAGTCGGGTCGACCCGATTCTCTGCAACGGGTCGACTCAACCCGCGACTCGACCCGATTCTAACTTGTCCAAAACTCAACCAAATTTGACTTTTTTTGTTCCTATCGACTCGTACTCAACCCAAAAACGTTCCTATGACCTAAAAAACACAAGAAATGGTCTATAATTTACCTTCCAAGCTTCTAATTTTCGGTTGAAGTTCCAGACCATCCCCAGGTCGATTCTGGCCACCTCAAACCTTCTCGTTTGTCCCTTCGTGTTCGTCTGGTTCTTGAGAACATATTTTGATCAACTAAACAGTCCAACAAACACCAAAACTCGATTTCTAAATTTTGAACTTTAAAACTCACCTCCTCGGTTTTTTGACCACTGACCACGGTTGTCCATACTGTTGCCACCATCCTTCTCGTCTTAGTCCACTATCTCACTTTCCCTCACACACCAGAAACAAAGGATGAAGATTGGTGAAGGTGTGTTTAGGTTTTGTTTTTGGGTTTCTTTGGGTTTTCAGGTAAACTCAAACAAAGAAGATGAAAGTGTACAAATATCAGATCCAAGGTTATGGGTAAATGGGCCAACGGCTTGTCACTCATCCATTGGTCCACCTAGATATTTTGGACCAATCCAAACATGACAATCCCTCGTAAAATATGAATAGTTCTCGATTCCATTCGTGAACCAAAACATTTTTCTTCGACTTCCGAATTTGATGTGCCGCTTGTTTACGGACTCGTGACGTCCGCATATACGCAACGAACCTTGGTCAAAGTCCAAAAAGTGTCCCAGGTCAAAAGTAAAAAAATTTCCCATTTCGGGGGAAAAATAGTCAATTCACAACTAAATTTTCGAAATTACAAATTAACGAAAGTTCGGGTTGTTACAATTTTAGCATAGGTTTCGAGTCAATCAGATACCGTTTCTAGATTGTTTTGGTTGTCCGAAGATTTAGAAAAATACATTTAAAAATCCAAAAAAAAATTGGGATTAAAATAGAAGATATTTGAGATGATTTGTGACCTTAACATGTTTATGCTAGGATGTGACATTCCTCGAAATTATAGAAAAATGTGCAAAACGGGGTCCAATTATCAGAATGGGGTGTGAGTGGAATTTCTTCCCTAAACTATTATGCATGCATACTTATATGATTTACATGTGGTTATATGTGATTTGAGTGATATTGGAGAGCTTGGGAATTTTATGGGATTTTTGGTGATTTCACGAATATTTTATTATTATTTTATTGCTCGTTTTACGAGATTTTGGTAAACTGTATTTTGAACGTCGTTTCGAACGTGATTTTGAATGGAATATTATGGTATTGTGTTGTTGTGATGACTCAGATGTCGAACAAGGCTCTAGTTCATGAGTTTGTGTTACTGGGACGTCGAGCAGGGCTCTAGTTCCTGAGTCTGCGTCACTCAGACATCAAGCAGTGCTGCAGTTCTTGAGTCTGTGTCATTCAGACATTGAGGAGGGCTCTAGTTGTAACGCCCCAAACTTTCATGAATTTGTAAAATCGGAAATTTAATGTATAATGACCATTTTGTCCCTAGTTAAGGGGAAATTTTTTGACTTTTGGCCCATAACACTTTATTGACTTTAACCAATGTATGTTACGTAGATCGGGACGTCACGAGTCCGTAGATAGGAGACACGTTGAAATCGGACGTTCAATGAAAAAGTTATTGGTCACGGAAGCAAAATCGAAACTATTCACATTTTTCGGGATTTTACACAATTGTCACTTTTGGATTGGTCAAAAAATTTGGGTGGGCCAATAGATGAGTGAGAAGTGTCACTCATCTGATTAGCACAAAGCCCAATTACTTGGATATTTTGAACATTTTCACTCAATTCCCTCATTTCTTTCTTGTGTAACCCGAAAGGCAAAACCACCCAAACACAAACACTCAAACCCAACCCAACCATTATACCATCATCTTCTAAGTTTAACTAAGAGAGTGAGAGAGAAGTGACGACGAGAGACGATGGAGACGGGTTGAGCATGGCGAAGGACACACGACCAAGGTAGACCCGAAAACCCGATCTTGGACCCAAAATGGTATTTTGATTTCTAGGCTTTGTTTAAGCATTTTAATGATTAGGAAAGGTTCCTAGGGCTAGTACGATCTCAAAGAGACCAAGAACAAGGACTGTGGTTTCCGGAGACAACAAGAAACTGACTAAGAAAATCGATGATTACTGTTCATCAGTGGGAGGTAATTTCTAGCTTGTTTTCGTGTTTTTGATTCGATATGGTTGTTCCTGGGTGGATTTCGAGTCCATAGGAACAAAAATGGCGAAAATGGATTAGGAATAAGGGAGTTAGAACCGAGTGGGGTCACGGGTCTAGGTGACCAGTTACAGTGAAATGGGCTGACCCGTCTCGAGGTAGACGATGATGACGTCAATAGGGTGACGTCATCATCTGTCAGGTTGTTAGGCCACGTGGCTAATAGGATGCTACCACATGGCAAATGTCAGGTCCAGTTAGCTCTGACGTGTCAGACACGTGGACCAATCAGTGTATGACACGTGGCACGTGTAATATCTAACAGGTGTAAGATCTGATTGGTGTCAGACCAGTAAGGCTGACGTTAGCGTTGACTTTGATGACGTCAGTGTTAACTTTTGATCAGTGTTGATCAGGACTTTGACCCTTACGTGGGCACATTTTTCAAGGTAAGACCAGTCCCATATGAAAGTTTTCAATGATTTGGATCCAATGGTGGTGGTTTCAGGTTGATCAGAGATCGTTTGATAGGTTATTTTGGGGTTTAAAGCTTAGGGATGCTTGTTCAGGACGTGTTCCCGGTATCAGAATTTTTGGGGTTTTTAAGTATGAACTTGTAGAGTTCATTAGTGACCTTTGGATGTGTTTTGAATAGGCTTGGAGACTGTGGTTTAGCTTCAGGGAATTTACAGCGCAGTTCGTTAGCGTAGTGAGGACCGTGTGTGAGTGGACCTTTGGTTTATTAAATGAAATGCATGCATAACTATTTTACCTTCTTTACTATATGATTTGAATTGGATTACTTTGGTATCATCCATTGATTGTCTTATGGATTTTAAATGTCGGTTATGGACTATTTTACGTATTACGATGTTTTGGGTTTGAGACCCGCCTGGATATTGTGTTGATTAGTTTTGGCGTCAAACATGGATTTTGGGAAATGGTTTAAACATGATTTTTACTTGTTTTAACTATGACACTATACATACCATCCTCATGGCTTAAACATGATTTTTACTGGTTTTGACTATCATGGAGTAGTCATGATGCATTGCTTAAGAGGGGCTGCTCCGAGGAGAGGCTCAAGATCAGTAGTGCGAGATATGGATATCATCCAGGTTAGTGTCCGGTGATATCACCCAAACACTGGTGGATTCTAGGGAGGACTCGGGATTGAGACCTGATATGGCACACGTAGCCTTAGTACCGTGATATTATTAGACATCTGGGATGTCGGGGATTAGTTATATGGTGTATTATTACTATTTTATATGTCCTATTTATATTGTTTTATATTGCTTTATGATTCAATTTCCATTTCTTATGATTCGACTTGATTGCATGCATGTTTGAAAACGGAGAGGGAAAATCTTTATTTGTTTTCTTAAAATGGTTTTGGAAAGATTTTTTATTTTTGGTCCACCTTTGACTGTTTTTTTAACCCCCTACAGACCGTGATACTGAGGCAGGGACAGCTCCAGAGGCCGAGGCATAGATATTCGTTGCGCACCTGTACACCCGTTTGGGTAGGTCAAGCACCATTTTATAAAATAACATATTTGCTCATTTTGTGTAAAATTCTTATCCCTAGTCTGGCAATGTAGAACTTCAACTTATTTTATGTGTTAAATTTTAATCCCGTTAAGGGTATTTTCGGCACTGTATGGTAATTGTCAGACGGGAGCAAGGCACATCCCAGGGTGGTCCTCGGGGGATCAAGATGGGTCCTATCACCAGTTCTTGAGTATATTGCCTATCGATAATACATTTGTGATTTGATGATTGGTAGGATGATCGATATGGTGTATATGATGAATAACGTGGTGCATATGCTGATTTGTGTGATGCTTGTGTATATGTTTGTATGTATGTTTGTGCGTTGGAAAATATGTAAACTCCGGGTGATTGTTGATTTTGTGTTTTTAGATGAATGGAATCACTGTGATTATTGATTGTCATGTATCTGGGTGTTTGTATTTGCGTTGAATGTTACTAACGGAAATTATATGAGTTTTTGTGCATGATTCCCCGATACTTGTGCGTTATGAGGTGAACTAAGAGCTATTGGTATCGGTATGTCCATGCAAATGTTGGTTACGAACATGGTCCTATTAGATGAGGACTCCGACATGGGTCGGGATTGTGGATTAGGACTCGGAAGAAGTCTAGTGCAAGAATTAAGGTTCGAGGAGGAGCCAAAAAGTGTGATTTGATGTGAAAATTTTGTGGTTGGTGTTAGATACCGGTTTGGCATTGTTGTGTGATGTAATTAATACTTGAATTGTAAATTGATTGAGCTTGTTTATGGATGTGGTTTGAATTTTAGTCCTGAATATGGATTGCGAGCTAGGGAAAAGTGACAAAACTCATCCCGAATACACTTTGGTAATTGTGAAGGTCCTGCTCCCGTCTGACACAAAATGACAAAACAATGCCAGACAAGGGATAAAGGAACTAACATAACTGTTCTTTAAACTAGTCCAACCAGTCAACAGTAATTACAGAGTAGTCACGACGATACAATAAGTTACAAAAAAACCTACTATTTAAGACAACGAGTAAGCAGAAGTAGATAGGATATGCCTCTCTCCTTGGACTAGCCCCAACGCCTATGCAACCGGCCTGGAGGGTCAGTAAAACATCAAAAGTGTGATTGGACAAAAATAAACAATTGAAAAACTATTTTCCGAAATCATTAGTTTACCCTCCGTTTATGATGCATGCATGCATAGACAGTTAAACCATTTTTTTCAAGTAAAAACAATATATATGAAACTTTTGGACATAAGCAATAGTTAAAAACATTCGTGACCCATTCTCATATCCCACTCTAATCTCATAGCATAACCTGTCACGATATCCGTGCAAAGTTCCAGAATTGCTCACGTCCGAGCACATCGTCTGGATCGATCCTCCGACTGATGTCATACATAAGCACTCCTAAGACCGAGCCTCCCACGACTACTCGTCAACATGCAGTGCATCGTGACCTCTCCGAGAGGGGGGGACACATCGCATCCCTGAGGCGAGCAACAATACCATACACATAATCTCAATAAGCACGGAGAATGGTCACAGTAAAAAAAATGGAAACTCATTTTTCATAAACATTTGTATTTTCAAATGAAATCAGTTATTTTGCATAAACTCGGTCTAAGTTGCTAGCTCAACCTTGAACTGGATGTCCCTCGGAAGTCTCGGGATCGTTTCTGCCTATCAAGCACAACGAGTAATGGTCACTAGACCTATATAATACCTCAGGATGGAAAACCCTAAATACCGCTACAGTAAATGCAACCCGAGCACACAACCTGAGGCTAAAAACCATCCAAACACTATGCAAACGACCTCCAATTGACCTAAAACTACCACCATTGGATTCAAATCATCAAAACCTTTCGAACAAGATTGTTTTAAACTCGAAATTCATGCCACTGCTATCCTCACACGTGGATTAAAGTTCGGTCAACATCGGTCAATGCTGACGTTAGGCCTACTAACATCTAACAGCTGCCACGTGGCACAACCTGACTTGTGTATTGTGTCACCCTCGGACACGTGCCACGTCACATGATGACGCCACCTACTGATGTCATCACTGCCATGTGTACTACCACGTCACCTGACACGTCAGCTGATAATCTGACAACTCTCAGACATGTTGCCATGTGGCACCACCTCACTTGACAGGACCCATCCCGATCCCCCAAGGACCAAGTAGGGATGCACCCTGCTCCCGTCTGACACAATCCCAAAAAAGACCAAAATACCCATAATATATTAAATAATGCACAATAAACATCTTAAATATCAAATACATCCGAGAATGTGTCCAACAGTGCCAGACAAGGGATAGAGAGCACTACAAAAATTACGAGCACGGATAACAGTTTTACAAAATGGTGCTCAACCTACCCAACCAGGGTATCAAGTACGCAGCAGTAATGTGACTATGTCTCAGCCTCGGGGACTGCCTCTACCGCTGGGTCACGTCCTAGAGGGGTCAAGAAAAGTATGAAAGTGTGAGTGAGCCGAAAATAAAGGATATTTCAAAACCATTCATATAAAAATAATGTTTTATAAACTCCATTTTGACCCACCAAATGATCTCTGATCGACCCGAAACCACCACTAAATTCGGATCATCGAAACCATTAAAATGGCACAAGTCCCACCTCAAAAAATATGACCACGCGAGGGTCAAATCCGCAGTGAACGTTGACGTCAGCAAAAGTCAACGATGACGTCAATAAAAGTCAACGTTAATATGAGGTCAACGGTTAAAGTCAACACTAACGTCACTGTTGATGTCACTGCTGACTTCAACCGCTGACATCACTGTTGACGTCAGCTGACATTGTCAGGTCTGTCATATGTTAGACTGACAGGTGCCACGTGTTAGCTACAGGTTGGTCTACGTCACTGACATGTTAGTGACACGTGGTAACCACTGATTGGGCCACGTCACTGAAATGTCAGTGCTGACTGTTCACTGACATGTGACACTTGTCCTTTCCTCATTGGACCACATGACCTAACATCTGACAGGGTGATGACGTCAGCTGATGATGTCATCATCCTTGTATCTCAACGGGTCTGCAATTCGAGTTGCATAGACTCGCGACCCGACCCGATTCCAAAACCCTAATTCCTCAACCGTTTTCAATCTGGTTTCTTCCTATGTACTCATCTCATCACCCTTAATCGATCTATATGATTGAAACTCGAAAAAAAAGCTAAATCATACCTGCAAGTCTATGAACAATAACTTGTGATTTTCAACCTCTGTTTTCTCTCAGCTCCGGCCACCCTTTGCTTCGGAAACTAGCCCAATGAACTCGTAATGGACCTTAGAACACGTTAGGCCTAATTAGATTGTTCAACACACGTTGGAAATCAAAGTTCCATTTTTGGAACAAAATGGTGTTTCGGTTTCTCACCTCTCCACCGTGTGCAGCCTCGCCGTCAGCTCGTCTGCTCCTCCAGGTATGCCTCACAGCCTTAGTGATGCTCATTGAAGTGAAGGTAGAGTAGGGAGGTGGTGGTGTGATGTTTGGTGTTCCACGGGTTAGAGAGAGTTGGTGTGTTGATGAAGATGAAAAAATGAAGAAAATAGGTGAGGATGAAACCCTAAACTAATCCAATTGCATAGGGAAACCCACCAGATTGTCACTCATCCAAGGGTCCCACCAGCTTGTCCTTATCCAATTAGAACCAGCCAAGTGTGATATTCCCGGGATTCCATGAGTAGCGCCATTTTCGCGTTCTTGACCATAACTTTCCCGTCCGGACTACGATTCCGGTGTGCAGCCTGTCTACAGACTCGTGACGTCCCGATCTACGTCACGGTCATAGGTCAAAGTCCAAAATACAATCCGAGTCAAAATTCAACAAATCCTCCCCACCAGGGGCAAAATGGTCATTTTATATTAAAATATCAACTTTACAAAATCATAAAAGTCTGGGGTGTTACATCACTAGTCCACGTGGCCTAACAGTGTTAACGCGGGCTTTCCACGTCGACGCTAACTCGACCTGACACCTTGCCACGTGCCACTATCTGGTTGGCCACGTGGGTTGACATGATGACATGGACTGCCACGTCATCATTTCCTTCCTCCAACTGGGTCTACTCGCGACCTTGTAACGGGTCGTTAGACCCACGAGCTTGATGCGATCAGTTCTCTCACATTTCCCCACCGGATCACTCCATTAATTCGGCAAACTACTCGTAATCAACCCAGAAATTAACCTATGAGTTTAAAATCAAGAGAACGTACCTCGAAACCTCCAGCCAAGCTTGTCCCTTTTTGGCCAATTTTCAAACTCAGAACCCAGTCGATCTACTCGTCCTTTTCCCACCGTTTTTGTCCCTGTAGACTCGCATGAATACAAAGAGCATAACCCTATCCTCAGTTTGTGTTTCTAAACCTCAAAACCGAAAAACAAAATTAAGGTTCACGACTTACCTTTTTTTACGTGTTTTTCGGCCGTCCTACGCTATCCTTACCGTTTTTGTCTTCCTCTTCGTCTCAGCACATTCTCTCTCACTCTCTATTTCACTCAAACAGAAGAAGAAGAAATGGAAAAATGGAAATGGGTTTCGATCAAATGAAGGGAAAGGGAAAGGGAGATGCACCTCAGTGTATGTGTTTTGGGGAGCTGGGCCAATGAGATGAGTGAAAGTGTCACTCACTCATTGGTTCAGCCTTAGATATTTAGGACCAATTAAAACAATCCAAACCTAAATTGATTCCCTTGTAAAACGTACCTGTAAAACCGTTAAAGCATTTTTGACCTGTAAAATGACTATAAGCTCTTGACCTACGTAATGGGTCGTAGTTAAATTTCAAATAACCTCTCGGGTCAAAAGTCAACATCTTTCTCATATGGCCTCTTCCACGTCGTAATTCCTCCACAACACTTTCACCAGGGAAATAGTCTTACGCCATAATGTTTTCTCTTTTCAATCTAAAATCTGCACTAGTTGTTCTTCAAAGCTCAAATCTATTCTGAGTTCCAACGATTGTTCTTCCAGAACCTGCAATTTCTCACGTAAGTACTTCCGGAGTAACGAAACATGGAATACATCATGTACTCTCGAAAGCTCTGGGGGCAATACTAATCTGTACGCAATAGAGCCAATTCTTTCTGTAATCTCATATTGGCGTCCTGCACTGTCGTCCATATAGTGATTCAAATGGAGCCATCCCAATACTTGACTGATAACTATTGTTGTAGGAAAATTCCATCAATGGTAGCAGCATATACCAAGTGTCTTGAAACTGTGGTACACATGCACTCATCATATCCTCCAGAGTCTGAATAGTCCTCTCAGATTTTCCATCTGTCTGAGGATGAAATGCAGTATTGAAATATAGCCTTGTACCGAGGGCTTTTTGCAAACTCGCCAAAAGCTCGACGTAAATCGCATATCTCAATCCGAAACTATCGATTCTGGCGTCCCATGCAATCTGATTATCTCATCAATAAACAAACGAGCAAATCGTTCAAATTTGAAGTTCTCGCGCACTGATAAGAAATGAGCTGACTTTGTAAGTATGTCCACAATCACCCAGGCTTCATCAAAATCTCTTTGTGTCCTAGGAAATTTGAATATAAAGTTCATAGTTATGTGATCCCATTTCCACTCAGGGATCGGAAGTGGCTATAAGGCTCCATACGGTCTCTATCGTTGAGTCGTTACCTGTTAGCAAATCAAACATTTACCAATGTACTCTGCAATCTCTCATTTCATTCCTGCCGACCAGTAATACTCCTTAAGCGTACGATACATATTCGTTCCTCCTGGATACATCTCATAAGCTGAACTATGGGCCTCCTCAAGAATCTCTGTCATCAGCTTTGCATTCTCAAGCACACATTCGACCCAGTTTCAATAAAGCTCCATCACTCCTAATAGTGAAAACCTTTCTGTCACATGCTTCAACTTCGATCCTAAGAACACACAAAGTAGGATCTTGAAGTTAAGCCTTAATAATATAGTCAATCAGGATAAGTCTTACATGGAAACTGGCCAACAGAGCTCCCTCATCATCCAGTCCAAGTATAACTCCTGCTCTTAGGAGTTCCACTAACAAGGGCAGATAAACCAATCTCAGATGGGCTACGGAACCTGCAGACTTCCTGCCCAAGGCGTCTGCTACTACATTCACCTTTTCGAGATGATACTCAATTGTGCAGTCATAGTCCTTGATTAACTCCAACCACCGTCTCTGTCTCATATTCAAATCCTTATGAGTAAAGAGGTGCTTCAAGCTCTGATGATCGGTGAAAATCCTGCATGTCTCCCCGTACAAGTAATGTCTCCAAATTTTTAGGGCATGTACTAACGCCCCTAGCTCCAAATCATGGGTGGGGTAGTTTGACTCATGAGGCTTCAACTATCGAGAAGCATATGCAATGACTTTCCTATGTTGCATCAATAAGAAACCCAAGCCTTGTAACGATGCCTCATTGTACACCTCGTACTCCCCACTATCATCAGGAAGGGCCTAAACAGGTGCAGAGGTCAGCCGTCTCTTTAGTTCTTGAAAAATCTATTCACAGTGTTCGTTCCAAACAAACCTAACTCCCTTCCTAGTCAAACTAGTCAAAGGAGCAGCTATAGTAGAGTAACCCTCTACAAAGCATCTGTAGTAACCAGCTAACCCTACGAAACTCCTAACCTCAGAAACAGTCTTCAGTTACACCCAATTGGTTATGGCTTCTGTCTTCTGAGGGTCCACACTAATTCCCTCAGCCGAAATCACATGCCTTAAGAAGTCTATACTAGTAAACCAAAATTGACACGTATTGAGCTTGGCATACAGTTGATTCTTCCTTAACCTATTCAACACCAACCTCAAGTGCTTCTCGTGCACCTTGGTACTCTTCGAGTATACCAGGATGTCATCAATGAATATGATCACAAATCGATCTGGGTATGACCAAAATACTAGATTCATCAAGTCCATAAATGTAGCTGGTGTATTTGTTAATCAGAATGGCATTACCAGAAACTCATAATGGACATATCTTGTTCGGAAAACAGTCTTCAGAACATCTCCCTCAAAAATCCTTAACTGATGGTATCCAGACCGAAAGTCAATCTTCAAAAAGTACTTGGCTTCTCCTAACTGGTCGAACAAATCATCAATCCGGGGCAGGGGTACTTATTCCGTACTATTACCTTATTGAGCAATCGATAGTTTATGCACAGTCACATGCTACCATCATTTTTCATCACGAACAACGCCAGAGCTCCCTATGGTGATGCACTTGGTCGAATAAACCCCATATCCACCAAATCTTGCAATTGGACTTTCAATTCCCTTAACTCAGCTAGTGCCATACGATATGGTGTTTGAGAGATAAGTAACGTACCTGGAAGAAGCTCGATGGTAAACTCAATCTCTTTGTGTGGTGGTAGTCCTAGTAAGTCCTCTAGGAATACATCTGGAAATTCTCGTACAACCGGTATGTCATCAACTCTCTCTGGAGTAACTCACACATCCGTTACATGATCCAAGTAACCTTGACAGCCTTTCCTCAGTAACTTGTCCACTATAAGAGCTGAAATTACTCCAAAGGGAAACACACTCTGATCTCCCTGGAAAATTACCTCAAGTAAACCCGAACTTTGAATTCTCACCCTCTTATTGAAACAGTCGATAAAGACGTGACGTACCGACAACCAGTCCATCCTAAGTATGGCGTCAAAATCATGCAAGTCCAGGAGTATTAAATCTACCGCTAGGTCGACATCCTCTATTAATACTGGATAATCTCGAATCACGAGGTTCACCACATAAACCTCCAAAATGGGTGTACTAACTCCCATATCATAATCCAAAGGAGAAACTTCCCTATTTGCTAACGAAGTAAAACCCCAAGAAATGAAAGAGTGTGAAGCCCCGGATCTACCAAGATACATGCATCATGACCAAAAATAGGGAGTATACCTGTCACTATGTCTGGAGCTGCTCGGGCCTCCTGCTAGGTCACTATAAATACTCGAGCATGTGCTCCTAGTGCTAGACCATGTCCTCGTGGTGCACTGTAGGCTAGCTTGGTTCCTCTTGCACCTGTAGTTCTGAAACTCGAGTTCGCTCTCGGCTCCTGCTCCATAAAAACTCAGCCTGTACCGCTACTAGCTAGCAGGTAAGGGCAACGTCTCTGGATGTCTCCTCACTCTCCACAGAAGTAACACACCACCATTCCCGACAGACTCGATCCACTACTCTTTCTGGTGCTGGAACTAGATGATGTCCCTCTTAACTGAGCTAACTCTGTGTGCCTAACCCTAAGACTCTGGCCACTT
The DNA here is from genome assembly GCA_032719365.1 of Prinsepia uniflora. Classification (NCBI taxonomy): domain Eukaryota; kingdom Viridiplantae; phylum Streptophyta; class Magnoliopsida; order Rosales; family Rosaceae; genus Prinsepia; species Prinsepia uniflora. Next base: position 50,242,283 of record CM064864.1, read on the forward strand.
CTACCGGCACTGTACCCAAAATGGCCTCCTCTAGAAGATCCCGAACTAGAACCACTCATCCTCGGACCTCTCCGGGTCGACGGTCCACTCTTTTATAAATGGTTGTATTTTCAAATCAAATCAATTATTTTGCATAGGGTCTCAGCCCAAAACATGGTTTCCACAAATATCATAAAGACAATGTCCAGTATTCTTTTCACCAATTATGATCAAATCATTATATAAACTTTTATGCAATTCATTATCCAACATAATATGAAAACTTTGTATTTCAAACCATGCTCATAAGATCATCAAAACATTTATGCATTCATCATTTTATAAGTCAAAGTCCACTTACACTCGGTCCAAGCTGGTAGCTCAACCTTGAGCTAGACGTCCCTTAGAAGTCTCAAGATTGTTTCTGCCTGTCAAACAGAACGAGTAATGGTCACTAGACTTATATAATACCTCAGGATGGAAAACCCTAAATAGCGGTATAGTAAAAGCAACCCGAACGCACAACCTGTCAGGACCTGACCCTCATTGGTCAGGACCCGCCTCATCTAGCACGATATTGTCCGCTTTGGGCCTCCTTGCCCTTGCCCTCACGGTTTTGTTTTCAGGAACTCACGGTGCAACTTCCTAGGGGGTCACCTATCATGGAATTGCACCAGCCTCCACTCGCTTAACTTTGGAGTTCCCTAGGAATCCAAAACCAGTAAGCTCCTAGAAGGCCTCACGCTAGATAGGTGTGTGCCTACACCTTTAAGGCACACCACCATTCCCTTCCCACACCATTCCCCTCGCAGAAATGTGGGATTGTTCACCATTCCCACCAGGACACGGGTCTTACAATATCGTTGGCACATTTGCCGATCGGGGTCTAGCTCTGATACCATTTTGATAGGACCCGAACCTCCTCATTCAGGACCCGACTCATCTAGCACGATATTGTCCGCTTTGGGCCTCCTTGCCCTTGCCCTCACGGTTTTGTTTTCGGGAGCTCACGGTGCAACTTCCCAAGGGGTCACCCATCATGAGATTGCACCAGCCTCCACTTGCTTAACTTTGCAGTTCCAATCGAACTCAAAGCCACTGAGCTCCCAAAAGGCCTCGTGCTAGATAGGTGTGTGCCTTCACCTTTAAGGCACACCATCATTCCCTTCCCAGACCATTCCTCTCGCAGGAATGTGGGATTGTTCATCGTTACCTCCAGGACACGGGTCTTACAATCCACCCCCTTAGGGCCCAGCGTCCTCGCTGGCACACTTCTCGATCGGGGTCTAACTCTGATACCATTATGTCAGGACCCGACCTTCCTCGGTTAGGACCCGACTCATCTAGCACGATATTGTCCGCTTTGGGCTTCCTTGCCCTTGCCCTCACGGTTTTGTTTTCGGGAGCTCACGGTGTAACTTCCCAAGGAGTCACCCATCATGTAATTGCACTAGCCTCAACTCGCTTAACTTTGGAGTTCCAACCGAACTCAAAGCCACTGAGCTCCCAAAAGGCCTCGTGCTAGATAGGTGTGTGCCTACACCTTTAAGGCACACCACCATTCCTTTCCCAGACCATTCCCCTTGCAGGAATGTGGGATTGTTCATCGTTCCCTCTAGGACACGGGTCTTCCACAAATGACCTTTGATCGACCTGAAACCACCACCATCATTGGATTCACCTCGAAATTCATGGCCACACGCCCTCATGCACTGGTCATAGTTTAGTCAACACTAGTCAACGCTGACGTCACCCCTACTAACAACCCACCACGTGGAAAATCTTGACTGGTGCCACGTGTCACCCTCCAACACGTGCCACATCACATGATGACATCACCTGCTGACATCATCACTACCACATGTACTGCCATGTCACCTAACACGTTAGCCTGATAATTTGACAACTCTCTTACTCGTTGCAATATGTCACCACCTCATTAGTCCACGTGGCCTGACAGTGCTGACGTGGACTTACCACGTTGACACTGACTTGACAAGACACCTTGCCACGTGTCACCATCTAGTTAGCCACATGACCTGACATAATGACGTGGAATGCCATGTCATCATCTTCTTCCTCTAGCTGGGTCTACCCGTGACCTTGTAATGGGTCGTTTGACCTGCGAGCTTGACTCGATTGGTTCTCTCTCATTTCTCTACCATTTCATTCCTTTTTTCACCAAAATACTCGTAATCAACCCAGAAACTAACCTATGAGCTCAAAATCAAGAGAACGTACCTCGAAAGCTCTAGCCAAGCTTGTGCTTTTCGTCCAATTTTCAAACTCAGAACCCATCCAATGTACTCATACTTTTCCCACTGTTTTTGTCCCTGTAGAATTGTTGAATACAAAGAACAATAATTTTTTGTTTCCAAACCTCAAAACCGAAAACCAAAATTTAAGGTTCACGACTTACCTTTTCTTTTTCTTCCTGTTTTTCGGTCGTCTTACGCGGTTGTCCTTCCCGTCTCTATCTTCCTCCTCATCTTAGCACTCTCTCTCTCTCACTCCCTCTTTCACTCAGACAGAAGCAGAAGAAATGGGAAAATGGAAATGGGTTTCAGTCAAATGAAAGGAAGGGGAAGGGGTTATGAACCTCAGTGATGAGTTTTGGGAAGCTGGGCCAATGAGATGAGTGACAAGTGTCACTCACTCATTGATTCAGCCTTAGTTATTTAGGTACAATTAAAACAATCCAAACCTAAATCGATTCTCTCGTAAAACTTACACAGAAAACCGTAAAAGCATTTTAGACCCGTAAAATGATCGTACGTTACCCAAATTTGGCGTGCCGTCTGTCTACGTAATCGTAAGCTCCCGATCTACGTAATGGGTCTTAGTCAAATTTGAAATAACCTCTCGGGTCAAAATTCAACATTTTTCCTTTTCCAAAGGTGTAATTGTCATTTTACTACTGAATTTACAAAATTACAAATTCTTGAAAATCTAGGTTGTTACAAAAGACTTAAGATGGTATGACCATGATAATCACGTTTTTGAGTTGAAAGCGAGGTTTTCTCGAATTACCTATCAATGGTGGATTGGACGTTAGACATTGGTATGATGTAAATGAGAGAATGAGAGATGGGTAGTTGTGATAGTGAGACTTTAAATTGTATGGTTCTTGAGATACGGTGCAATTGTATATTGCGTATATAATTGGTTGAGTCGTATAGTTGTGAGTAAATTTTGGATTATTAATTTGGGTTAATTTTGAAATTTTGAGGATGAATTTTTTTTTTCAAAGAGGGTAGGTTGTAACGACCCGGATCTCGAGGAAACGTGAAATTGGAAACTTTAACGAGAAAAAGATGAATTTACCCATGGAAAAGTCAAAATTTTGACTTTTTGATTAGGACGCCATTTGAGGGTTCCGAAAAGACCATTACGATGGTCTCGAGATCCTAAGTACGTAGATAGGTGGCACGCCAAAATCGGCGAAAGGTAGGATAAAATTGACAGTTTTGCCCCTAAGTCAAATGTTGATTTTTTGTTGTCAAAGTCAAAGAGTTAACTTTTTGACATGGGACAGTTTTTAGCGATTTCAAAAAAGGCGTTAGGAAGGTCTCGGTCTCCCAAGTGCGTCAGTAGGCGGCATGCTAGAAACGAAGTTTAAATGGTTTTGATTTGAGTTTAGACCACATAGGGGTGTTTTAGTAATTTAATATTGAAGGGTTTTTTAGTAATTATTTGTTGGATTTTTCTTGTGGCCAAATTGGATAGTGACAAGTGTCCTTATCTCTTAAGGCACTGTGCCACCAACTTTGGTTTTTGTGTGTGTGTGTGTGTTGAATATATATGACAAGTGGTGTGTGTGTGTGTGTGTGTGTGTATGTGTGTGTTATTTTTAGTGTGGTGCAACCGAGAAAGAAAAGCAATAGAGACAAAGAAACGAAGGCCAGAGAACTGAAGAGAAAATGAAGGAGTGATTAAGGGTCGTGGTGGTAATTTGAGGTTGGGAACCCTAAAACCCGTGAGCCTAAAACCTCTTTGATGGGTTCCAAATCTCAAACTTCTATTTGAGGTCTGGTGGGGTGTAACCAAATGTTCTAACGTCCCTTTAGGAGCCCTGGGGTCCAGATGGATGTGAAACCAAGGCGGTTGGACGAAATATACGTGCTGGGACGAAGGTGGAAGTTTGGCAGTGAGTTCTAGATTTATTGGACAGTTTTTGGTAAGTTTTTCTTTATTTTGATCACTTGGATCTTATCTTCGGTTAGCCTAGGTTAGATTGGTTGAAATGGAAGTGAAAAAGAGGGGCAAATGGTGGAAATAAACATGGGTTGGGTCATCGGGTTGGGCGACCCGGAAACTGGAGGAAACAGGTCGACGGAGGTTATAGAAGAAGAGCAGTAGCCTGGCGCGTGGGCCACACGTGCAGCTACTTTAGACGGATCATGGGGGCACGTGCTAGGGAAGTTGGAGGTGCGTCTAATGGGGATTTCAATGCTTTTAATGTTACAGACATTTTGGCACAAGTTTCGAGTCAATCAGATACTGTTTTCAGGGTAGTTTTGGTTGTCCGAAGGTTTAGGGTTCGTTTTAAATACGTTTAAAAATTGAAAAAAAATTATGGGATTAAAATAGAAGATATTTGAGATGATTTGTGACCTTAAGATGTGGTTTATGGTAGGATGTGACATTCCAGAAAATTACGGTAAAACGTGCAAAGCAAGATCTGATTATCTGAACGGCATGTGAGTGGAATTTCTTCCCTAAACTATTATGCATGCATACTTATATAATATACTTGTGGTTCAATGTGATTTGAATGATATTGGAGTTCTTGGGAATTTTATGGGATTTTTGGTGATTTCAAGAATATTTTATTATTATTTTATTCCACGTTTTGCGAGGTTTCGATAAACTGTGTTTTGAATGCCGTTTCGAATGTGATTTTGAATGGAATGCAGATTATTTCATGAAATAACGTGATTTGGAATATTTATGATTTCCATATGAATTTCTGAACAGTTTTTACAAAAGTAGCCTTAATGGCTCGTTTTACGAAAAGTGGTATTTGAGCTGTGTTTGGGGCTTAAGCCTGAGATTCAAGTTATGGTTTAAGTTTGTGATTGAGATGAAGATGATGGTGATCTTGATTAGTTGAGTTGTTATATGGATTATGGAACTTTGGTGAATATTAGAGTAATATTTTATATTTTGCAAGGAAATTGGGTATGTTATATCCTGATACGTACTGAGTTTTGGAAATTGGCTCTGTGCTTATTGTGTTGTGGAATGTTGAGATGATGTGTGAGATTTTGAGTGTGAAATCATGTGTGGATATCTTCTAGCATTGTGATGGTAGTCTCAGCGGTCGAGAAGGGGGCTCTAGATCCTGAGACTAGATGTATGTAGAACTATGATTATGATGTTGATATGGTTTTATGTGGATATATTCTGGTGGTGCATTTGTGATATGATGATTGATATGGTGCATATGATGAATAATGTGGTGTATATGGTGATTTGTGTGATGCTTGTGTATTGATGATTATGTGTGTTCTGTGATGATGTTGTTTATGGTTGATTATGTGGATTAATGTTACTGTTAAGTTAAGGACTTGTTCCACGTATTTCGAAATTTATATTGTGTTTCGTTTTAATCGGAGTAAAACGGTTTTCGTATGCATGCATGATTTTGTAAAACGAAGGGGAAAAATTGGATGCTTTCAAATTATGATTTTTACTATTTCTTTTTGTTTACTCACACGTTTTCTTATTTTATGACCCTCCAGGGCGCTGCACGAAAATTGAGGCTCGAGAGGAGGAGGCATGAACTAGCGGAATTTATGTCTATCCTTTGTCTAACAAGGTTTCTGTAAGACGGAAGCAGGGCCCGGGTGTACTATACTAGTGTATTCAGGTAGGGCCTTGTCATTGGGACCCAAGTGTCAGGACCCGACCCTCCTCGGTCATGACCCGACTCTGTTAACTTTGGTGTTCCAACTGAACCCAAAGCCACTAAGCTCCCAAAAGGCCTCGTTCTAGATAGGTGTTTGCCTACCTACATCTTTAAGGCACACCACAATTCCCCTCCTAGACCATTACCCCCTCTCAGGAATGTGGGATCATTCACCGTTCCCTCCAGGACACGGGTCTTACATTAAGTGGGTGGATTGTAAAACCCGTGTCTTGGGAAGAACGGTGAGAAATCCCACATCGCTCGGGGAGGGACAGGTGAAGTGCCTTATATGTGTAGGCACGTATATTCCTAGCACGATGCCTTTTGGGAGCTCATTGGCTTTGGATTCTTTGGGAACTCCAAAGTTAAGCAAGTTTGGACTAATGCAATACCAAGATGGGTGACCCATTGGGAAGTTACACGTGAGCTCTTGGGAAAAAAATGATGCGGGTAGAGTTGGTTGGACTAGCGAGTCCAGAAGGGACAATATTGTGTTGGGTAGAGTGAGCCGTTGTGCAACTCTAACCTAAACGAGGTCTTTTGGGAGATCATTGCCTTTGAGTGTGGTTGTTGGTTGGACTAGTGAGTCCAGAGGAAACAATATCGTGTTGGGTAAAGTCAACCGCTGCGCAACTATGACCTAAACGAGGTTTTTTGGGAGCATATTGTGATAGGACCCATCTCGAATACACTTTGGTAATCATGCAGGTCATGAGCCGTTGCGTAACTCTGACCTAAACGATGTAATTTGGAAGCTCATTGCTTTGAGTTTGGTTGTTAGTTGAACCAGTGAGTCCAAAAGGAACAATATCGTATTGGGTAGAGTCAGCCGTTGCACAACTCTGACCAAAACAAGGTCTTTCAGGAGCACATTTTGACAGGACCCGTCCCGAATACACTTTGGTAATCGTGCAGGTCCTACTGTCGTCTAACACAAAACAAAAAAACAATGCGAGACAAGGGATAAAATAACTAATATAACTGTTATTTAAACTAGTCTAATTAGTCAACAATAATTACAAAGCAGACACGACTGTACAATAAGTTACAACAACAAAACCTACTCTATAAGACAACGAGTAAGCAGCAGCATATAGGATATGCCTTTCTCCTTGGACTAGCCACAACGCCTATGCAACCGGCCTAGAGGGTGAGTAAAACATCAAAAGTGTGAGTGGACAAAAATAAACAGTTGAAAAATCATTTTCCAAAATCATTAATTTACCCTCCGTTTATAAAACATGCATGCATAGTCAGTTAAACCATTTCTTAAAATCATTTTCCGAAATCATTAATTTCTCACACAATTCTCACTCTCCCAGAACACTCACCACCCTTTCATTTACCTCTGGTCACACTCACTGGATCACAAGGCCTCACACCTCGCTGCAATCGATCAATCTTTCCTCTCAAGCTCAGTCTCTGTTTTCCTCTCAAGCACGACTCAAAACACAGCCCATTTTAATTGTGACCGTGCAAGTGACTAGAAGCCACTAGACACAGACCACGTGTCCAAACCCTATGGTCCAAACCCAAAAATATCCAACCAGCTCTGTACTCTTGTCCTCATCAGATTGGCACAATTCCCAATGTGCAAAAAGACCAAAATACCCCTACTGGTTCAATTTACGTTTTTACCCTTAACCGTTTTAAACCCATATCTCACGCATCCGATGTCCGATGAAGGCATGCCACCTGTCTACGGACTCGTGACGTCCCGAACTACATCACGGTCATCGGTCAATGTCCAATTGACCATCCGAACTAAAAGTCAACATTTTGCCCATTCCAAGGGCAAAATCTTCATTCTGCGCCAAAGGTCCAAAAGTAACCCACTAACTTAGCTAATCTGTTACTAATGACTTCGCTAATCCGGACTTCCGGGACGGGTCGTTATAATCTACCATCCTTAAACAGAATTTCGTCCCGAAATTCCACATCGCTTACCTCCGTATCCTACGGAGAGAACTCCAACTGATCCTACACTTGGGGTCTCCTACTCGGTGATCATCTCTTGCCAACACAACTGCTCCTGACAGTTCCCAAGCTGTCAAATAACTCACCTGAGATCAATCCTAAGTACGCCACAACACCCCTACTACCAGTTTCGACACTTCTGACACTCTCTCGAGTCAAACGTACCTTCGCCCAGTACTACCAACTAGAACTTCATTGTGTACGCAAGGGAAACTCTACGAACGTAAAGAAAAAAAGGTATTTTAGAATAGCTCATTTAGAGTACCCAAACAGAGTTCATAGAGTACATCCTTACGTACATCCACCTACACCTTTCGACAACCAACGCAAAGTCCTTCCCAGACTCCCGGTCTCTTAGTCGGTAGGAAATCCTAAGGTAACTCAACTACAAATCCATGGTAGACTTCTCAAACCAAAATCTAGGTCCAACAACGACTACCCAAATCGACATCTAACCAGAAATGATCCAATCCGGCTTACTCACCCCAAAGGGAATCCTACCTACTGACTTACTACTTCACCTTCACGTCCCTCAACTACTCCGACCACCCTGTCGGAATAAATCAACAAAGTCCTAAAGGCACTCCTAGATTGTGGGTTCTCTTCAATAACCTCATATCGACCAGTTATAGTCACTCCTTTCCAATTCCTTCCGTCATCCTTCAACGGAACTCACCGTAGTCCTCAACCTCGTTACTCCAAGTCACCTGGGGGCCAAATCCTACTCTACCCCGAGATCCAATAAAAGTAAGTACAACATGTTAAGGATCGTAAATGTACCTGACACAGCACCGGGTGCTGATTGAGCCTCATGTTGAGTCATCGCTAAAACTCGGGCCTGGGATCCTAATGTTCAGCCACGTCCCCTCGAACCACTAGTGGCACCACCACCTCCTCTGGTGCCTGTTGTCCCCGATACTGAGGCCGTGCTCCATCCTGGCTCCGCTGTACCTCGACCTGCACCTCCCCCCAGTAGTAAGGACGGACACTCCCTTCCTCGCTCTCCATAGTAGAAACAGATGACACTAGAAACATCCAGAATGGGTCCTCCACTCGGTCTCCCTGTGGACGCAACAGATGTCGCACTGGCATGCGGAGTCGGCTGTGCTCGGTGCCCACAGAACCCTGAACTCTGAAACTACCATGTTTGCCAAAACAGTCATCGCCCGCGGATGACGCTCCACCGTAATTGCCCCTCTTCGGGGTCCTCTGACTCGAAGTTCCGGGCAAAGGATGCTCTCGGCGTCGTACTGGCAAACTAGCTTCCACCATGACTGCAGCAACCGACAACTCTCGGAGGGTTGCAAACGATCCAGTCGTCACTATGGCTCGAATCTAGCCTCAAAGACCCAACTCAAACCTACAGCACCTCTCGGCTTCCGTAGCCACAAACGCAGGAGCAACGCGAGACAACATCTGAAACTTCTGTTCGTACTCAGCCACAGTCATGCTCCCCTATTGGAGCTGCAGAAACTCAGCCTCCTTGGCATCACAGAATGAGCGGGGGTAGTACTGATCCAGAAATCGCTCCCTAAACGTCTCCCAGGTCACTGTGTGGGTGTCCCAACCTGACAACTCGAGGGTGTACCACCACTCGTACACCGCACTGTCCAGTAAAAAGGTAGCGAGTAACACTCGATCCTCCGGTGGGCATCGCATCACTGCGAAAATCCGCTCAAGTCTCGTAATCCACCTGTGGGCTTTCTCAGGGTTTGCCCCACCACTAAACGTCGTAGCCCCAAGCCGCTGAGCTCGCTCGATCGTAGCACTCTCCGTCCCTCTCGCTGCGTTTTCTTCAGGTCGTGGAGGGGGCTCACGTCTCTGAGGCATGGTCGATCGTACGCTGAAAGAGGCATAAAGTCAGTAAAATGACCTAAGCACAACCTCGCAACAGACACAAACCGTAAACCTATGCTCTGATACCAATTGACACGACCCACCACGATTATCACCCCGATAACCGAGGTGAACCCTGCTCCCGTCTGACAAACACAAGTAAAAGACCGAAAGAACCTCACAAAAACCCACAATTACACTGCTAGACCGGGGAGAAAAGTTATATCGTTTACAGAGCATAGCAACAGTACGAAAACAAACAAGCCCTACTGTAAGCTAAGTGCGCAACGGATGACTTTATGCCTCGACTTCTGCCTCAACGGTAGCCCCAACGCTCGCACCACGACCTGGATGGTGTTAAAAACATTAAAAATGTGAGTGGACTAAAAATAAATAAGAGTTATAAAAGCAGTTCTATAAAGAAACCAGGGTTACACTCTCTGTTTTGAAAACATGCATGCATAACCATGTAACTTAAAACAACAATAAGTTCGAAAGGAAACAAAGTGCAGAAATCACCAGAAATCCAAAACCAAAGTTCAAGCCCTCGGCCCTAAAACCATACAACTGAGTAATTCATGTCACAACCCAAAACATTTTCAAAACCAGTGAAAAACATCGATCATACAAGTTTACTCGATCTCAAGTGCGCCCGAGTCTTTAAACTCAAAACATAATGCGCAATAACCAGGCCTTCCCGGGATATCAACGAGTCTTTAAACTCAAAACACAATCAGGCCTCGGGGGGTATCATTATCACCGAGTCTTTAAACTCAAAGCCAAACCGAGTCTTTAAACTCAAAACACATCAACCCAGGGCGCCCCCCCGCCCGTAAATCAATCCGAGTCTTTAAACTCAAAACCGTTTTTCATGTATAAGAAAAATCCATTAAAATCCGAAAACCAAAGCCAAATCAGAATTCTTCGAAAACCGAAACTACGTTTGATTTAAAAGGGGACTTCCTCCCGAATTTCACTTCCAACCTCAAATTACGTCCACAAATCTTAACAAAACAGATTGAATATAAACATATTCATTCATCCGAAACCATACTCAAAAGCATCACAAAAATCATATTCTCGAAGTACGTGCCAATCCGATCACTTGTATTGAAAAGCGTGAAATCAAGTAAAGCAAGCATATAAAGCATAGGCATAAATCCATATATCGAAAGCGTAAAAGCATAATTGAAACATAAATAATATAAGTAAAAACAGTTATGCATGCTCGGTTAGAAAACAAACAGTCCACTCACAACTTTCGCGCTCGTCAATCACGTCCCGTGCGATCCTCGGCCGTCTCAGGCAATTCCCAACCTGTCCAGAGTCACCAAAACGGGTCACAAACTCTTCAACTTAGCTTACCCTAATTTCCCTAATTTTTCCGGATTTTTAAACGTAATTAAACGGAACCCTAAACCTTCGAACTCTTAAGACTCACCCAAGACAATGTCCGATCGCCTCAAAACTTGTCCCAAAATGTTCGTTACAACGATTAGACCAAAAAATATGTTGAACACTTCCCCGAAAATTGCCCCACGCGCCCTCACGCGTCGTCCAAAGGGGCTGCGCGTGGGCTTCAAGCGCCTGCAACAGGGGTACTGTTCATCGTCTTCTTCGACAGTCACCCGGTCTGAACCGGCGTGACCGGTTCTCCGCCATCTTCCACCCGTTTCCATTCCTTCTTCCACCAAAAGCTTCGTCCTCATCCTAGCAACTAATTCCAACCCTAAAAACTCAACATTAAAACCTAAAACTCACATCCCTAAGCTCGAACAAGAAAACCAAGAAAACCCTGTTTCTGTTCCCGGCCACCAGTTTCTCCTCCCATCACGGCTTCAAGTTCTAAAGGTTCCTAAGGACCTCCTACGTCTATTAGAACCCATAGGACAGTTCGACTCAACCTCAAAACCCACGACTTTAGTTTTGAAAGAAAACTGCAAAACAGAGGACATTGAAACTTACCGTCGTTCTAGCCTCCGCCGTGCTCGCCGCCGTGTTCCTCTGGGTTCACAGAGCTGTCGTCAGTCGTCCTAGCCTTCCCTCGGACCTGATTGGATCAAATTGATCACTTATGGTTGCACCACACCCTCGACACCTCTCTGTTTTCCTGAGAAATCACACCCTCCTCTCAGTCTTTCCTCACACAATTCTCACTCTCCCAGAACACTCACCACCCTTTCATTTACCTCTGGTCACACTCACTGGATCACAAGGCCTCACACCTCTCTGCAATCGATCAATCTTTCCTCTCAAGCACGACTCAAAACATAGCCCATTTTAATTGTGACCGTGCAAGTGACTAGAAGCCACTAGACACAGACCACGTGTCCAAACCTTATAGTCCAAACCCAAAAATATCCACCCAGCTCTGTACTCTTGTCCTCATCAAATTGGCACAATTCCCAATGTGAAAAAAGACCAAAATGCCCCTACTGGTTCAATTTACGTTTTTACCCTTAACCGTTCTAGACCCATATCTCACGCATCCAACGTCCGATGAAGGCATGCCGCCTGTCTATAGACTTGTGACATCCCGAACTATGACACAGTCATCGGTCAATGTCCAATTGACCGTCCAAACTAAAAGTCAACATTTTTCCCATTCTAGGGGCAAAATCGTCATTCAGGGCAAAAGGTCCAAAAGTAACCCACTAACCACCGATTAACTTAGCTAATCCGTTACTAATCACTTCGCTAATCCGAACTTCAGGGATGGGTTGTTACATAAGCACTCTTGAGACCGAGCCTCCCACAACTGCTTGTCAACAGGCAGTGCATCGTGACCTCTCCGAGAGAGAGGGGAGGGGGGAACACATCGCATCCCGAAGGCGAGCAATAATACCATACACACAATCTCAATAAGCACAGAGAATGATCACAGTGAAAACAGTGGAAACTCATTTTTCATAAATGGTTGTATTTTCAAATCAAACCATTTATCTTGCATAGGGTCTCTAGCCCAAAACATGGTTTCCACAAATATCATAAAACGGTGTCGAATATTCTTTTCATCAACTATGATCAAATCATTATATAAACTTTTAGGCAAGTAATCATTCAACATAATATGAAAACTTTGTATTTCAAACCACGCTCATAAGGTCATTAAAACATTTATGCATGCATCATTTTATAAGTCAAAATCTATGCACACTAGGTCTAAGCTGCTAGCTCAACCTTAAGCTAGACGTATCTCGGAAGTCTCAGGATCGTTTCTACCTGTCAAACACAATGAGTAATGGTCACTAGACCTATACAATACCTCTAGATGGAAATTCCTAAATACCGGAACTGTAAACGCAGCCCGAACACGCAACCCGAGGCTAATAATCGTCCAAACACTACCCAAACGATCTCTGATCAACCTGAAACCATCACCATTGGATTCAGATCGTCAAAACCTTTGGATTAAGACCAGCTTGACCTCAAAATTCATGCCCACACGCCCATATGTACGGGTCAAAGTTCGATCAACGCTGGTTAACGACGGTCAACGTTCGTCAACGGTGGTCAATAACGGTCAACGTTGGTCAATGCTGACATTACTCCTGACGTCAGCCCTACTGACATATGACAACTTCTAACAACTGCCACGTGGCACACCCTGACTGGTGTCACGTGTCACCCTTTAACACGTGCCACTTGTCACATGTGACGTCATTGCTGACATCATCATTGCCATGTCACCTGACAGGTCAGACTGACAATCCTAACAACCCTCTGACACATTGCCACGTGGCACCACTCGACTGGTCCACGTGGTCTGACAATGCTGACGTGGCACTCCCACGTCGATGCTGATTGGACCTAACAGGTTGCCACGTGTCACCATCTGGTTGACCACGTGGCTGGACATGATGACGTGAACTACCACATCATCATCACTTTCCTCTAACAGGGTTGACCCGCGACCTTGGAACGGGTCAACCAACTCGATTTCCAGACTCGGTTCTAACTTCATCAAAACTCAACCTTTTCACTCCATTCTTTCAAAATATTGCTCGTAATCAACCTAGAAAGGGATCTACCACTTTAAAACCTAGAGAAATGATGTAAAACTCACCTCTCAAGATTAATCCTACATGGCTGAACTTTGAACCAGTCCTATTGATAGGTCCTCAAATAAGCATTATTTTATATTATTTTATACCCTGATACTTGACTTTTAATATTAAAATAATAATAATTAGATAAAAATAATTTATTTTGTGATATTTTTGTTTAAATAAATAAAGTTTGTAATTTGGAGCTTTTTGGCGAAAGAATCGTCCCGATAGGAATTATAACGAAGAAATTATGAACGAAATTCAGTGAAAATATCAATTAAGTTATTAATTAATTAATTCAGTGCTAAAAGCCCAAATCATTTCTTTTGCTTAGCCCAAATTCATTTTTTAATCCAGCTATTTTGTTTGTGCAGCTCGCACAGCCCAGCGAAGCAACCCCAGCCCGACTCAATCTCTGCAGCCCTAGCCCAAAATTCGGCCTAGGCCCTCGCGTGAAGCCCAGGCCCGTGTCCCAGTTTCATTCCTCCAGCCCATCAGATCCGTTGACAGGCGTCGGCCGAGGTGCCCTTCTTCCGCTCGGCGCGCGTGTCCCGAAAGTCGTAGTTCAGCCCAGCTCGTGCCTCCCGATGTCCTCAATTGCTCCCATGCACGCCCTGCCGAAGCCACCAGCTTCCTGTCAGCCTGTGCATGCCAAGTCCCATCTTCCAGTTCAGCACCAGCCAACAGCTCCTCACCAACTCCTCAACAACTCCCCTTTTTCAGATTTACTGCATTTTTCTTCCTTTTTCCAGCACAAAATCAGCCTAATCCCATCCCTAATTTCATCATTCATCATCATTTTTCATCATTTCTTTTTGTACTATTTCATTACTATTTTTATATTTTATTTTGTATTTTATTTTTAGTTCTTTGTGGCCTCCCTCTATAAATATGGAGGCAAATTCACTTGTAAAAGAGTCCCCATTTTGAGTAGTTTTTCATCTTAGTTTAGTTCATGTTTCTCTCTTCTCTTAATTCTTCTTTTTCTATTTTTTTAGATTTATTTTGGGACCATTTTAACTTCTTTTAGATTATTTATTTAATTAGTTTTCTATTAATTCTTGTTATTAATTTATGTTATTTTTATATTAATCTTTAATTTCATTTCTTCTTTACTTTGTTCTTGTGATTTTTCTTTGAGATCTCTTAAAAACATTTTTACGCTTTCCTTAAGAAATACCTAGGCCAAGTATTTCCAAAATAATTCTAGAATTTAAGTCCGCATTCTTATGTTTTATCCTCCATCTTCATAAGGTTCTAGCCGCTGTTCGGTGTTCCTTATGAATAACATTCCATTGTTTCCATCCACTTTCTCCCCTTTACTTAAATTCTTGTTATTGTTTCGGTTTACTTATAATTCTATATATGTGTTGGTATTTTTTTCTTCTAACATTTGTAAATGTGAATACAATCTCCATGTGTTTTACTTTTTGAATTTCATTTACTTCATATGTTTTAGTGCTTAACCTTCAATTTAACGCTAAGTGTTTATGACCGATGTTCGGTGCACTTAGAATAGGGTTGAAGAGATTTAAATGTTTGACACACATTGAAATCAATAACCTAAGGTGAATCGTATTATAAGTGTTTATGACCGCTGTTCGGTGCATTTATAATATTGAAAAATGTATGTACGTATTTGAGATGATTAAGGTAAAATTTCGTGATTGGTTCAATATGAGCATAATGTTAGAGTGCTGGTAAAAATATGTGTTTGAAGAAAGTTCACTTGCATAAAAGTTAAAGTGGAAGTAGAATTAAATTCTTAATTATTTTTACTTACTTTCTTTATTATATGATTACAATCTTTCAAACCCCCCATCTAATTCTTTATTCTTTTATTATTTAATTCTTTATTCTTTTATTCTTTTATTCTTTTATTCTTTATTTCATTAATTCATTAATTCTTTTATTCTTTAATTCATTAATTCTTTAATTCTTTATTATTTAATTATTTAATTCATTATTCTTTTTAACTAACATATTATTAATGTTCCCTAATTTCCCTGGTTAAGAACGATCCCTATTTACCAATACTACAATTACACAAAAAATGTTTAAATTGCATAACACTCGAATTACGTGTTTAATTTAATGCGTAGTTTGGACGTTATCACCTATCGCTTGTCCCGTGGTCCTTTTCCCATCTTTTCTATCCTTATAAGTTCGTACGAGTACAAGAAACACGACCTGACAGGACCCATCCCGATCCCTCGGGAATTATGGTGGGATGTGCCCTGCTCTCATATGACAATCATACTCAAAATACCGAAAAGACCCTTTATGGGTTTAAAAGTAAACAGTGTTCAACTACAACATTATCAGACAAGAGATAAGTATCTATATACATAACTAAGCATATATGTCAATACAATAAAAGTACCAAAACCTACCCCCAAAGGGTGTTTAGGTGCGCAATGGTACTAGCTATGCGTCTACCTCAGTGTCACGGCTTGGAGGGTCAATAAAACAATCAAATTGTGAGTGGGCAAAAAATAAACATTTTTAAAATACAATTTAAGAACAATAACATTTTCCCCTCCGTTTTATAAATATATATATATATATATATATATCTGGACACACATATCAGTAAAACACAATATAACCAATCCTCGACATCCGCGGTGTCTATAACCAATACCAGTCACGATTTCCAATGCTACGTTTGCAACTCGGGGTCTCATTTCCGAGTACTTCCCCACAATCCAACTCAACAACGTCCGAGGTGATATCATAATCTCTCACTCCTGAGCCTGAGCCTCTCCTCGGTGCTACTCATCCCAAGCAGTGTACCGTGACTACTCTAGGATCCTCGACTACTCCAGGATCCTCAACGTCTAGAGGAGACTATCCAACTCACACATGATGGTATATGTGGAACGGTAACCAAATACATTTAAAATTATTAAAAAACCGTTTATGTCTCAAATCGAGTCAAAAAACTGTTCAATTGGGACTGTGCCCGAGACCTAACTCTCACAAGTCTTTTCCACAAAAACCATCCGAAAACAGTGTCCATAACTCTTTTATAAATCTCGATTTATCCAACCAAGCATACCAGATTGCTATTCAAATCCATTTAAAATACATTTTTTCTTTTCAATTTCCCAGTTGACTCTAAATCTAAGTCAAACTGTTATTCAATCGAGTTTCAAGCCCAAAATATCATTTTCACATAAATTCGTAAAATCATTCATAAACCGATGATTAAATCCACAACATCATCAAATAACGATATCAAAACATTTCAACTTAAATCATATAATAAAGCATTCAAAACAGTTATGCATTCATTTCAATTATGAAATTAAAGTCTACTCGCGCTCGGTCCACGCTGTGCGCTCAATATTCGAGCCGTAATCTCACCAGAGCTGATCCAAAGTCTCTGAGCCTGTCCAAATCACATTTGAGGGTTACTAATTTTCTATACAAGTTCATACATTAAACCCTCGCAAAGCTCGATACCAGAAACGCGTTTTGAGGCTAAAAACCCCTAAATGACCTATCAAAACGATCTCTAATTGACCTGATACCACCACTATTGGATTCAAAATGTCGAAACCTTACAAACAAGATCAGTTTGACCTCCAAATTTGTGTCCACGCATCCCCACGCGCCGAAAAAAGTCCAGTCAACACTGGTCATCGCCAGTCAATGACGATCAACGCTGTTCGGCGACTAACGTCATGCTGACGTCAGCCTGACATCTGACAAGTTGACACCTCTGATAGCCTGTAACATGGCACCACCTTTATGGTTCACGTGGTCTGGAAATACTGACGTGGACCTGCCACGTCAGCTACCACGTAAGCCTAACAGGTCCTGACACCCTACCACATGGCACCACGCCACTAGTCCACGTGGTCTAACATGGATTACGTGGATTGACACGCTAGCTGCCTCGACACTTTGACACCTTCTGACAGGTTTCTATATGGCACCACCTCATTGGTCCACGTGGTCTGATATGGGTGACGTGGACCTGACACGTTAGCTGCTGATTGGGCCTGATAGCCTGCCACGTGGCATCAACTGATTTGCCACGTGGAATGACAGGTGTGACAGGGTGATGACGTGGAATCCCACGTAATCATTGTTAACCTCTGGACGGGTCGACCCGTTTGTCTGTAAAGGGTCATTCAACCTGCGACCCTGACTCGGTCAGAACTCACTCATTTCTCATCCTTTTCCCACCATTTTTCTTCCTACATGCTCGCAATGAACCCAACAATGGATCCATGGACTCAAAAACATCAAACGATGGCTTAATCTACCTGTTCGAGATTGATGATTTTTGGTTGGATTTCAAACTTGTACCTAGTCGATTCTAGTGCCCTTTTACCTTTGTTCTTCGACCTCGTGGACTCATCTAATGCCAAAGAACTATTTTTTTTTATCATTAAAACAGTCCAACAATCCATATAACTTGAATTCGAATTTTGACCCACACGGCTTACCTTCTCGGTTTTCCGACCACCGTATGTGGTTGTCCTTCCTGTTGGTACCTTCCTTCTCATATCAACTCACTCTTTTAGTCTCCCTTTTCACTCAAACAACAAAGATGAAGGATAAAGTGGTGTGTGTGTGGGTTTCGGTTTCAGATTAACAAAGAAAATAAAGAAGATGAAGATGGAAATAAGTGCATGATTTTTGGGTTAATGGACCAAAGGGATGAGTGACATTTGTCACTCATCAATTGGTCCAGGTTGGATATTTTGACCAATGAAAAATCTGCCAACTGTTCATACCTCATAAAACATGCATAATACGTATTTTCTTCGGTGACCCGTAACTTTTCCACCCGACGTCCGATTTCGACGTGCCGCTTATCTACGGACTCATGACGTCTCGATCTACGTAATAGGTCTTGGTCAAAATCCAAATAGTATTTTGGGTGAAAAGTCAACATTTTTCCCTTTTTCAGGGGTAAAATGGTCATTTCACATTTAATTTCCAAAGTTACATTTTATTAAAAGTTTCGGTTGTTACAATCTACCCCCACCCCCACTTACAGAAATTCCGTCCCTGAAATTCATTCAAACAAATGTGGATATGGCTCTTGCATCAAGGCTTCCGGCTTCCACGTGCCTTCTTCCACGTTGTAGTTCCTCTACAATACTTTGACTAGGGGAATAGTCATGTTTCATAACACTTTCTCCTTCAAATCCAGAATCTGTTGTTCCTCGAAGTTCAAATCTGTTATGAGTTCAAACGGTTGTTCTTTCAGAACTTGCGATTCCTCACGCACTTACTTCCGAAGCATCGAGACATGGAACACATCATTCACCCTCGCAAGTTCTAGGGGTAAGGCTAATCTGTATGCAACATCACCAACTCCATCTGTAATCTCATATTGTCCAATGTAATGGGGACTCAATTTCCCATGTCTACCAAATCGTGCAATACCTTTTCACGGTGATAACTTCAGAAAAACTCAATTTCCTACTACAAACTCAAGGGCTCTGATTCGACGATCGACATAACTTTTCTGATGATCATTTGCCATCTTCAGCCTTTATTTGATAATTTGGACTTTCTCCTGGGTGTATCCATAAAAATTGCATCGTGTTTTAGGTAACTTAAATACGAAGTAGATGGTGATGTGATCTTATTTCCACTCAGGGATCAGAAGTGGCTGTAAAGCTCCATACGGTCTCTGTCGTTTAGCTTTTACTTGCTAGCAAGTCAAACATCTACCAACATACTCAGCGATCTCTCTCTTCATCTCTGCACACCAATAGTGATCCTGAAGTGTACGATACATCTTTGTTCCTCCCGGATGCATCACATATGCTGAACTGTGGGCCTCCTCTAGAATCTTTGTCCTTAACTCTACATCTGCAGGCACACACAATCGACCATGTTACAATAAGGCTACATTACTACTGATAGAAAAATCCTACCGGTCACCTGCTTCAACTTCTAACCTCAGAACACACAAAGTAGGATCTTGAAGTTGAGCCTCAATTGTGACTGTCAGGACCCGTCCTCAATCCCCGAGGGATTAACGAGGAACGACCCTGATTCTGTCTGACACAAACTGTCAGACAAGGGAAATTTCCAACCTTTGCCCTCTAGGGCTATCAGAGTATGCCAGGATCCGGAGGAGGTATGTGATATCTCGGTCTCTGCTACAGTGTGCATCGTATCCAACCTGAAGGGTATTAAAAACAGAAAGACTGTGAGTGGACAAAAATAAAGAGTTTATAAAAACATACTTCATAAAGACCTTTATACCCTTCACTAAAAAGCATGCATGCATAGTAAAACCATTTATCCAATCACATATGTTTAAACAACCATATTTAGGGTCACAGCCCCAAGTTCCGTAAATACAAGTCACACGGGTTCCTGCCCAAAACCATTTACAGAAAACTATAACATAGTGAACATATGTGGGATCTTAGCCCAAATCCATTTATCATCATAAAACACAATTTCCCAAACCAATTGAAATCATGTTTATCCATTATATTTCATATCCAATAACCTGTCACGGTAAAATAGATCTTCGCGCGTGCCAACCGGGGTCTCAAACCTAAGTCTCTCCATGGTCCACCTAGGTCAATGTCCGTAGATCATTGACCCTCCCTGGAAGTAACGAACCATGCCCATCCTGAGAGTAAGGAACCCAACTGGGGGGCGACTCCACTCAGTCAGTGCTCCGTGACTACTCCGGAGTCCACCCAGGCCAACGACCCTCCCTCGAGGAGACAATCATATATAAAGGATGGCATATGAAAAACCGTTTGAAATCATTCTTTAAACCTTTAAAGGATTCATGCCCGACCCCCATAAGCAGTCATGAACCATAAAATCCTTTCATGGGTTCATGTCAGTTCCCATAAACCGTCATGAACAATAAATCCATTTCTACAGTCCCTGACCCGAAATCACCATCATAACACATAACTGGGCCCTAGGCCCGAATCCACATACAAACTGGACCTCCAGTCTAAATCGTAAACCAACTGGGCCTTGTGCCCGATTCCGTAACTCAAATGGGTTTCGTGCCCGATTCACACGCCACTGTTCACGCGTCCGTAACCTCCAGTCGAACCCGGTTCGACTGGTGTGAATCGGCCGAACCGGTCTGGACCGGTTCAAGGCCCAAACTCCCTCATTTTCGGTTCATTTTGTCCCATTTTCATTCCTAAACGTTCCTAATCCTATTTCCTATCATTTTCGTCGTTAAAAACCAAAGACAAACTACAAAATCCATACCTCCTTGATCGGCCATGGTGGTGGTGACGGTCACCTCTGCCCACCGTCCTTCCCAGCCATCCCAAGCCTCAAAAACCACCCCATTATTCTCCTAAAGTCCCCAGAAGCATAACCTACATGTTAGTTTCCATTAAAACTCAATAAAACCCAATTTCGAGATTTTGAATATTTTTACCTCATGGTCGACTTCCCCCCGCCGTGAACCGCCGCGTCCTCATCATCTCCGTCCTTCCTCACACGGTCTCTCACGGTCATACCCGAGCTCACACGATGAAGATGAGCTTGAGTGAGGTTTGTTGTGTTTGAAAATGGAGGAATGGAGGATATATGGGTTTTCGGGTTTGTGTTTGGAGAAGAAGAAAATATGGTGATGGTGTCGTGAAAGAGAAGAGAGGAGAAGATAATATCTGATGAGAGAAGAGAGGATTGGATGAGTGGTGAGGATTGAGAGATTAATTAGAATGGATGGCTAGGATTGAATGATGTGTGAGTTTAATTATAAAATAATTAAAATAATAATATTTAATTAAGTTAGATCCACAAATTAGGGGTCTTAGCCAATGGGATGAGTGACACTTGTCACTCATCCATGGGTCCCACTCAAAATATCTGCCCAATCAGATATTGCCAAATCAGCATCGCCTCGAAGTAAGTGTATAGTGAAATCGAACTTTCGTGACCCATAACTTTCCCGTGCGAAGTCCGATTTCAGCGTGCCGCCTGCCTATGGATTCGTATCGTCCCGATCTACGTAACGGTCATTGGCCCTCAGCCATTGGACCTCCCGTTCAAAAAGTCAACATTTGCCCCTTTTATCCAAAATTACCAAAATGCCCTTAAACTTCCGAACGTCATAACTTTTTCCTCGAATGTCGGAATTGAACGTGCCACCTGTCTAGGAACTCGTGATGTCACGAACTACGTCATGGTAATTGGTCAAAGTCCATTTTACCATCCGAATGAAAAGTCAATGTTTTACCCATTCTAGGGGCAAAACGATCATTTTGCATCGTTCGTCCGATTTCGCTCAACTAATCACCGATTAACCTCACTAATCCTGATTAGTCACTAATCTAATCCTGGAATTCGGGACGGGTCGTTACAACCTTCCCTCCTTAATTAATTTCATCCTCGAAATTCCAACCGACCTAATTCCAACCGTACTTCCCTCCTTAATTAGTTGCGTTCTCGAAACTCCAACTATCCTGATTCCATAACCACCTCGTGGAAAGAAAATTCGATATTGCCACACGTGTACACTCGTACACCAACTAACCAGAGCAAAACTCGTCTGCACCCAGACGTACCACTAACGCTCACGTCGTATCGACTACATTCGACCACGTCGAATGACAGTAATCTTACGTTCCGAATTGACACCAGTTGTCAAATCTACCCTTTCGCTGACACAAACAACTCGAAGGTTTCTTTCCCAATTACCAACCTATCCTGAAGTCTGCTCCCACCGGGAGTCATCAGACCTCACACAACGATCCACGAAATATCCGACAATCTACTTAACAGTCGTCAGTTGAAAACTGACACTATGACCACTTGTGGTTACACTTACCACCAACTCACTCAACCTGAGTTTACATTTACCAACACCTCACACGACTTGTGTGTAGACCCATCAGAAATACCATGACCCAATGCACTGTATTCGATGTCCAGTTCACGTACGCGACTTATCCAATGGTATCTGAACTAAGCCGACTACCAACACGTTCACCAACGTACTACTGGTACACCCCATATACCATCACCAAACATCACAAGTCTTCCCGGTATCGTACCTCGAACAACGTACAAGGTACATACAACCATTACCAACCAGACTACAACAATAACGATGACGACAACACGACCACCTAGGTCGTAGCCAACCACGTTTCTATTTTGGAGTCCATCTGTCCAATTCAGTACTAGACAAATCAAAACTCCGGCCCATTATCCATTTCCAAATCCGAATCCGAAATCGTCATTCCGTAAACTAGTATTAGGAATAACCATTCCAAACCCAAATCCATAAATCCACTTTCAAGTTCCAAAATTGAATCCCAAATCGTCATCCAAAAATCCGATTCCAAAACCCGAAATCTCATTCTCGTCTATCGAGACGCACCATATTCCGAACCTATCGGATACCTATTCAAACGATTTACACATTACCTTCGATTGACTTCATAGGGAAACCAATCCCAATATCAACACATCTCTAAGGCTGACAAAATCCGACCTCGTCGGGCACTTACTCAGGCGAGTAATATACCATACGGGATTTACCTCGAAAAGAAATTCAGTCCCATCATGCTCAACTCAAAC
The DNA here is from genome assembly GCA_032719365.1 of Prinsepia uniflora. Lineage (NCBI taxonomy): Eukaryota > Viridiplantae > Streptophyta > Magnoliopsida > Rosales > Rosaceae > Prinsepia > Prinsepia uniflora. The sequence goes on from CM064864.1 coordinate 50,265,587, forward strand.
ATCCAAGTAAGAGCAATAAACTCTCCACCTATCTGGATCATCAAGATCACGATCCAGATCCAACACTACGTCGACCGACCACAGACGTCACGGTCGAGATTCATCACTGCGTCACCCGACCATAAACGTCACGATCGAGGATAGTCACGACGCCCAAAGTCCTCAACATCAAAATCTCGATCCACATCGGGATCCTAGATCGTCACAATACCCTATATCATCAACACCACGATCCTGATCCACACAGTTTAACTACCGGATTCCAAACCATAGGGTCTTACACCCTCAACGAATCTGCATATTGTCACATCGTTCGTCAACCAATTCCCACATCTAAACAGATCAGTCAACAAGGAGACACGCCGAGACTGTGGGTTCTCTCCAATCACCTCGTATCGATCCTTGTTATTCCATTTAGGAAAAACCAAGGATGATCCAACACGATAACATCAAAAACTCATCCTACGTGAATGCAACCAAAACTCGCTGCACTCACCCCGCCACGTAATCCAACATCGTCTGCCACCAAGCAGAAAATGAGAAATCTCAGTCACCTAACTTCGATATACTCAACTCCTCCTAATCACCCAAAATAAATCCCGGGTCCACCAACCAATACACGATCAATGTACTGGCGACACAACCACCAATTACCATCATCTACCACGGTAGAACCTGAGAAGTCACCCAAAATGACCTCGAAATACTTATTACCAATGCGGAAAACCCGCATTCCTCTCGTCACCTCAATCACAAACTCCCGCGATTTTGAAATTCTAACCAGATTGGAAACAACATACTCGGATATCAACCACGTGTCCCTAACGAGTCAAACTCACTACCAAGTTCGACTGTCGGTTTACACCGTTTATGTAGATACACTCATTCCGAGTGGAATTCACGTAATTCAAGATTAAACCTTGTATACTATTTACGGATGTGCATAAACGATCTCCAACACTCGCATCTCGTACCACAAGTGTCAACTACTACTGGATCTTATCCAGTCCATCATTATCCATGATCCACTCCCGAATCACAGATACCGAACATATGCCTATCTCAACGGAGTCACATCCCGACTCGTGACTCACCGTTATCACAATCACCAACACCAGTAGCAGCACCAGTATCATCACTATCACCAGCATTAGTACCACCACTTTCACTATCACCAACATCACCTGTCAGCATCAGCACAGAGTGTGCGAATCAAACAACCCTAGATCTCTGCTCATACCGAGCGACGATCCCGTACCTCTGCTCGAATTAGAGAAACTCTGTCTCTGTCGTACCCAACAACTCTGGGTACAGTCACCCTAACATCTCATATGAGAAAAGGAAACGTTCCCTGAATGTCCCCGTCTCATTCTGTGATCGCACTTAGCCGTAACCGAGTCAAATACAGAATCACTGCTCGTACATATGCGTTACTCACGCACCTCGTATCATCTTCACGATTGACAATCCCATCGTCACAATCGTCACGGAAACTTGAGTCTACTCGACCTGATAAGACTCGACTACGTCCACTGATAGTAGTGTCTGCCACAACCTCGTGCAGACCTAACTACCAGGCATCTCGATATCTAGACTTCACATCCAACGAAATCAACCGCACATACAACCACTCCGTATCCCACTCAGGGATTCAATCGACAAGTACCAACCCTGGTAACCCTTCCAACAATCTCTAACCATTCGTAAATCGACTCAACCACTGTCGTCTACCAGGTCGCCCGTGACCTTAGTTGTACCAACAATCCATCACAACTAAAGTAGTACGACAACCAACTAGGTCTAACCGATAAGTACAACCTCGACTGTAGAGTGCAGTCCCGTCATTAGAGCTAGCATGACTAGACCGACTAACGGCCTCAAATCTGAATTGTCATCAAAGTCAAACCACTAGCCAACTCACATCTCTTAACCATATAACCCAATGTAGGGTTCCACAATCACGCCCTAGGGTCAATCTGAACCCAACTGTTAACTACCACTTCTATCTGCGGTATAGTCCACAATCTGACCGACCCCGTGGTCTTGACATCGTAAAGATGTCAATCCAATCCTACCGTCAATCCAACTAGGATTCCTCGAATCCGACTGCTAACTGCCATAAGTTCAACTAGAGTTCCACGAACTCGACTGCTCCCAGCAGTAAATCCATTTAACTCAACAATATTCGATCATCGAATGGCCAGTACCCCCAACCAGTCGTCGGAACCGATCCTACGACATCGTGAAAGACGATCCCAACTAACCGTCTCACGATCAAAACTCTCAAGTACTGTTACATTCACCTTCCATAGGGTCCCAAACTATCATCCACGACAGAACTATGGCAACCCCGGCATCTAGTGCCGAACCAAGACGTTTCTCGATTCAATCGTACTAACTATCGTGTCAGCACCCTAACTATCAGGTTGATAACGAACTGTAGCCCATTGAGATATCACATCCTCGACCTGCGTACACCGTAAGAGCAAACCGTGCTCTGATAAGTAATCCTATGCTCTGATACCACCTGTCAAGACCCGTCCTCAATCACTCAGGGATTAACGAGGAACGACCCTGATCCCGTCTGACGCGGAGTGTCAGAAAAGGGAAATTTCCAACCTTTGCCCTCTCGGGCTATCAGAGTACGCTAGGATCCGGAGGAGGTATGTGATATCTCGGTCTCTGCTACAGTCTGCATCGTATCCAACCTGAAGGGTATTAAAAACAGAAAGACTGTGAATGGACAAAAATAAAGAGTTTATAAAAACATATTTCATAAAGACCTTTATACCCTTCACTAAAAAGCATGCATGCATAGTAAAACCATTTATTCAATCACATATGTTTAAACAACCATATTTAGGGTCACAGCCCCAAGTTCCGTAAATACAAGTCACACGGGCTCCTACCCAAAACCATTTATAGAAAACCATAACATAGTGAACATATGTGGGATCTCAGCCCAAATCCATTTATCATCATAAAACACAATTTCCCAAACCAATTGAAATCTTGTTTATCCATTATATTTCATATCCAAGAACCTGTCACAGTAAAATAGAGCTACGCGCGTGCTAACCGCGGTCTCAAACCCAAGTCTCTTCAGGGTCCACTCAGGTCAATGTCCGTAGATCAATGACCCTCCCTGGAGGTAACAAACGATGCCCATCCTGAAAGTAAGGAACCCAACTGGGGGGCAACTCCACTCAGTCAGTGCTCTGTGACTACACCGGGGTCCACCCAGGCCAACGACTTTCCCCGGAGGAGACAATCATATATAAAGGATGGCATATGAAAAACCGTTTGAAATCATTCTTTAAACCTTTCAAGGATTCATGCCTGGCCCCCATAAGCCGTCATGAACCATAAAATCCTTTCATGGGTTCATGCGGGTTCCCATAAACCGTCATGAACCATAAATCCATTTCTAGGGTCCCTAACCCGAAATCACCATCATAACACATAACTGGGCCCTAGGCCCGAATCCACATAAAAACTAGACCTCCAGTCCGAATCGTAAACCAACTGGGCCTTGTGCCCGATTCCGTAAATCAAATGGGTCTCGTGCTCGATTCCATTTTTCCAAATCTGAAATCAATTTAAGAACCAATTGGGCCTCCGGCCCGAAAACGTCATTAAAAGGACTTCGAGTCCGAGGGTTTCCAAACAAGTGGGTCTCGAACCCGAGTTTACTTTTTCAAATCCAAAACCATTTCATGAAATCATATGCAAAACCATAAGTACGGAAAATTAGTGCAAAACCGAAAAACCTCGATTTACGTGCAAGCACGTAAATCGCCTCGTAAAGCGTGAAACCATATAATTCACCCATATCCAAATCAACATCATAGAATCACATTCATAATCCACATAAAACATTTATGCATCCATCACACTTTAGAAATCAAGGTCCACTCACAGACCGTCCTATGCTGCCGCCTCGATTTGCGTGTCATACGGCTCTCCCGAGCTAATCACTGTCACCGGGACTCCCAAACCTGTCCAAATCGGAAGGTTAATAACTACTTAATTAACCTCCCACCAAAGCCCCATAATTTTTCAGAATTTTTAACTATTTTTAATCCCGATCCGAAACCTTCTGATGCCCAGAACATTATCGAAACGTTGTCTGATCGATACGAAGCCAGTACGAAAATGTTCGTTACATCGAATAGAAGATTTCACGAGTTGAAGACTTCACCAAAGGGTGAGGCACGCACGCCCACGCGCCCAGAGAATGTGCTGCGCGTGAGATCATGTGCACTGTTCACGCGTCCCTAACCTCCAGCCGAACCGGGTTCGACTGGTGTGAATCGGCCGAACCGGTCTGGACCGGTTCAAGGCCCAAACTCCCTCATTTTCGGTCCATTTTTTCCTATTTTCATTCCTAAATGTTCCTATCCTATTTCCTATCATTTTAGTCGTTAAAAACCGAAGACAAACTACAAAATCCATACCTCCTTGATCGGCCATGGTGGTGGTGACGGTCACCTCCGTCCACCGTCCTTCTCGGCCATCCCAAGCCTCAAAAACCACCTCATTCTTCTCCTAAAGTCCCCAGAAGCATAACCTACATGTTAGTTTCCATTAAAACTCAATAAAACCCAATTTCGATATTTTGAATATTTTTACCTCACGGTCGACTTCCCCCCGCCGTGAACCGCCGCGTCCTCATCATCTCCGTCCTTCCTCACACGGTCTCTCACGGTCATACCCGGGCTCACACGATGAAGATGAGCTTGAGTGAGGTTTGTTGTGTTTGAAAATGGAGGAATGGAGGATATATGGGTTTTCGGGTTTGTGTTTTGAGAAGAAGAAAATATGGTGATCGTGTCGTGAAAGAGAAGAAGATAATATCTGATGAGAGAAGAGAGGATTGGATGAGTGGTGAGGATTGAGAGATTAATAAGAATGGATGGCTAGGATTGAATGATGTGTGAGTTTAATTATAAAATAATTAAAATAATAATATTTAATTAAGTTAGATCCACAAATTAAGGGTCTTAGCCAATGCGATGAGTGACACTTGTCACTCATCCGTGGGTCCCACTCAAAATATCTGCCCAATCAGATATTGCCAAATCAGCATCGCCTCGAAGTACGTGTATAGTGAAATCGAACTTTCGTGACCCATAACTTTCCCGTTCAAAGTCCGATTTCAGCGTGCCGCCTGTCTATGGATTCATATCGTCCCGATCTACGTAATGGTCCTTGGACCTAGGCCATCAGACCTCCCGTTCAAAAAGTCAACATTTGCCCCTTTGATCCAAAATTACCAAAATGCTCTTAAACTTCCGAACGTCATAACTTCTTCCTCGAATGTCGGAATTGAACGTGCCACCTGTCTAGGAACTCGTGACGTCACGAACTACGTCATGGTAATCTTCAAAGTGCATTTGACCATCAAAATAAAAAGTCAACATTTTGCCCATTCTATAGGCAAAACGGTCATTTTGCATCGTTCGTCCGATTTTGCTCAACTAATCACCGATTAACCTCACTAATCTTAATTAGTCACTAATCTAATCCTAGAATTCGGGACGGGTCGTTACAACCTTCCTTCCTTAATTAATTTCGTCCTCGAAATTCCAACCGACCTAATTCCAACCGTTCTTCCCTCCTTAATTAGTTGTGTTCTTGAAACTCCAACTATCCTGATGCCATAACCACCTCGTGGAAAGCAAATCCGATCTTGCCACACGGGTACACTCGTACACCAACTAACCAGAGCAAAACTCGTCTGCACCCAGACGTACCACTAACGCTCACGTCATATCGACTACGTTCGACCACGTCGAATGACAATAATTGTACGTTCCGAATTGACACCAGTTGTCAAATCTACCCTTTCGCTAACACAAACAACTCGAAGGTTTCTTTCCCAATTACCAACCTATCCTGAAGTCTGCTCCCACCAGGAGTCATCAGACCTCACACAACGATCCACGAAATATCCGACAATCTACTTGACAGTCATCAGTCGAAAACTAACACTATGACCACTTGTGGTTACACTAACCACCAAATCACTCAACCTGAGTTTACATTTACCAACACCTCACACGACCTGTGACGTAGATCATGACGGTACGAATCTGTAGACAGGCGGCACGTCGAATTCGGACGTTAGACGTAGAAGTTACGGTTCACGGAAGTTCGAGCGAACTATTGCACGTTTTTCAAGACGGGAGCTTATTTGGCTTTTAGTGGGCCCAATTTTTTGGATAGGCCCAATGGATGAGTGACAAGTGTCACCCATCCATTGCCCAGCCCATTTAACTCATGCATATCTCTTCCCTTCATCGATCATTCATTTTCTTCCTAACCAGACCCAAAACCCGATCACCATTTTAACCCCAATCCAAACCCTTGACCCCGTGATCATCATTGAGAGGAAAGAGAGTGACTGAGGAGCTGAGGACGTGGTGGCTGGCCCAGGTAGCAGCCGTCGTGGACGGCAGTGGAGAAAACCGATCGAGATAATCGGTTTTAACCGATTTAATCCTTTTTTAATTTCTCTTATTATGGGCCAATTTGGACAGTTTTAATGAGTTAAATAGGTTATTAGGATTATGTTAGGATGGTTTTGGGAGTTATTGGATGGCTGTGAAGCCGTGGGTAAGTTTTAGAAACTTTGAACCGTGAGGAAGATTTGGACCGATTGGATTTTATACGTTTTAGACGTTTTTGTTAATGGATTTAGGTTCCTAGGATTAAATAAGGAAGAATATGATCAATTAAGAGTAAAACGGGTGAAAACTGGACCGGAAATGGACCTGGACCAGTCACGTCGGTCCAGTTGCAAAGAAAACCGGACCGGACCAGTTCAGACCGGTCTGACCGAGGTAGGAGATGACACTCTAACAGTCGCGTGGGGGAGAATTTGAGGATGGTTCCAACATGTGAAATCATCTATTTGATGTAACGAACATTTGGGACTGGTTTTGAGTCGATCGGACATTATCTCGATATAGTTCCGGTTGTCCGAAGGTTTCGGTGCTCGTTTAAAAATAGTTAAAAATCCCAGAAAATTAGGGGGCTTTAGTGAGGGGTAAATTAAGTAGTTAGTAACCCTCTAAAGTGATTTGGACAGGTTTGGGAAACACGGAGATGACGGTTGACCCTGAAAGGCGTACGACACACATCTGTGAGTGGACTTTCTTTCTGAAATCGATGCATGCATAAATGTTTTATATATGTTTTAATATGTGTTTTGGGATTCCTTGAGTGCATTTTGGTGTGTGTTTACGTATGGGCACGTAGTTCGAGGTTTTCGGGTTTTCTACGTGCTTATACGTGCTTACGCTTTCGGTTTTCATGAAATGGTTTTGAAAAGGTAAAATCAGGCATGAGACCCATTTGGATTTGGTTTTGACTCAGGCATGAGACCCTATTAATGACCCGAAGGTCTGAGTCGTCGTCGTGACGGGTGCTGTGTGCACGGCGACGGACGACGTGAAGCTCGCCTCCGGATTGGGATGTGTTCCTTCCGGAGAGGTCACGATGTACGTCCCGTTGTTGAGCAGTCACTGGAGGCTCGACTTAGGAGTGCTAACGGTTTAGAGGATCGATCGGCGACGTGTGCACCATGGTCCCAAGATGGTCGCGATAGTGATGTGTTCACAGCGACATACCAGGATTTAGAGCAATTCTAGATTGATGGTTGCACACATCGCTATGATCGGGATTGTGACTGACCCTGAGATATCAGGCTCGATGCCCCGTTGATTTACAAGTTCGGGCTCGATGCCCAGTTATTGCGAAATCGGGCTAAAGACCCTGTTGAGTAGTATGTTCGGGTTGGAGGCCCAGTTGCTTTATGTTATTAGGCATGAGTTCTGTTTTTATGGTTTTTGTATACTGGTATGTATATACCCTCCTTATGAGCTTTTTGATTGGTCTCCTCCAATCGTCGACTTGGAGAGTCACGATCAACAGACCAGAGTGGGTATCCCCAAAGGGATCCCGTTCCAGGAGTGGGCGTTATGATGTGGTCCCGGACTAGATTCCGGAGAGATGATCGGACTAGGTCCGGAGATGAGCCTCCCAGATGGAGAATTCCTGGGAGAAGACTCGGAGTGAGACCCCGAGTAGTATGCATACTTATATATATAGAGACATCGTGATTATATCGGGGATGTGTTCCCTAGGGGCTGTACCCCGAGATTGGCATCTTCTCCATAAGTGCCTAGGATGGGTTATATATGTATATATGTATATGTGGATGCGTTTTCACTAAGATGGCGTTGGGCTGAGACCCTCGCGTATTGGTTTTGGGCTGAGGCCCATATGAGATGGTTTTGGGACGAGTTCCCACGTGTTTTGGTTTGGGCGGAGGTCCCATGTGTTGTTTGACTGATTTCGGGCTAAGGCCAAAATGGTTTGATGGTTCATGACGGTTTATAGGAACCGGACATGAACCCTAGAAATGGTTTTTGAATGCATGCATATGTTTTTAATGAAGGGTATAAAGGTCTTTTACACTCAACAGCTTTTTTGTTTTGAATGCCCTTCAGGTTGATCGCGGATACGGCTGTAGCAAAGACGAGACATCGCATTCCTCCTTCGGATCCTGGCGTACTCTGATAACCCGGTTGGGCAAAGGACGGAAATATCCCTGGTCTGACACTTCGTGTCAGACGGGAGCAAGCACGTCCCACGCTAATCCCGAGGGATTTGGGACGGGTCATGTCATCAATAATCTAGTTAATCAAAATGGGTCTCACGTGAAAACTGGCCAACAGAGCTCCCTCATCATCCAATTCGAGTATAACTCCGGCTCTTCAGAGTTGCACTAACAATGGAAAATAAATCATCCTCAAATGAGCTACAGAACCAGCAGACTTCCTGCTCAAGGTGTCTGCTACCACATTTGCCTTCCCGGGATAATACTCGATCGTACAATCATAATCCTTAATGTCACAACCCGGCCTTCTCCAACAGGATATTGTCCGCTTCGGGACTAGCCCTCACGGTTTTGTTCTTAGGAGCTCACGTGTAACTTCCCAATAGGTCACCCATCATGGGATTGCACCAACTCCTACTCGCTTAACTTTGGAGCTCCCAAGGATTCCAAAGCCAGTGAGTTCCCAAAAGGCCTCTTGTTGGATAGATGCACGCTCACACATATAAGGGGCATCCCCCAAATCCCCCGGGCGATGTGGGATTACTAACCATCCCCCCAAGGCATGGGTTCTCCCAAAAGGCCTTCAATTCGTTCTGAGTAAAAAGATGCTTCAAGCTCTTATGGTTTGTGAAAATCTTGCATGTCTCCCTATACAGGTAGTGTCTCCAAATCTTCAGAGCATGTACCACTGCCGCCAGTTCTAAATCGTGGGTAGGGTAGTTCGACTCATGTGGCTTTAATTTTCAAGAGGTATAGGCAATGACTCTCCCTTGTTGCATCAACACGCAACCTAAGCCTTGCAACGAAACATCACTGTATACCTTGAACTCCCCACTATCATCTAGAAGAGCTAACACTAGTGCAAAAGTCAGCCATCTTTTCAATTCCAGTAAACTCCATTCGCAGTGTCCATTCCAAACAAATTTAACCCCTTTCTTGGTCAAATGGGTGAATGGAGCTGTTATGGTAGAGAAACCCTCTACAAAGCGTCTGTAACCCTCTACAAAGTGTCTGTAATATCCAGCCAACCCTATGAAACTCCGGACCTCAGTAACGGTCTTCGATTCCTCCCGGTTGGTGATGACTTCTATCTTCTGGGGGTCCACACTAATCCCCTCAGCCGAAATCACATGTCCCAAGATGCCTATATTGTTAAGCCAAAATTGACACTTACTCAATTTATCATACAACTGGTTCCTCCTCAGTTTGTTTAGCACCAATCTCAAATGCTTTTTGTGTGACTTGGCACTCTTCGAATATACCAAGATGTCATCAATGAACACTATCACAAACGGTCCTGGTATGACCGAAATACTCGGTTCATCAAATCCATAAATGTTGTTGGTGCATTTGTCAACCTAAATGGCATTAGCAAAAACTCATAATGGCCATATCTTATCCGGAAAACGGTCTTCGGAACATCCCCCTTAGCAATCCTCAATTGATGGTATCTAGATCGAAGGTCAATATTCAAAAAATATTTGGCCCATCTCAACTGATCGAATAGACCATCTATCCGGGGCAAAGGATCTTTATTCATCATTGTTATTTTGTTGAGTTGATGGTAATCTATATATAATCGCAGACTACCATCCTTTTTCTTTACGAACAACACCGGAGCTCCCCAAGGCGATTCACTTGGTCGAATAAACCCCATATCTACCAATTCTTGCAACTGAACCTTCAGTTCCCTTAATTCAGCTGGTGCCATATGATATGGTGTTTGAGATATAGGTCGTGTACCTAAAAGAAGCTCGATGGTGAATTCAATCTCTCTGTACGGTGGTAGTCGTGGTAAGTCCTCTAGGAACACATATGGGAATTCGCGCACCACAGGTATGCCCTCTGCTCTCTCGGGTGTAGCCTAACTATCCATAACATGAGCCAAGTAGCCTTAATAGCCTTTCCTCAATAACTTTTTCGCTGCCAATGCCGATATAACTCCAGAGGGTAACACCCTCTAGTCTCCCTGAAAAGTAGTCTCGGGTAGTCCTGGACTTTGGATTATCACTCTCTTTTTAAAACGGTTGATGGCAGCATGATGCTCCAACAACTAGTCCATCGCAAGTATGAAATCAAAATCCTGTAAATTTAGGAGTATTAAATCGGCCACCAAATCAACATCTCATATCTTCACAGAACAGTCTTTCAATGCTTGATTCAAAATGTATACATCCCCAGTCAGTGTACCCACACCCATATCGAAATCAAGTGCGGATACCTCTCTATCTAACAACAATGCAAAACTCTGCAATATGAATGAATGAGTGGCTCCAGGGTCTATGAAAATGTGTACATCATGATCTAAGATAGTGAGTGCACCAGACACCACTCCCGGCGCTGCTCTGGCATCTTGCTACGTAATCGAAAACACTCTAGCCTATGGTCTCAATGATCGACCACGTCCTCGTGATCCTCGGACTCCATCTATTGGTTCTCCTATACCTGCCAAACCGACCACTGTTAGATGATGACAATGCTCCACTGAATCGGCCTCCCTTCAGGGCCCTCTGGCTCGAAAGTTCAACATACGAATGCTCTCAGCGTCGTCCATCACCGAAAAACTTTTGCTGGGCCAACCAACTGTCCTCTACTCTCACAACCGTATTAGTTAGCTCCCTCAGTGTAGCATAGGATCCTGCCGTCACCATGGCACTGATCTCACCTCGCATGCCCATCCTAAATCGGCGACACTTGTCAACCTCAGTACTCACAAATGCAGAAGCAAAGCGGGAAAAAGTCTGGAAACTCTTCTTGTACTTGGCCACTGACATGCTCCCCTATCGGAGCTGCAAGAACTCATCCTCTTTGGCATCACGAAAGGAGTGAGGATAGTATTGATCCAGAAAACGCTATCGAGAGACCTCCCATGTCATCGTCCGGACATCTCGAGTGTGTACCACCACTGATATGCTCCACCATCCAACAAAAATATAGCCAGTAAAACTCAATCCTCTGGAGGACATCGCATAACCGCAAAGATCCACTTGATCCGAGTAATCCACTAGTGGCCTTCCTCAAGGTCTGACCCACCACTAAATGTAGTAGCCCTTAGGCGCTGGGCTCTCTCAATGCTAGCACTCTCAAAACCTCTAGGGAGATCGTCATCAAACCGTGGAAGGGGCACTCGTCTTTGAGGCATGTTTTTTGGTTAAGAGGCATAAATAAGTTAAACATATTAAGCGTATCAATGTAGACCGCTATCCTAATGCCCTGATAACAAGCTGACAGGTCCCATCCCGATCCCCCTTGGATTATGGTGGGATGTGCCTTGCTCCCTTCTAAAAATCATACTCAAAATATCAAAAAGACCCTTTTATGGGTGTAAAAGTAAATAGAGTTCAACTACAACATTGTCAGACAAGTGATAAGTATCTATATACATAACCAAGCATATATGTCAGTATAATAAAAGTACCAAAACCTACCCGAAACGATGTTCAGGTGCACAACGGTCTAGTTATGCCTCTGCTTCAGTGTCAGCCCCTGCCTATGTGTCACGGCCTGGAGGGTCAATAAAAGAATCAAAGTGTGAGTGGACCAAAAATAAACGTTTTTGAAATACAATTAAAGAACAATAACATTTTTCCCTCCGTTTTATAAACATGCATGCATTCAAATCAACTTGTATAAAAGCAATTCAAATCACACACACACACATATATATATATATATATATATATATACATCTAGACACACATATCAGTAAAACACAATATAACCAATCCTCGACATCCGCGAGGTCTATAACCAATACCAGTCATGATTTCCAATTATACGTGTGTAACTCGAGGTCTCATCTCCGAGTACCACTCCTCGGAGCTACTCATCCCCAGTAGTGCACCATGACTATTCTAGGATCCTCGACGTCTGGAGGAGACTATCCAAATCACACATGATGGTATATGTGTAATTGTAACCAAATACATTTAAAATCATTATAATGTCGTTTATGTCTCAAATCGAGTCAAAATACTATTCAATTGGGCCTATGCTCGAGACATAAATCTCACAAGTTTTTTTCCACAAAAACCATCCGAAAATAGTGTCCAAAACTCTTTTATAAATCCCGATTTATCCAACCGATCATACTAGATCGCTATTCCAATCCATTTAAAATACATTCTTTCTTTTCAATTTCTCGTTTGACTCTAAATCTAAGTCAAACCGTTATTCAATCGGGTCTCAAGCCAAAACATCATTTTCACGTAAATCCGTAAAACCGTTCATTAACTGATGATTAAATCCACAAAATCATCAAATAACAATATCAAAGCATTTCAACTTAAATCATATAATAAAGAATTCAAAATAGTTATGCATGCATTACAGTTATAAAATAAAAGTCTACTCACGCTCGGTCCACGCTGCGCGCTCAATATCCGCACCGTAATCTCACCCGAGCTAATCCAAAGTCTTCAGGCCCGTCCAAATCACATTCGAGAGTTACTAATGTTCTATAAAAGTTCATACACTAAACTCTCACAAAGTCCGAAACCGAAAACGCGTCCCAAACACGCTTCCTGAGGCTAGAAACCCCTAAATGACCTATCAAACGACCTCCGATCAACCTAAAACCACCACCATTAAATTCAGAACATCAAACCCTTTCAAACAAGATCGGGTTAACCTTGAAATTTATGTCCATGCGCCCCTACACGTCGGTCGAAGTCCGGTCAATGATGGTCGTCGCTAGTCAAAGACGGTCAACACTGGTCAACGCTTGTCAACGGTTGACGTTAGCTTGACATCTGAAAAGTTTGACACCTCTAACAGCCTTCCAGGTGGCACAACCATACTGGTACACGTGGTCTGACAATGCTGACGTGGACCTGCAACGTCAGCTTCCACAAAGGCTTGACAGGTTCTAACACCCTGCCACGTGACACCACCCCACTAGTCCACGTGGTCTGACATGGCTGACGTGGACTAACACGTCAGCTATCATGTCACTCTGACACCTTCTGACATGTTGCCATATGGCACCACCCTGTTGGTCCACGTGGTCTGACACGGTTGACGTGGACCTAACACGTCAGCTGCTGACTGGGCATGACAACCTGCCACGTGGCATCACTTGATTTGCCACATGTACTGATGTAACAGCCCGTCCCGGAAATCAGGATTAGATTAGTGATTGATGATAGATTAGTGAAGTTAATTGGTGATTAATTCGGTGATTTCGGACGGACGGTGCGAAATGACAGTTTTGTCCCTAGAATGGGCAAAAATGTTGACTTTTCGTTTGGGCAGTCAAATGGACTTTGACTGATGACCGTGACATAGTTAGGGACGTCATGATTTCATAGAAAGGTGGCACGTCTGATTCCGACATCCGAGGAGGAAGTTATGACGTTTGGAAGTTCAGGGGCAATTCGGTAATTTAGCTAAAAGGGGCACTTCGTTGAATTTTCAAACGACATGGATTTTTCACGTAAATTGAGGACCATTAGGAAAGTCTCGATGCCCTGAATACAACGACAAGCGACATGCGTCAATTGGACTTCGGATGAATCGAGTTTGGGTCTTGGAACATGAGGGGCAAAATGGTAATTTGCGTGTCAAGAGGGCATTTTGGTCATTTGTTGCATTGGGAGTTGTGCCCAGTGATTAGTGGACATGTGGCTCTCTTTGGAAGTGTGCCCAATGAACTTGGGACACTTGTCCCCTCTCCAGACATCTGTGGAAGCCTCATCGCCGTCTCCCGTGTTCTTTTAAATTTGTCGAATGCACGATTTTGAGACAAAAAAACAGAGGAATGGTTAATATGGGACGATGAACTCAGTTCCCTTAACCCAAACCCCAACCCGTGAAGAATAACTAGGATTAAGAGAGGCTGAGAACAGTGAAATGATGGTGGTAGGACTGGGATGGCCACCATAGGCGGTGGTTGGACCCCGGGAAATAGAGAGCAGGAGAATGAAATAAACAAAAAACCAAACTTCTTCAAACGTGGGTCTATGGTGGTGGCTTGTTCATCAAAGTGGTTAAGGAAGTCGAGACAAGCACAGGGGTGGCCACGGTGGAGCACAACTGAGACAGCCATGTGAGTTTTCGTGAATTTCCTGTTTGAATTCACAAATGGTAACCATCGTTTTAGCTATTCTTGCTCTGATTGGTTAATTGGAACGTGTTATGGAGCTCAAAATAAAGCTAGAGGACTTGGAAATAAGGCTTAAGGTTTCCAGAAATGTGAGAACCACGGTGGAGGAAAGTTGGTGGTTGCAGGTTGATCGGACATGTAGCTTTCAGGCCCTAATTTCATGTTATAAAGTTATAGATCACTAGGAAATTACATAAGGAAGCTATAGGACTAAAAATGGTCGAAAACGGGTTCAAATTACTTAAGATAGGATGCTGGACCGCCTACGCCGGTATGGTTGAACCAGGACGGTTCGAATCGGTCTGAATCAGGCTAGCGGGAGGTTGAAGGTGACACTGTAGCAGGCGCATGAAGCCCACGCGCAGCCCCTTTGGGCTGCGGGTGTAGGCGCTTGGCACACAATTTGAGGAAGTGTTCAATGTGTGAAATGATGTAATCGATATAACAAACTTTTTGGCACTGATTTCGAGTCAATCAGACATCATCTCGATAATTTTAGGGATGCCCAATGGTTTTAGGGCTCAGTTAAAAATTCGAGAAAATTACGGGGCTTTAGTATAAGCTTGATGAAGTAGTTAGTGACCTCATTATGGGATTTGGACAAGTTCGGGAAAGCCGGTGATAGTGGATTGGCCGGGAACGGCGTAGGTGCACGTGTATCGAGACAGCGGCGAAATGGTCTGTGAGTGGACTTTGCTTTCTAACTTATGATGCATGCATATATGTTTTCATATGTTTTTTATACGTGATTCTATGATCTTGATTATGATCTTGATTAATTACGGTTTTGCACGTATTTCGAGATAATTACGTATTTGCACGTTTTACAAGATTTTGATTACGTTGTGATTTGATCCGGATTTTGATGATTTGATTTTGAGATTTGAAATATGATTTGATTTCAATGATTTGACATGGATTTCGGAAAAGTAAATTTGGGCTTGAAGCCTAGTTCATAAAAAGGGTTTTTGAGAAACGTGATTTCGGGTTTTGGAATCGGATTCCAAGATGACGATTCTGGATTCGGTTTCGAAACTTGAAAGTGGATTTCTGGGTTTGGGTTTGGAATGGTTATTCCGGATGCCGGCTTACATAATGATGATTTCGGACTCGGATTTGGAAACGGTTATGGATATGAGTTCTGGGTTTGGATTCTGGATCCTAACGAGATTGCAGATTCAGAATCGAAAAAGGAAAATGGTTTTTGGATTGGATTTTCTGGATCTGGTTATTGAGTTTAAAGACCCCCCGGATATGATTATGACGGGGGCGGGCCCGGATTGGGTTTAAAGATCCGGATTGAGTTTAAAGACTCAGATTATATTGAGGCCTGGATTGAGTTTAAAGATTCAGATAGATCCAGCAGGTTCGATAGATGGGAATGTGGTTTCAAATGTGTTTTGGATTTCACTGAGACTTGATGATGATAGTTTTTAATAATGGTTTTCCGATGTTTTGGACTATGACCTGGATGAAACAGATTTTGATGGTTTTGGGCTGATGCCCGGGATTTGAGAAAAGGAAAATGAGTTCGGTTTTTCTTAAATAGTTTGAATGACTTGAATATATAATGGTTTTATGACATGGTTTTTGAGATGCATGCATTGGTTTTTAAATGGAGGGTATAAATGTAATTGTGCTTTCTGATAACGGTTTTTGAACTTATACTTTATTTTTGTCCACTCACAGTCTTTTGTGTTTTCGATACCCTCCAGGTTGTTGCGGTACAGGTTGTTGATCGAGAGAGACGGAGACATCACCCATGCGATCCACAGTAGAGTCTGCGCGCTCTGGGAATGTCTGGACGTTTGAGCGGTGCGTTTGGAAATCTCTTGTCTGACTTACGTGTCACACGGGGGTTGGACGTCGATTTAGCCTTCGTGTCATGCGTAAGTTAGATGGGAGCAGGACTTAGCCCTTAATCCTGGGGGATGGAGGGTGGGTTCTGTCAACTGATAAGTCTGACAGGGTGATGATGTGGACTGCCACACCATCATCGTTAATCTCTAGCTGGTCGACCCGTGACCTTGACCCGGTCAGAACTCACTCATTTTTCAACCTTTTCCACCATTTTTTCTTCCTACATGCTCTCAATGAACCCAACAATGAATCCATGGACCAAAAAAAAAAGAAGCAATGGCTAAATATACCTGTTCGAGCTTGATGATTTTCGATTGGATTTCAAACTTACACCCAGTCGATTCCTGTGCCTTTTTCCTCTGTTCTTCGACCCTATGGATTTATCAAATGCCAAAGAACCTTTTTTTTAATCATTAAAACAGTCCAAAAACCCCTTTAACTTGAATTTGAATTTTGACCTACATGGCTTACCTTTTTGGTTGTTTGGTTACTGTACATGGTTGTCCTTGTCGTTGGTACCTTCCTTCTCGTCTCAACTCACTCGCTGAGTCTCCCTTTTACTCAGATAGCAAAGATGATGGATAAGGTAGTGTGTGTGTGTGGGGGGGGGGGGGGTGTTGGTTTCGGGTTAACTAAGAAAATGAAGAAGATGAAGATGGAAATAGGTTTATGATTTTTTGGTTAATGGGCCAATAGGATGAATGACACTTGTCACTCATCCATTTGTCCAAGTTGGATATTTTGACCAATGAAAAATCAGTCAACTGTTCATACCTCGTAAAGCATGCATAAAACGTATTTTCTTCCGTGACTCGTAACTTTCCCGTCTAACGTCCGATTTCGACGTGCCATTTGTTTATGGACTCGTGATGTCTCGATCTACGTAATGGGTCTTAGTCAAAGTCTAAATAGTATTTCGAGTCAAAAGTCAACATTTTTCCCTTTTTCAAGGGCAAAATGGTCATTTCACATCTAATTTCCAAATTTACATTTTATTAAATGTTCGGGTTGTTACAAAACCATGGCCTCAGTTTGTGTTACTAAGTCTCAAAACCTAAAAACCAAATTCCAAAGTTCACGGCTTACCTTTCTAGGTTTTTCAGCCACCCTACGCGATTGTCCTTGCCGTCTCTGGCTTCCTTTTCGTCTCAGTCCACTCTCCCACTCTCTCTTTTACTCAGGCAGCAGTAGATGGAATGGGAAGGGGGATGGGGTGGTTCGGTCGAATGAAGGAAAAGGGAAGGGGAGATGCACCTTAGTGCATGTTTGTGGGAAGTTGGGCTGATGAGATGAGTGAAAAGTGTTACTCACTCATTGGTTTAGCCTTTGATATTTTAGGGCCAATTAAAACAATCCAACTCAAACTGTTTCCTCGTAAAACGTACCTGTAAAATCATTAAAACGTTTTAGACCCATAAAATAATCGTATGTTATCCAAATTTGGCGTGTCGCCTGTCTATCTAATCGTAAGCTCCCGATCTACGCAATGGTATTAGTCAAATTTTAAATAATCTCTCAGGTCAAAAGTCAAAATTTTCCATTTTCAAGGGTATAATTGTCATTTTACTACTGAATTTCTGAATTTACAAATTCTTAAAAATCTGGGTTGTATATTATTAAATTTTAATTTGGTATTGTATTATTTTATTTAGTATTTTATATAACGTACCAAAGGTAGCTTTAATGAGTTGGTACAATTTGGATTCGAATGTAACCAACGCAAACAACGAACCGAAGTGCTCATGAATACCACATGGAAGATTAAATATAAAAAAAAAAAATCAAAAAGGAAAAGAACATGGAAAATATGGCTCAAACGTCCTGGAGTCAAGTAGACGTTCATTCTCCACTCGCCAGCCCACCTTCATTTTCATGGTCAAGCATTGACGCCTCGGTTGGACCTCCAAGCACCTTCAAATCCCTACTGTTTGGCAATCTACCACATATTATTGAGTGAGACAGAGCTAAAGCCGTTGAAGAGTCAAACTTCTGAGGTAACGAGAAGAAGAAGAAGACGACGACGAACTTGCTGTGTTGAATGGGAGCTCTGTAGAGAAGCTGAACGGATCAAAAGTTTCAGAAAAAAAGGTCTCAAACAAGTGAGAGAGATAGTTGAGCTCTGCTATTTTTAGTTTATGCCTTCTTTTTTCTACTCAGGATTGAAGTGAGTGTTCTGTCGTATTGGATTGTTAGCTTAATTTCGGTGGTTGAGGGTTAGATTTGGTTTATTAGGAGTTTACAACTCTAATTAAGATTGGGTTTTAGGGATTTCTTCTCCTTTCTTTCATGTTCAATTTATCCGTTCGTTCATGTTTTAAAATTCTTCAAAAATTTGGGAATTTCCACCTGTTCTTCATATACTATTTTCACCAAAGATGGGCAATGAAGTTGATTCGTTATTTATGTTGAAAATATGTGTTTTTAGGTGGTGCTCTGCATTATACTTTCTCTAAGTATTCTTAGCAAAGATATATACTATATGGTAATCTTAAGGTGGAAGGAGACCTCAATTTGGTGACTCGAATTCGTTGTTAGATTGGATTCCCCAAGAAAGTAAGAAGAGAAGAGGACACAAGTACTAAGCAGGTTTGCTTCCTCAATTTTCAATTTTTAGTGCTTCTGGTGTGTATTGTTCCATTAAATCATTAATTTTTATATGGTTGGTTTGCTACACCTTACCAGTTTGAGTTGTTAGACGTAAGTAATAATTACGTTCACGTATACTAAGGAAGAGAAAAAAAAGTAGCAAATGCTGAAAAATTGCTGTAACATCTTCTGCTATTTGTGTTAGTCTCTTTCTATCGTTCCGGATGTGTGTTTACTGTCTTGTTTCTATTTTACTGTTGTCTTGGAATAACTAGCTTTTTTCAAAATCCTTTTCCAATTCTCCAAGTTATAACTTAATTGAATAAACTTGATTATCTGAAAGTCTTGTGATAGTTACCCTTCTTGTTGGTTGGATAATCAGAAGATAATTCTCTTTGTGTTTCATCATTGTTTTTCTTCCACTCTTTTCTTTTTTTTTCACTTTTTTTGTACTTCTAAGATCATTTCACTGTACGTGACGTGTAAAACTGTTTGGAACCAGTCCATATGTCTTCTATGTTTCAGAATAAGTTCGCCCAGTCTTTCTGTCTGTTTATTTTTCATGTCTATCTCTACCTCTCTCTCCTCCTCTTTCACTCTTATTTATTGAGTGCAGAAAATCTTGTTCAGATTTCATGTAGGTTTTCTTTCCAATGAACCCTTTTGAAAAGAATGAAACTGACCTGGAAGGAGGAAAACTTGAAAAAGATGGTGATAAAGCAACACGAGGTACTAAGGTGGTTAAAACAATGAATCAGGCCGTGTTGTCTGGCCTTGCATATTGCATATCATCCTGCAGCATGATATTAGTTAACAAGTTCGTGCTTTCCAGCTACAACTTTGATGCTGGAATTTCTTTGATGTTGTACCAGGTAATTATCATTATTGGTTTTGTTTTCTTCAAGTAGAGTTTCCTCCTGATCACATAAAATGGGGGTTTGTTTTCAACTCTATTTAAATCAAATCTTTTAAAATATCTTAACTATCTCATGGTACTTATGTGGATGCAGAACCTAGTCTCGGTTATAATTGTTTCTACGTTGAGCTTCATGGGCTTAGTCTCAACGGAGCCACTAACATGGAGATTGGTTAAGGTCTGGTTGCCTGTAAATGTTATATTTGTTGGGATGCTTATTACAAGCATGTTTAGGTATGGATGAGGTAGACTTTTGTTTTTTCTGTCTAAGTTCATCTTGGTACTTAATGTTGTGTGTTGACTTTTAATTACTTGGTCTATGAGAGTTAGTATCAAACATTACATTTAATGTCAACATTGATCTTTTTTATATGAAACTTTTTGTTTTCATCCTTTACAAACAACAGATAACAAGTGAGGTATCTAGCTTTCTGATCCTATACTTCCCTGCCACTACCAAAAACATGCATGATACTTCACAAGTGTACTCTTAAAACTTTCAATGCATGTAATACTTATTAAATATTAACGAGTATGTATCAAGTGCACCTTTGATTTTCTGATGTTCGCATTCAACATGGGTGTATTTATGGATTAGAAAATAAGATTAGCTGAATATGAGATGTTGACCCACATTTTTTTCTCCCTGGATGTAATAGACCCACATTTTTCACATGATACTTGTACTCATTGTACGAATCTTGAAGTTAATCGTATTTTCATATTAAAAATTACTAGTCATGGAAGTATCCTTGGTTTTTTAAATTCTTGCAAGTGTACATATGTTTTTTTCTGCGAGCAGATTAACTACTTAGTTCATTGTTTCTATTCTACAACTAGACAAGACAAACATGGATACTTTTGTTCTTTCTCTTCATCTGATTAGTCCCCTTTTGGTAGGGTCGGTAAAACAATAAAGCTTCTTGCCTTCTTTCTTTTTCTAATTTGTACTTAAATTCATGTTTGCAGCTTAAAGTACATCAATATAGCAATGGTCACAGTCCTAAAGAACGTTACCAATGTTATAACTGCTGTTGGTGAAATGTATCTATTCCAGAAGCACCATGACAACAGAGTATGGGCTGCTCTGTTTCTAATGGTATGTGATGAGTCATAATGTCAATTTGAGATTCAGTTCTTGAGCAGTGCTTAAATTGGGATTTTAAATTAATATAGTTTCTGCCTTGTTTCTTTTGTATCATATTCGTCGTGTTGAGTTTTGATTCTATCATATTCGGGAGATACGCATATCTTTTTGTTTTCTTTTTCTTTGGTTTGGAGCTTGATGATGAATATTTGAATTGAAGGCCAAATCAGACTGCATGGGTAGGTGTAGTTGATTGTTTAAATCTGTTTTTGATGATACCCCATGCCAAATCCACCAGGATAAAAGCTTCTTTTAAAATTCTTCTAGGAGTCTGCCTGAAACACATTTTTATATGCATTACAGTAGTTCTGTAATTGTGGGGGTTTGATACCCCGGCAGGTAAGTGAATTCTGCGTGGATACATATGCATGCATGCATGCATGTTCATAGAGATATTTTTCTATTATTTCTAAAATATATTGTTACCAAACTAGACGTGGCATGAATATGAATTTATTTGAGGAGGTTCTTGAGTATTATAAAAATATATGTTGTGAGTTCTCATTTGATAATGATAGGGTTTGATATGGTTTTGAATGTAACTGTCACAGATAATTTCAGCAATTTCTGGAGGGGTCACTGATTTATCTTTCCATGCCGTTGGCTATGCATGGCAATTTGCTAACTGTTTCTTGACTGCATCATATTCTGTGAGTAAATAACGTTACTGTTTAAATCTGTCCTATACACTTTAGAATGCCATTCTATTAGTCTTTGATATCCCCATTTTGAATATAAGCTTGTATATATTTTGAATTTTTATCTAGTGGTTGTTAATATCCTTCACCAAGCTTATATGCTTTTATATAATTCTGTTAGCTCTCCTATAGATCCTGGATATAACTTGTAATTTTGAAATTCCCTCATTGTGCATATAAGCTTGTATATTCTGTTAGTCTTCATCTATCAGATGAAGGGATCTTTTCTTAAAGAGAAAAATAAAGATTCCTTCATCTGTTCTGTGGTTGTTGAAGATGAATAATAATTACTATTTCTTAAGAAGATGAATACAGATCTACCTTGATGAAGATTCTTTTTAGATCTATGAAATCTTGAAGGCTATTTTGTTAATAGTAGCCATTTCTGGTTGTGCCATGCCTTGGAATAAAAAGCAGTACCTTTTTCTCTTTAGGGCATTACTTGCCAAAGCCGTATAGACAATATAAAGTATGCTTGTCAGGTAGAGTAACAGTATCTTTTAAGTGGATTTCTTAAATATAAAAGTCTTTTACCATCTAATCTTTGACTTAATAAGGAATTTTTACTCTGAAAAATCAACAACATGCCAGAAATGGACCGCATTCTTGTTTCTGAATTTTTAAGGGCTTGTCTTCTCTACTGGCTTTCTGTTAACCTTTTTTATGTTGTTTTAATTGCTGATGAATGTTGCTGATTATTATTTTATTTTTGTAGCTGACTCTACGTAGGGTCATGGATACCGCAAAGCTTGTAACAAGATCGGGAAAGCTGAATGAGTTTTCAATGGTCTTGCTTAATAACACACTTTCGCTTCCTTTGGGGATTCTGCTTATTTTTGTTTTCAATGAGGTTGATTATGTCTTTACTACGTGAGTATTCTGTTTGTTCTGTTTTGATATTAATTCCCAAGTTCTTTGTTGGTTTGCAAGGTGTAGGGTAGGGCTACACATATAGTTTTCTCTCAGCCTCTCTGTTTGTATGTCGTTGCTGCTCCACATGATTTAGTGTATCTCGCAATCTGTAAATATTTAGAGTCCTTGCAGGTTGCTGCTGCATGTGCAAGAGGGTGTTTGCTTGATATACATTGTTGGCCTAATCCCCAACAATCGCCCAACAATGCTATTTGCCATGTCTACCACCACACTGTTTTTACTGTGGTGCTACTTGGTGTAAAAAATAAGTTTAACAGTACAGATGGATTTGAGACTAATTGATTTGTGTAAAGTTATGCGTTTAGCCATAATTCATATTTTAATGCGTGGGAGGGTTATCAAAGCATTTCTTCTCCTATCTAAGGTCATTTTGGTCAGTGTAGTTTAAACGTTGGATGTGTTTGGAGATAGAATTACGAAAATCCTACAATAAAAATCAGCTAGTGCAAAGGCATAGCTGTCAAACACGAACACTCGATCATGTCATATCGATGATTTAATTAGAATATAGATTGAGTAATTGACAGAGAAAGGTTGCCACTATGTTGTTCGAAAGGAGTACTCATTCTTTTATCTTCATCTTTCATTGTCTCTTCCCCTCCTAAAATATTTGTCTGAGTTTGAGATCTTTTATATGGACACCACTGTCTTTAAATGTGGCATAATCATATAAAAGGGCGGGAGGTCACTCAGGAGTGTGTTTTGTAATTGTTTGTTTTATGTCTGAAACTGCAAAGCCTAGATAATACAGTGCATGGAAGGTCCCCTAGCTATGACTCTGGTCTAGATTTTACCCTGTGGGATGTCTAACGATCTCTTTCACTGATCAAAAGATAAACAGGGAAGAAAAAAAGAATGTTACATTGTTCTTGTAAATCTCATTTTGTTTTATCGTATTGAATCTAATGAAGATTTAATATGGCAGGCCACTTCTGAGGATGCCAACCTTCTGGCTGGTAATGACGTTAAGTGGATTTTTGGGTCTCGCAATCAGCTTCACGTCTATGTGGTTTCTTCATCAAACAGGTGCCACGACATACAGGTAAGATTAATGAAGATAATATGTCGTATGATAATTGTGGGGTTTGCAACTTTGTTTAAGTGAGAGTAATGACTCAACTTCAAGCTAGATAAATAAATTATTCGTAGCTTTTAGGTTTAGAAATTGTTTTTTTTCAATGAAACTCTAAAACCCAGTGCAGTGACTCAATTTCAAGCTTCCATCTGTATGTCATGGTACTTTTGTGCTATTGTGATTGCTATGCTTATTGCTATGGTTCAAACTTCAAACTTCAATATCTGCAGCCTTGTGGGGTCGCTGAATAAGATCCCTCTATCAATTACCGGCATCCTACTTTTCAAAGTCCCTACCAGTTTAGAGAACTCCGCTAGCATTTTCTTCGGTAAGTTCTTTCCGTTATGCGAGCTTAAAAACATGATGCACTACTTTGCAAAGGCAAGCTTGAATTTTGTGGCATCACTCATGTTAAATTGCAATGTGCAGGTCTGGTGGCCGGAATATTTTTCGCTAGAGCCAAAATGCGGGAGAGATCTCAATCCTGAGCAGCTGTAACTTGTTTCGATTGTTTATCATCGGCATTTTTTAGGGGTGAAAGCTGCTTTAATATCTCACCCTTCAAATGGGAGAATCCGATTATAGATTCTCATGAGGTGACTGATGGAGGAGTTGAGAAATTTTGGTTATTAGAAAAGCATCCATTCAACGTCATCCGGCAATCCAGCAATGTATTGTACTTCTGCCAAAGAAAAATCACATTACCACCTTTATTCTTTACACAATCTGTATTCTTGTGTATCATCTTTGCTAGTCCTATACAAAATATAAGGCTTATCAGTTGAAAATGGACCTTCAACTTACCATTTGCTTATTTTCTTTTTTACGCATGAATTAAAATTTTTCTCACTTAACCCCTTTGAAAAGGAATTCTGTCAACCCATGCTTACCATAATTTTGTGTTACAATTTTTGTTAACTGCGTTAAAAATCTCTAAGTATTGTGGTGGCTTCATTTACAGGCTAATTGTTAAAGATCTGTGAAGTAATTTGTTATGGCAGGGAATTGTGGTAGCTTTATTTATAGCCTAAATGTTTGCTGCCACGTGAAGTGGGCCTCTCTCTTATCTCACCAAGCATATTTTGCTCACCATTAAAAATAGGCATGAACTCAAAATTAAAAATAAAGGTGGGTTGAATTCATAATTAAAAATAGAAGAGGGTTAATTTATAAGTTTAATAAAAAAATATTTACTAGAAATTTAATAAAAAAAAAATTAATTTTTTCATATTTTTTTATATTTAAGATGGGTTAGAGTTCACCCCAAAACCTTCTCGGTCGGTGCATGATTAAAAAAAACTCTAATTGAGCATTTTTGGCTCACCGTTGAAAAAACACCCATTTTTTGCCAGAGATGAAGGCGAATTATAATTATGTTATATACTGACACTCAAATTGATTCGCGAGCTACATGCAATGGCGATCGTGATGAACAGAAAGCCCAGCATCGCCTTGCCCCGACGAAGTGAATGGAGATGCTCTCACTTCCTGAGTCCCGCTAAAATCCTTGACAGAGGCATAGGAAAGTTTCTGGGTTTTCTCGGTCGTGACTCATCCTAAGATGAGGGTCGACTGCGGGTGAAGGCAGGGAGATTTTTTCTCGAGGAAAGGGTTCATTTGGTGTTGTTGGGGCGCTCGACGGTGGTCGGTTGTGAGGGTAGTGGTGCTGGTTAGTGTCGCCGATCACAGAGAGAGGAATGGAGAAGGATAATGGTCGGGAGGGAGAAAGGAAAAATGGAAGTACTTTATTCAATAAAGGAACTTAAAAATGATAACGACAAATGATAGTGGCAAAAATTGTTCACGTGTTTTTTGATTAATGGAGGACTTTTACCGAAAAAATATATAATAATAAAAAAGTAAAATAAGGATAATTAATAATAAATGAATATAAATCAATTCTAATTATCCTAAATAGTTTATTTACAAAACAAAAATTTTAAAGAATTTATTTTACGGGTTTTAAATTTTGTCTTCGAAAATTTTCTATCAAATTATCAATTTAAAAATTCAGAATTTAACTCTCGAATTAGTTCCTTTTACTCATGTAGTAACTTTTATAAAATAAAAAAAATTGATTTTTAATATAGAAGGGTAATTTGGAATAATTTTGATTTAAATTTCTGGAGCGAGTTGACAATAACGTCTAATTAATTTATATAAATTCTTTTGTATAATTTGGAACAATACTATCATATTATATATATATAATATACTTATTATATTAAAGTCATTTTGTAATTTCTATTAATTTTTTTTATAATTATTATTGGATTCTTAAGTTTTTTTTTTTCCAAAATTTCATTAAAAATTTCCAACTTTTGAACTAACCTTCCATTATTTTTGTTAAGTGTGAACGATATCGATATCGAAATATGCATCGATATTTTCGTGAATTCGACTGTTGATATTTCCATCGATATCGATATTTACATCCTTGATTATAACATGCCACTGTAAATCAAACTAAAAGTTGCTTTCTTCATCTCAATTTCATAATTAAAAAACAATGAAAAATTTTGATCGTTCGATAAAGATCACCAGGTCATATCACGAGCCAAATATTTTTGAGAAATTAATGAAAATAAGTGATTTGACAAAAACTTATTCAAAAATAGGATCCTTCAAAATATTTTTACAAAGCTACACACTATATATGTGTTATAGTAACCCTCATTATCTTATACAAGAGAACAGAAGACTAGTTCCCACGTACGACACATTCTTTTCCTCTAAATCTTGCTACCTAGACTAGCTCATCATCTTCATTTCTATCTGATCTTTTTACGCCCCTCATCTTCTCATCGCTCTTAGCTTCTCATCGCTCCCATCTTCTCATTGCTTGTCATCAATTTTTGTCCTAATAATTATTTTGGGTGTTTTGTGTTTGGTGAATTTATTTAAATATGTATTGGGCAATCCAAAAATTAAAGAAAATAACCAATTGGGGAGTGAGGAAGATGAATTTGCAGGTACGAGGTTGGGAAGATTATAATGGGTTAAAGGCCATAGATGCCATTTTCGAGTCTGCATGTTTGATGTTGGGAAGATGATGTTGGGTTGAAGGCCATAAAAGCCATTATCGAGTTTGCAGATCTGATATGAGAATAGATCTAGTCTGATAGTGTCCCAATAGTCCAGTAGTCATGTAGTGTCCCTATCATCCAGTAGTCCTATAGTGCCCCTATCGTCTGTTCAGTGATATTTGTATGTTTTCTTCTGGATTTTTATCAGAGGATGCTACTTGCTGTCCTCATAATCCGGTAGTGCCTTGATAGTCTCTTCAATAATATTTGTATATTTTCTTCTAGATTTTTATCAGAGGATTACTATTCTCATAGTCTGGTGGTGTCCTCATAGTCTGTTAAGTGATATTTGTACATTCTCTCACACAAGGCTATAGTTTTTAACAAGTTGAAGCATATGACTGAAGGAAAACGATGGCTGGCATTAGTGGCAATAACTTAATGAAACATATATACATATTAAAAAGCGTGAAAATAGGCGCCCATTTTACATAAGTAGGTTGCAGAACCTAATGGTGCCACCAAAAAACACGTAAGGAAATGCATTTTGATAACAACCTTGAAATTGACTATTTGACATCTTCACAGCTTGGCTTTTTTCTTGCCTCCAGATCATGATTGTTATATTCGCAGTCTAAAGACAGCTCGACTTCACA
This sequence comes from Prinsepia uniflora, assembly GCA_032719365.1. Classification (NCBI taxonomy): domain Eukaryota; kingdom Viridiplantae; phylum Streptophyta; class Magnoliopsida; order Rosales; family Rosaceae; genus Prinsepia; species Prinsepia uniflora. Next base: position 50,293,213 of record CM064864.1, read on the forward strand.
CACTTCATTTGAATTAATGAGGTCTTATTTCCTCTTTGAATCCACAAACATGAGATAGTTACATCACATCTCAAACCCTTCTCCTCTTGCAGCAAGCATTTCATCACGAAACTCATCACTTTTCTTGAAATCCTCAATCGCCTTTTTTTTTAGCCTTGATCTCCTTCTTCAGTGCTTCCAACTTGGTAAATCTCTGTTTAGCCGTGAATGTACTATATATGGTTGGAAGCTGTTAACATGTACTGTCATATCATAATAAGGGTTTCAACACATTAATTTCACAAATAAAACCTGCTAAAACTGCCTAAACTATGAGGACATTATCAGACTATCAGGGCACTATCATACTATGGGGACAATATTAGCCTATGAGGACACTATCAGACTACTAGACTATTGAGACACTATTAGGGGAGATCTATTCTCATATCAGATTTTTAGATTCAAAAATTGATTTTATGGCCTTCAACCCAACATCATCTTCCCAACCTCACACTTGCAAATTCATCTTCCTCACTCCCCAATTAGTTTTTGCTTCAGTTTTGGATTATCTAACACATATTTAAACAAATTCATCAAACAAAAAAAAACCGAAAATAATGACTAGGACAAAAATTAGAGATGTTGATGCAAGAAATGGATCAACCTACTCCTGCCTCGCTGAGCTTCCTTCGCGATCCCTCTCAAAATATTGTGGCCTGCACAGGAAGAGGGTAAATGCAAAGGGACACCGGTGTGATGCCGGCCGAACAGTCTCCGATGCTTAAGTCAGTTAAGTAGGAGGGTACTGTTGTAATTTAGACAGCGTGAGGGCAAGATTGTCATTACCTTTTGGAGGGGGATGTCCTTGTATTTATAGTAGCATTGAATGTGTTTGTTGGTGTTTGTCAATGTGGGATAAATGTTGCTGCCTCTAGGAGTTTGACAGGTGTCTTGTGGTGGTCCCGGATAGCATTTATGACTTGTCAGTAAGCCTTGCCGACCAGATTTGGTCTTCCTACGTCGTTCTTGGCTTTGTTGGCGTAATCTGAGACTTGCCTGGGACTGGTGGAGCGGGAACAGGTTAGATTGGTTCGGGCCTTTGACCAGGCCGACCAGTTTAGGTATGAACAGAAGTCCCCCAAGTCGTTGACTGAGGTGGATTGCCTCGGTTGAGGGCTTGTATTGTGATTGTCGGCCTGTTCCGGTGCGTAGTATGCCAGTCCCCAGTCCCCCAAGCCCTTGATGGAGGAGAGAACCGAAAGATGGGAGTTTAAAACTGGCATTGGACGGGTGTAAGTGGGTGGCCGATCGCCCTGGGGGTACCCTGCAGGCCGACCACCTTGGTCGGTCAGCTTGCGCGGGACCTTACACGATGAGGTGACCGATCGGCCTAGGGGGTACCCTGAAGGCCGATCACATGTCACTTGGTGACAAGGTGAAGGATGTCACCTTGGTCGGTCAGCTTGCGCGGGACCTTACACGATGAGGTGACCGATCGGCCTAGGGGGTACCCTGAAGGCCGATCACATGTCACTTGGTGACAAGGTGAAGGATGTCACCTTGGTCGGTCACCTTGCGCGAGACCTTACACGATGAGGTGACCGATCGGCCTAGGGGGTACCCTGAAGGCCGATCACATGTCACTTGGTGACAAGGTGAAGGATATCACCTTGGTCGGTCAGCTTGCGCGGGACCTTACACGATGAGGTGACCGATCGGCCCAGGGGGTACCCTGAAGGCCGATCACATGTCACTTGGTGACAAGGTGAAGGATGTCACCTTGTAGTGCGTTTTAAATGCGCGTGTAAATCGAGGTCACCCTTCCGCTTATCGAGGTCGAAGTGACGATTGGGCTGGCCGACCATGGTAATAACGGCTACTTTTTAACCATGGTTAGAATTGGCTAGTATAAAGGGAGTGGAGCCAAGTTCACTTTTTACTTTTTGCTTCCAAGTGAATTGTGAGTGTTGGTGAGAGAAGTACAAAGGCGATTTCCGGTGAAGCAAGGCGATTTCCGAACAAGGTTCAGGCGGTGCTCACGACGACTTCCAAGCAAAAACACGGTACGTAAATTTTGACCTTGTGATTTGGATTCAAAGTTTGTCTTTTGCAAGAGCATGGGATGAACACATATGCATGTTTGTCCCGTGGTTTCTAGAATCCGATAGGTCGGCCAGTAAAGAGAGTCGCGTTGTTTCCCATTCTTAGGAGGGTTTTTTTTTATATTTGTAGATGGTGTCTGAAGATTCTCAAGGCACGGACGCCCGGTCTGGAAATGCCTTCGAGGATGATTCAACGGCTTCGGCCGCTTCTGACACACGGTTGAGGACGAGTGGATCGGCTTCAACTTCAGGGACATCTCGGCCAGAGGTGAGTCTGAGGTCGCAGACCGAGGAAGATAGGGATCTGGAGGAGGAGCTTGAGAAAGCTTTTGCCCAGATGCCAGACGAGGCTGTTTCGGCCATTGGTGAGGCCGAACGGTTGATCGTTGATGTGGATTCGGTGGGCAGACCGATGTTTTTGAAGGCATACCACTTGTGTCAGGTCGGTCGAGAGAAAAAGAAGCTGTGGGGACAAGCGATCAAGATGCGACATCCATGCCGATGTTGATTGAGATTGACGTGGATGATACAATGAAGTAGGTGACTGTTGCGACGTCCGTGTATCACATTGATCGTCAGCTGAGTACGATCAGATGGGATGATATTCAGGCATACCGAGAGGCATTTCACGAACCCGATTCAGTTGTGATGCGGCTGATTGGGGATAGGGACATGCCGAGTAATCCCCCGGAGCCTTGGACGACATTCCACCCGGATGTCTTCACGCATGGAGTCGTCCTGCCCCTCCATCCTTGGGTGCAAAGGATGGTTGCCCAGGTTGGTGTGGCCATCGGTCAAATCAACCCCAACACCTGGATTGCCCTGACAGGTGTGTACACAGCCTTCAAGTTGGCCGGGAAAGGAGAGCCGTCCTGGGGGCATATAAACTACCTCTACCAGTTTAAAAGGGATAAAACGGGGTGGATATATGTGGAGGCTAGAGATAAGAAGACCCGGGGGCCGTTCATATGGGATATGCCCATTTCTCAAAAGGCCTGGAAGCATCGTTTTGTGTTAGTTTGCGGAGACTAGGAGGGGTCTTACTTAACCGACAAAGATAGGAGAATTCCGAGGAATTATCAGTCAAAAGGTGTGACTAGTGCTAGGTTTTGTAGGTCGGTTAGGGCATGTTTTTTGTTTGTTTGTAGGTCGTGGCTAATGTGTCTTTGTTTTGCAGAAGTGTTCAAGTGTCCCAGCGTGACCGATAAGGAGAAGGCCGATTGTGTTGAATTGTTCGAGAGGCTTGACCGAACAGAAAGGAGTAGGGATTTTTTGAGGTTGCCCCAGAATTTGCTCAAGGTCGGCCTGATATCGAAACTTCGTAAGTATCGAATCATCATACCTTGTGAAAGTGTTGGCTGGCCTTAATAAGTGATTGATTTTATTTTTTTTGTTTGCTGCAGCCACCCAGTGTTCGAATCGAATGGCTAAGATACAAGAGATAATGAAGCAGGCCGAGGATGCGAAGGCCGAGGCTCAGAAAGCTGGGGCGTCGTCCAAAGTGGACTTCAGACAGCCACTGAAGACGAAGTCTACGGCCAGAGTTAAACCGAGGCTGCGGATAGCCGGGGGGTCCAGTCAAGCCGGGGAACAGACGGCAACCGATGTGGATGAAGCGACGCTGGAGCCCCTTGAGCCCTTGTTCTCAAGTCCGCCTGCGTCGGCCGGCGAGAAAATGAAGGGTCGGCTGGGTAGTTCTCCGATGCTTATCCAAATAGATGAGGCGGCCGAAGAGAGGAGGAAGTTCGTGGTCGAGGCTCGCCTCAAGAAGCAGAAGAAACTGGTGGGGAGGCGGGAGGCCAGGGAAGTTGAGGAGCCAGCCGAGAAAAAGCGGCAGAAAAGGCAGGCCGAGGTGGAGACTCTTGAACAGGTGAGGAACATGGTCGTGCCGTCGCAGACCTCCCTGTTGGCTGGCCGACAGATGCCGAAGAAGCTGAAAAGGCCGACGCTGGACTCGTCGATCAAGTCCTATTTTGTCAATGCGGAGGGGGAGCCTGACTTGGTCAGGACGACGGAGGTGGACAACAGCTGGCGGCACCTGAGCACGGCCTTCCAACCCTCGCAGCTCGACTTCATGAACACAGTGGTTTGGGGGTCCCAATATGAGTTGGGGGAGATAGCCGAAGTTCAGCCGAGGGACTTTGCCGACCGTTGTGACAAGACCATGCGGCTTGGCTCTCATGTAAGTTTCTGTTCCGTGGTGCCCCCTTTTTTGGTTATTTTTTTTGTTTTTGTTTTGTTTTTTTTGGGACTAACGTGGCCTGTGATTTGTGCAGTTTCTTGGAGAAGTGTTCTCGACCTTCCGTCATGCCAGCAACCTCAGGCAGCAAGCCTTAGATATGAAGCGGGAAGTGGAAGGAAGAGAGCACGCCTTGGCCGGCAATCAAAAGCTGTTCAACCAAGCGCTCGAGGCCAAGGCGGAGCTGGAGCTGAAAATAAAGGCCCTGGAGGTGGAAACAGCTGCGAGGGCCGAGGAGGCTAGGCGGGTCCAAGCCGAGCTGGAAGAATCCAGGTCAAGGTTGGCTGAGCAGGAGTCGGCCAATGCGAGGCTAGCCGAGCAGTTGATCTCGGCCAAGAAGGTGGGGATAGAAGAATATAAGGCTTCCCAGGAATGTGAGAAGACCTTCATGTAGTTCGGGGCTACCTTGGAGGATGGCTTCTACAAGAAGTTGCTGCTGTCTAACCCGGGGGTCTCCATTGCCTTCCCTTGGCTCAAGTCCCCGCCGAGGGTTGAGGATTACCTGGACGATGATGGGAATCCTCTGCCTGATGATGAGGAGGAGGATCTGGAGTCCGATGAGGCCGACCAAGCTGAGGCCGAGAAGGTGGACGGTCCACATGTTGAAGATGAAGAAACGACCGAGCTGGGTGGCGACGGCCAGTAGTATCGGGCGCATTCTAAATTTCATTGTAATTCGGCTTAGGCCTGTGTAATGTGACCTTAGTTTTAATAAACTGTTTTTTTTTTGTAATTGATGTGTTTGGATTTGAAATAAGCACTAAGTGTGTCGGACTAAGACCGGAAATGATAGGAGCATTAGTCAGTGTATCAGCCAAGGGTGGTTTGGGTAGCATATGGAAGTAAACCAACGAAATTTAACCCATAATTGGAGACTGCAGACTTGGTAAGTCAGCCACTGATGGCCGATGGTATCCGTCAGTTTTGGAACATAAACCGAGAAAGTACGCCTTAGGAAGGTTTGTAATAAAACGTGAATGGATCACCTGATGAATGTTATTCATAGAGCAGTTTGGGTATGCCAGAACATGTTTACAAAAAATGGTCGTGGGCCGTGCGCCTTGCGGCGTTTTACAACAACCTATCTGTAGTAATACTTGAGATGGTCCACGTTCCAGGGATGTGGAAGTGTCTTCCCTTCGGAATTTTGAAGCTCGTAAGTCCCCTCTCGGCAGACTCTTGCCACGGTGTATGGTCCTTCCCAGTTTGGGGCAAAGGTGCATGCTGCCTTGTCCCTGGTGCCATTGTTAACTTTGCGGAGGACCAAGTCCCCTACCCTGAAACTCCTGTGTCGAACCCTCGAGTCGTAGTATCTAGCAACACGCCGCTTGTAGGCCATGTTTTTCAGGTTAGCTTGGTCTCGCCTTTCCTCGAGGAGATCGAGGTTGAGGGCAATCTGCTGATCGTTGGTGTTCGGATCGTACGAGATTACACGGTATGATGTTTCTCCGACCTCCACGGGGATCACGGCCTCTGACCCAAAAGCTAGGGCAAAGGGCGTTTCGTTTGTGGCCGTTTTGTATGAAGTACGATGCGACCAAAGGACGTCGTTGATTATGTCTGCCCATTTGCCCTTGTCTTCGTCCATGTACTTTTTCAGGTTGTACTTGATATTTTTATTCACGGCCTCCACTTGGCCGTTGGACTGGGGGTGTGCAGGGGATGCGAAGAAGAGCTGTATACCGTATGTCTGGCAGAATGCTTTGAAGCGATTGCAGTCAAACTGTTTCCCGTTATCGGTCACGATGGTGTGTGGGATCCCGAAGCGGCAAATGATGTTCTGGTATGTGAATGACTCGATCTGCGCTGCTGTGATGGACGCGAGGGTCTTCGCCTCCGCCCATTTGGTAAAATAGTCTACTGCCACCACAGCGAAGTTTACCCTGCCCTTGCCCGTAGGCATTGGCCCGATAAGGTCGAGTCCCCACTGTGAGAATGGCCATGGGCTCATCATGGAAGTGAGGGGTTCAGCTGGCAAGTGAGGGATCTGGGCGTGCCGCTGACACCTGTCGCATTGCTGTGTGAGAGCAGTGGCATCTGCGAGCATTGTTGGCCAAAAGTATCCCTGGCGGAATGCCTTGTGTGCCAAAGTGCGTGCGCCCAAATGGTCTCCGCATATGCCTTCGTGCATTTCTCGGAGAACGTAGTCTCCTTGTTCCGGCGTGAGGCACTTTAGCAGCGGGGTGGTGAATCCTCGCTTATACAGATGATCGTGCTGAATGGTGTAGCGAGTGGCCTGCCACCTGATTTTCTTGGCCTCCAACCTGTTCTCTGGGAGAGAGCCATCCTGTAGGTAGGCCCTGATGAGGTCCATCCATGTCGGGCTGGTGTTGATGGTGTATACAGGGTTCGGTCTGGTGCTAGGCCTGTGTTGGACTTCGACCAAAACTTGTCTCTCTTTATTGTCATCAAGTGAGGATGCCAGTCGAGCCAGGGCATCGGCATGGCCGTTTTCCGATCGTTGGATCTTTGCAACCTGAAAGTTTGTGAACGACCCAAGTAGTTGCCTGGCGAGGGCCAAGTAGAGAGTCATGGACGCGTCCTTGGCCTCGAAATTGTCGTTGATCTGGCTGACGACCAGTTGGGAGTCGCTGAAAATGCGTAGTTGCTGGGCCTCCATGTCTCTGGCGAGATGCAGGCCAGCCAGTAGAGCCTCGTATTCTGCCTCGTTGTTGGATGCTCGGAAGCTGAACCTTAGAGCGTACTCTAGCTTGACTTGGTCGGGGGAGGTAAGTACTAAGCCTGCCCCCGATCCGTTGTGGCAGGCTGAACCGTCGACGTACAGCGTCCAACAGGGCCGTGTGGGGTCGATGCTAGAGGTAGATGGTCCTTCTCCTTCCCTGGCGGGAAGATCCTGCCTGCTGGTATCCTCAGGCGGCATGCACTGGGTGGGTTGGTAAGAGTAGTCGGCGACGAAATCAGTCACTGCTTGTCCCTTCTCGGCAGTCTTTGCCACATAGTTAATGTCGAACTCGCTGAGCTCAATTGCCCACTTAATTAATCTGCCCGAGATGTCGGGTTTCTGGAGGACCTGCCGTAGAGGTTTATTAGTGACGACCTTGATTTCGTGTGCCTGAAAGTACGGGCGCAGTCGCCGTGCTGTAACTACCAGTGCAAGTGCCAGCTTCTCTAAGTCGGGGTATCTTGTTTCTGCATCCTGCAGAGCCTTGCTGACGTAGTAGACTGGGTTCTCGGCACTGGCCCTCCGGGTGACGAGGACTGAGCTCATTGAGGAGGTGGATACTGATAGGTAAAGGAAAAGGTGTTCCCCCATCTCTGGTCGGGTTAAGAACGGTGTGCTGCTCATGTACCGCTTGAGCTCTATGAATGCCTTGCTGCACTCGTCCGTCCAATTGATTCTTTTTCCCTTGCTTTTTAGTGCCTTAAAGAAGGGAGTGCACTTATCCGTCGCCTTGGATATGAATCTTGTGAGGGCCGCATAGGACCATGCAAACACTTCAGCGTTGTCCTGGAGGAACTGGATGAGTTCGGAGCGGATGTCGGGCCTGAGTTTCGAGCCGATTCGAACCTGGCGGTCCCCGTGTTTAATGGAAAGAGGGATTGTCTCTGTCTCTTCCACCGGCTCCGCATGGGGCGTGTGACGCATGGGGCGTGTGAGGCAAGTCGCGGGGGTCTTCCGGGGGGCTGTCCCTGAGCTTTTCTATGTATCCTGCTTCCACAGGGTCGTCCCCGAGTGCCGATTCAGTGACCGTGAGGGTCTCTGTTGTCTCGGTCGGCCTCTGGTTGGTTTTAGTGAGAGAGGTGGCATAACACGTCCGGGCTGAGAGCTGGTCTCCCTGTACCTGACCCGGTCCCAAAGGTGTTGGGAATTTCATAAGCAGGAGGTGGGTGGATACGATGGCTCGTATCTGGTTGAGCAGGCCCCGACCAAGAATCGCGTTGTAAGCTGTTGGACAATCGACTACAAGGAAAGTAGTCAGTGTGGTGGTGGTGAGGGGCTCGGAGCCCATGGTGATTGGTAGAGTGATAATCCCCTTGGGGAGGACAGAATCTCCCGAAAAACCAAGAGGTGGCGTGACCTTGCGGTCCAACTCTTTCTCGTTCAAACCCATTCTTTGAAAAGCATCCCAAAAAAGTACGTTGACCGAACTGCCGGTATCGACGAGAATGCGGCCTAAGTCGCAGTTTGATATTAGCGCCCGGACGATCAGGGGGTCGTCATGGGGAAAAACGATGCCCCGCTCCTCCTCCTCAGAGAAGCTGATAGGTTTCCATCCGGCCTTTGCAATTTTGCCGGGTCGGCTGGCGCCGATGCTGAGTACCTGGCTGGATTGCGAAGCCCTGTTGAAACCCTTCCTAGCCCGGTTTGAGGTGATGGGGGAAGATAAGGTCGGGCCTCCACTGATGGTATTGATCTGAAGGCGCGCCAAGGCGGCCTGTGCTCGGGTCAGAAATTGATCGAGTCTGCCATCGCGGACTAGCTGTTCAACTATGTCCTTGAAGGCGATGCATTCTTCAATGGTATGCCCATTGTACTTGTGGTACTGGCAAAATGCCTCCTTGTTGATGACAGGTCGGTAGTTTGGGTTTCTTGGCTTGGGCTTCGGGATCATCTCCTCCAAACTCAGTAGGACATTGTCGAGTGTCGTGTTTAGAACCGTGTACGTCTCGAACCGGCGCCTGGGGCCTGCGCCCTTTGCTACTAATCCTCTGCCCTCCTAGGGGTTCCCACGGTGAAAGTCGCGGTCGTTGCGACCTGAACGTCCCCGCTTCTCCTGATTGCGAGAGTCAAAATGAAGCTTCCTCTTCCCGGTCTCGGAGCGACTGTCGTCGTGACTATGGGAGTTTGGTTGAGCTCTTCCCGAGCTTGTGGTTGGGGGGGTTGGGCTGAGTGACTCTGCTCTCCTTCGGAGGAGTGTGGAAGAACTCGGCCTTCGCATGGATGCTGGCCCTCCTCATAAGTTCGGCGTAGCTTCCCCACTCTTCCGTATGGGCCGCGTATTTGAAAGGAGACTCTTTGAGACCACTCCGAAAGGCATTGAATGCGGCCTTGTCGTCTGTATCCTGGCAGCAGGAGTACTCTAAACTAAACCTTGCGACATATTTTTGGAGGGTCTCGTCCTCCCTCTGCCTGATGGAGAACAGATCGTCCGTGGATACGAGCCTGATAGTTTGGATCATAAATTGACTTAAGAACGTAGAATGTAGATCCTCAAGGGAATCGATTGTGTCTGGCGGCAGACGGTAGAACCAGTTCAGGGCCGCATCGGTGAGGGTGGAGCTGAAAATGAGGCACTGTTCATCTTCCGAGGCATCGCGGTATGCCAAGGCAGAAGTGTAGTTGTTCCAGTGGGGTGTTGGGGTCTCCTTTCCCAGTTACAGGGCAATCTTGAAGGGCTTGACTCCAGTTCTGTGACGGGAGCGGAGGAGTCTTTCTGAGAAAGGGCCAGGGTTGGCCTTCTTCAAGGCTGGCGCCTTGCTCCTATCTTCCTTTGCCTCCAAGGCGCGCACTCTTTTCAGGAGGGCCTCAATCTCTGCGCTCTGATCGCTGGGCAGTTGGGTAGAAGTCTCATTCGACCGTCGCCCCTTGTCCTGGCGGACCCTTGCTTCTCTGCCTTGGGAGTAACTACCGGCCGTTGAGTTCTGTCTCGTCCGGACGCCTCTCGTGAGTGGGTTTCGTTCTTCCTGGTTGTCTGGCAACCTCTGTCCCTCGGCCCGTGCTCCGGGTGTTCCGTGGCGACCTGGCGGTTGGTTGAGCCGTGATGCCGAACTGACGAGGCCCTTTCATCTGACGTTTCGTAGGAGAGCCTAGCTGGTACGACTTGGCGTTCTTCAGCAGCGGTCGGGCATCCCGGTAGATCTTGGTTCCTGAGGGTCCTGCTCCCGTCGGTTGGATGAGGAAGCAGCCGGAAGAAGCAGGGTTCGGCCTTTGCTGTCTTCTGTCCTGGTCCGGTCTCTCAACTACCATGTGCGCAGCACGCGGCATGTCTGCCTGTCTCTCCTCGGCCTGCAAGAGGTCAGCCAGTTCTTTCCCGGTTGGCCCTCGCGCTGGGACATCCTCACGAGGGCAACCGTGTTTTGCGTACTGTTCCGTTAGGAGTTGGTTCTTCGCGTCGATTTTGGCATTGTGGGCCTTCAGCGCGGCCACCTCGCGCATCAAGTCGTCCAGAGTCTGCCGGTAGGCATTTGGGACGCTCCCCGGTTGTGTTTCCCCTAGTGAAGGGGGTGTGATTGAGCTCTCCTTCGTCCGTTCGTCTCGACATGACCTTTGGCAAGATTCGGGACTGCTGATCTGGTGAGAGAGCGTGGGCTGTTGTTTCAGGTTCCCACAGACGGCGCCAATCTGTTGATGCAAGAAATGGATCAACCTACTCCTGCCTCGCTGAGCTTCCTTCGCGATCCCTCTCGAAATATTGTGGCCTGCACAGGAAGAGGGTAAATGCAAAGGGACACCGGTGTGATGCCGGTCGAACAGTCTCTGATGCTTAAGTCAGTTAAGTAGGAGGGTACTGTTGTAATTTAGACAGCGTGAGGGCAAGATTGTCATTACCTTTTGGAGGGGGATGTCCTTGTATTTATAGTAGCATTGAATGTGTTTGTTGGTGTTTGTCAATGTGGGATAAATGTTGCTGCCTCTAGGAGTTTGACAGGTGTCTTGTGGTGGTCCCGGATAGCATTTATGACTTGTCAGTAAGCCTTGCCGACCAGATTTGGTCTTCCTACGTCGTTCTTGGCTTTGTTGGCGTAATCTGAGACTTGCCTGGGACTGGTGGAGCGGGAACAGGTTAGATTGGTTCGGGCCTTTGATCCAGGCCGACCAGTTTAGGTATGAACAAGAGACATAGAAAAATGAGGATGAGCTAACTGGTTCAAATCGTGAGTGTGGTTGATGATAAACGAGAGCGATAAGGAAGAAGCAATGGAAGAGAAGAAGTCGAGAAGTACCAATGATAGAGGGAGGATTTCGTTTTTCGTAGGTAGTTGGGTCTTCGCGATGAGGAAGAAGTAATGGAGGAGAAAAAGGTAGTCATGATTTGGGGTTTAGGGTTTCTTCTTTGTGGAGTATTCAACTGAATAAGTTATTAACTATTAGGTTACTATAATACATATAGTGTGTAGTTTTGTAAAACATTTTGAAGGCCCCTATTTGTTAATAAGTTTACCATCCATTTCCATCAATTTCCCAATATTTTTAGTTAGGACACATACCCGAAAATATAATAGTCCTTAGGATTTGGATCACACTCCTAGGTTCCATAAACGAGATGGTAAGATTCCTCCTCTGATGAAGATAGGTTCCTTGGGTTTCATTACTCGAGTCCCTTTATCTGATCAAATCTCAGCTTTACCTTGTATAGAGGTCCTAAGAGAAAATAAGAGAGAAAAAGAAGAGAAGAAATATTAGGCTTGGGAGATCCATGTGTCATATGTTGTTTGGTGCCTAAGAAAGTGTTTATAAAAAATATGAAGTTTAGAGAAAAAGAATATTGTAGGAGAAAAGCTATAGAGTTTTCTTAGACATGGAGAGAGAGAGAGAGAGAGAAAAAAAAAAAAAAAACTTTGCTTAATTGAAGTCCCCTTTTGGGGTAAAGGGTGGAGTGTTTATAGAAAAATAGGTTGAATCCTCATGCATAGTCGGCCAGTCATGGCCACCCATTTGTGAGCAAATGCCCGCTCAATTAGATTATTGTGTTAATCTTGTCCCATGCATGGATTCACCAGAAAGGTGACACGTAACGCCCTAAGCTAGCAACGAGGGCATTGGAAACTAGGAATTCTCTACCCAAAGGCACTCTAGTCGACGTTAGATAGGACTTCGACTGCGGATTTCTCCACCAAGGGATAAACGTCATGTGTACTCTAACTAACTGAGTCAAGATGAGTCTCTAACTCAAGTAGTGACATTGCTCAACCGGGTCTATTCAGAGAAGGTCGGCTATATTGGTCTCTCACCTGAGCGGGTAAGCTACACAAGGAGATGGGTGTACCCTTCCAGCTTGACTCAAGCGTGTATGCTCTTGGTGGGCCCTAGTTCTAGGGGCCCATAATGCGTGAATTCAGGGATTCTCTAGCATGGCCTTTAAGACGGTTTTGTCATGTACCGTTTGATAGATTCAGCTCAGCGTACTAAGGCTATCAACATAAGAAATAGTTAGGCTCATGAAGACATGAATTTCATTGACAATATTGTTCGTAGGCAGACCGGTGACTATGGTCGACATTTTGATGGTAACCAAGAAAGAAAACACTGAAAAGGCAAACTTTTCAAACAAATTTGATATTAAGATCAATTGAATTATTATGATTTATTTATTATAATTTTACAACAATGACAGTAAGTCTGTAGACTCAAAGATAATCGGTGAAACTCTACAAAAAAGAAAAATCTTTAAAATGGAAACAGTAATGGTCTTTTGAATAAGAAAAAAATGTAGGGAAGAACCATGTAATAGTGGTACAACCCATCTCTCAAACAGGATATCAAATTTTAGATGTACCGATTACGCCTAATCATCCCTTGCTTCAGGCTCGTTTAGTGAGTTATTAGGTTACATGTCGTTAAAGCCTAACATCTTTTAGACCCAAATATGTAGAGAAGCTCACTTTTGGTTTTTCTTGACTTTGTTACATTGTGGCCTAATGACAGGACCTGTACCGGTCCTACTTTTTTCTGACAACCTCTTGTCAGATAAGGGATTATCCTTTAAGCACATTAAATCCACTTCACGAGAATACCACCCACATCCGACCCTCTTCTCGGAAAGTGGTGGAATTACTAATGCAACCTTGACTTATATGTCAAAACATCTCAATTACTATAGGTCCTTCAAATTCGTATAACTTTTTAAATCATTTTGAATCCACAATTCACACCTTACCATTTAGTTTATGGGAATTCACTAACACCTATTAAGCCCACAACAAATTAATATTATAACAATTAATTGTATAGGTATATGATTAATATACCTAATTGGAATTTCTAATTCTTCCATAAAGGAGATTTATATATGATTAATCTTTAATCACCTTTTAGGCTTACCCCAACACATCATTACATTAGTACAATAAACCAGCAATTTCTATAATTAAAAATCATTTAAAGAGTAATTAAAGAATACCTAAATTATTAAGAAATTATATTTGATAGTTAGTAATATAGGCAAACGATATCCAAAGATTTAAAATTTATATATTAAAACTCAGAAAAATAAAATAAAAAAATTTCATGTTGATCGGATGGCCATCAAAGGCTGCATGCGCCGCCACGCGCGTCAATGACTCCCTGCGCGTGGAACCCACGCACGTTGAACAGTGTCATTGACACGACCCATCCCAATCCCCCCGGGATTACCATGGAATGTGTCATGCTCCCGTCTGACAAGAGGTGTCAAACGAGGGATAACCTGTTGCCACTGCCCAACCGGGCTTCTAGAGTGCGTAAGGATCGATGGAGGAGGTGTATGATGTCCCAGTCTCTACTGCAGTCGCATCCGGGATCAACCTAAAGGGCATTAAAAACAAAAGCTGTGAGTGGACGAAAATAAACAAGTCTGTTAAAAACGTTTATAAGACATTTATGCCCCTCAGTAAAACCATATGCATGCGCCAAAAAACCAATGATCACACATTTATTTAGAAATAACCATTAGGGCCTTAGCCCGGAAACCAAAGCATAGTTTCAATTTCCAAAAGTCAATCCAAGAGTTATTTCATAAATCCAGTAATATGAACCATAAGGCATATAATATAAACCATAACCATAATTTTAGCCACTGTACTATACACTCCAATTCGACATCCCTGATGTCTGACGTCCCTGACATCAATAAGGTCACAATCACAAGGCTACGCGTGCCACTCGGGTCTCAATTTCCGAGTTCAATCCCCGAACCCCGTTCGGGTACAGCATCCCCGATCCACATGTTAACTGGGCCCCTGACTCGATTTCATAGTTCAACTGGGCCCCTGGCCCGATTTTACATCATTCAAGTTCGTAACCGTTTCATGAAATCATATCCAATCACATTTATGGAAATCGGTGCAAATCCAGAAAACCTCGGTTTACGTGCAAATACGTAATTCACCTCGAAATACGTGAAATCATTTTAAATTCACCGATATCCAAAGTAAATCATTTAATCATAGTTATAACAATCATAAAACAGTTATGCATGCATCGAATTTATGAAACCAATGTCCACTCACAGACCGTTTAACCGAGCGCCTCGATACGCGTGCCATAGGCCTTCCTGGGCCACACCATTATCACCGGGACTTCCAATCCTGTCCAAATCACATTAGAGGATTACTAACCTCATCATTAACATCCTATTCAAGTCCCGTAATTTTCCCGAATTTTTAAGTATTTTTAAACTGGATTTAAAACCTTCGGACATCCCGAACAATATCGAAACGGGATCCGATCGACACGAAACCAACGCCAAAATGTTCGTTATATTGTATAGGACAAAAGTCATGTTGGAAGTTTCCCAAAATTACCTCACACGCGCCCCCACGCGCCGGTTGAACTCCCTGCGCGTGAAACCCACGCGCCGGGTACTGTTCATCATCGTCCAACCCGTATCACTGTAAAACGGGCCACCGTGACCCGCGGGCCAACCCGACTGGTTCTCGGTCATTTCTCCATCATTTTGGACGGGGTTTTCACCTACAAAATCGTCTGAGTTCAACCAACAGTTCTGTGGAATCAAAAACCAGAAGTAACGTAAAGAATCTTTGACAGGACCCGTCCCAATCCCACTGGGACCACCCCGGGGACGTGACCCGCTCCCGTCTGACAATGACTCTAAACATACCAAAAGTACCCTTAAATAAAAACCGAAGACTCACATAGATAGATAACGTACAAACACAGTGTTTAAAGTGATACTGTCAGACAAGGGAAAGTAAAATACAACATGTGAGCACACTAGTCAGAGTACATTTATTCGGTGCTCAACCTACCCACAAGTGGGTGTACAGGTGCACAGCTAGGCAAACTAAACCTCTTCCTCCTCCTCCGGATCCTCCTCCTCTATTGCCGTGTCAGGGTCTGGAGGGGTCAGTAAAACAAGGGTGAGTGGGCCAAAAATAACAGTTTCGAAATCAATTTAATAATAAAATAATCATAAGGTTTTACCCCTCCGTTTTCCAAATCTTGCATGCAGTGAAAACATAATATTATAATGAAATCATAACAAATGAACCACAATAATAATCGTAAGGTGAAACTAACATATCAGTGCACTGTAAAACCCAACCCAAATGATGTCACGGTTCTAAGGCTACGCGTTGCCACTCAGGGTCTCACACCCGAGACTCTCTAGGTACATCAGCTCCCGGTATCCCGGTCACTGCCCGAGGTATATGAACATGCCTTCCTGAGAGTAAGCAGCCCAACGGGGGTCAACTCCACTCAGTCAGAGCCCCGTGACTACTCCAGGGTCCACCCAAGGCCAACGACCCTCCCTGGAGGAGACAATATACACAGGTAGGAAAGTACAGTACAATAACAGTATAGTTTACCCTATGTCCCCCGGACATCCCAAACAAAATCCACATATAATCCAGACGGGTCTCATGCCCAAAACATTGTAATAACATATATAAGCAGTTTATAAGACTCATCAGTGGAAATAGTAAAACAGTTTATGCATGCAAGCCTTTTATAAATCAAACAGCCCACTCACACTCGGTCCTTGCTGCTCAACGATCTCTATAAACCTGTATTATTATTCCTGAGGGTTACTTAAGGACCCTATAATATCAATACCAAGACCCTAGAACAGATCCGCCTCAAAAACGCATCCCGGGCACTAGTCCCGGTGCTTCAAACCCCATTTTGGCTAACAAAACGATCTCCGATCGACACGAAACCACCTCCATTGGATCCGTATCGTCGAAACCTTGAAAATGGTACCGGCCCCACCAAAATCACTGTTCACACGCGCCCCCCACGTGCCTGGTCAACGCGTGGGTCAACGCTGCTACAGTACCGCTGACGTCAGCAGTGACGTCATGCTGACGTCAGCATGACGTCATCACTGACACTTGTCAGGTGACACGTGGCACGTTCTGATTGGTCCCTGGTCTGACAACATCTGACAGGATGACGTCATCATGACGTCAGGAGTGACGTCAGCATGATGACGTCATCAGTGCTACAGTACCGGGTCGCCGTCGACCCACGGTTTGACCCGATTCCACCGCACGATTCCGGCCACCATTTTCGACGGGGTTGATCCCTATGGGTTCGTCTAGGTCTGTCCTATGGTTCTGTGACCTCAAAATAAGAATAAAGTGGGAAGAAACTCACCAGAATGTCTCTGAAACTCACGGTCACGGTCCGGTCGTCGTCCCCGGCGATCCACGGCGTCTCCGTCGTCCAACCCGGTCCCAAACGACTCGTCTCCCACCCTAGGACATGTCTATCACCTAACAATCAATTTCTAACCATTAAAAACGGTCGGGTCGAACAGGGAATGAAAACGGGCTTGTCGGGTTTTGGGTCTTACCGCTGCCGTCACGCCGCCGTAGCCCTCGTCGTCGTCCAGTTAAGCTCCTAGGATCCCCACGGTGCAGACTGGAGCTCCTCCCGCGTCGAGGTGCGATGGTTATCGAGGTTTGCTTCTTGGACCCGTTTCCTTGAGGTTTTCGGGTCTGAGTTTGCACGGCGGTTTCGGGGCTGGGAAGTGGGGTGGTGGCTGCCGGTGATGCTCGGTGATGGTTAGTGGATGTTGGTGATGCAGCTGGTGATCGGGTGGTGGTGTGAGAGGCGTGGGTTTGTGTGTGTGGATGGAGAGAAAATGGGAAGAAGAAGCACGGGTTAGGGGGCTGAATGTGTTTGTGTGTGTTTGAGAGAAAACAGGGAGGTGAGATCGTGCATGAAGCAGAAAAAGCAGAGGAAATGGAAGGCTAGGATGCATTTGCGCAGAAGATCCAACGGCTGGGATTAAATGGAGGGAAATTAAATGGTTATAATATAGTTAAATAGTGTAAGGTTGCTTTATTGGAATAGTGTGGCCTTGGATGGGTGACACTTGTCACCAATCCATCGGTTTGATTTAAATATTAGGTTGACACGGATTCCCGTAATAAATTAATATTTTATTCCGTTGTTCTCGGTTCGTAAATTCCGCTAAAACGCTTCCTTGACCATAACTTCTTCATACGAACTCCGATTTCGGCGTGCCGCCTGTCTACGGATTCGTGACGTCCCGA
The DNA here is from genome assembly GCA_032719365.1 of Prinsepia uniflora. Lineage (NCBI taxonomy): Eukaryota > Viridiplantae > Streptophyta > Magnoliopsida > Rosales > Rosaceae > Prinsepia > Prinsepia uniflora. Next base: position 50,310,721 of record CM064864.1, read on the forward strand.
TCTACGTCATAGTCATGGGTCAAAGTCCAAATTATTTCCCGAGAAAAAGTCAAAGTTTTCCCCCCAAGGGTAAAACAGTCTTTTTACATTAAAATATTATTATTTTGGTTCGGGTCGTTACAACCTACCCTCCTTACAGAAATTTCGTCCTCGAAATTTACTCAAACAAGTATGGGTACTGCCCTCTCATCAATTCCTCGGGTTCCCATGTCGCTTCCTCCACCTCGTGGTTCCGCCATAGTACTTTAACCAAAGAAATCGTCTTGTTCCTTAAAACCTTTTCCTTCCTATCCAGAATCTGCACTGGCCGTTCCTCGAAACTCAAATCGGTCATCAGTTCCAGTGGTTGCTCTGGCAGTGCATGAGAGTCATCCCGAAGATACTTCCGTAGCATCGATACATGAAATACGTCATGTACTCGGGAAAGCTCCGAAGGTAGTGCTAAACGGTAAGCCACCGGACCAATCCTCTCGACAATCTCATATGGTCCGATATAACGGGGACTCAATCTCCCACGTCGTCCAAATCGAAGAATCCCTTTCCACGGCGATAACTTTAAAAAGACAAAGTCACCAACCTCGAACTCTAAATCTCGGATCCGTCGATCCGCATAGCTTTTCTGACGATCCTGGGCCGCCTTCAATCTCTCCCGAATAACCCGAACTGTCTCCTGGGTCATATCCATCAGATCCGGCCCCACTGCAGTTCTTTCTCCGATCTCCATCCAGCATACCGGTGTTCTGCACTGTCGACCATATAGTGCCTCATAGGGTGCCATCCCTATACTCGCATGGTAGCTGTTATTGTAGGCAAACTCCATCAATGGCAATCGATCAGCCCACGAATCCTGGAATTGCAATACACAAGCGCTCATCATGTCTTCGAGAGTTTGTATTGTCCTTTCAGACTGTCCGTCGGTTTGTGGGTGGAATGTCGTACTGAAGTGCAATTTCGTACCCAAAGTAGTCTGTAGACTCCTCCAAAACCTGGATGTGAAACGCGGATCCCGATCCGACACAATCGACTCTGGGGTACCGTGTAGTCGGATGATCTCATTAATGAATAGCTGGCCAAACGGTTTAGCTTGTACGTCTCACGTACAGGCAGAAAATGTGCTGATTTAGTCAACCGGTCCACTATTACCCAGACTCCATCAACTCCACTCCTTGTCTTCGGTAACTTGAAGACAAAGTCCATTGTAATATGATCCCACTTCCATTGTGGAATTGGAAGTGGCTGCATAGCCCCATACGGACGCTGCCGTTCTGCTTTGACCTGCTGACAAATCAAACATTTGCTGACAAACTCAGCTATCTCCCTCTTCATCCCTGGCCACCAATAATAGTCCCAGAGGGTACGGTACATCTTTGTCCCTCCTGGATGCATAGCATAGGCCGAACTGTGGGCCTCGTCTAAAATCTCTCTCCTCAACTCTGGTACCGCAGGTACACACAATCTCCCAAGCTTTACTAATGCTCCATCGCCCCTGACGGAGAAATCTTGTCTCTGTCCGGATTCAACCTCGTTCCTGTAATCACAAAGTATCTGGTCCTGTAGTTGAGCCTCGATGATCCTGTCGACCAACACGGGTCGCACATGAAAGCTAGCCAACAAGGCTCCCTGATCGTCCATCCCTAACATAACTCCGCTCTTCCGGAGTTCCACTAGCAAAGGAAGATACACCAATCTCAAATGCGCAACTGATCACGCCGACTTCCTGCTAAGTGCATCAGCTACAACATTTGCCTTGCCAGGATGGTACTCGATCGTACAGTCATAATCCTTCAACAACTCCAACCATCTCCGCTGTCTCATGTTGAGTTCCTTTTGTGTGAACAAATGTTTAAGACTCTGGTGATCGGTGAATATTCGGCATGTCACACCGAACAAATGATGTCTCCAGATCTTTAGAGCATGAACCACCGCTGCCAATTCCAAATCATGAGTAGGGTAGTTCAACTCGTGCGTCTTCAGCTGCCGGGATGCGTAAGCAATCACTTTTCCATTCTGCATCAATACACAACCCAAACCCTGCAGCGATGCATCACTATATACCACGAACTCTCCACTGCTGTCTGGTAATGCAAGGACAGGTGCAGTGGTTAATCGGCACTTTAATTCCTGAAAACTCTGTTCACACTGATCGTCCCATACAAACTTCACCCCTTTCCGGGTTAACCGAGTCAATGGTGCGGCAATCTGGGAGAAACCCTCTACGAACCTCCGATAGTAGCCTGCTAACCCAACAAAACTTCGCACTTCCGTCACCGTGGTCGGTCTTGGCCAATTTGTCACAGCCTCCGTTTTCTGAGGATCCACACTTATCCCCTCGGGTGATATAATGTGACCTAAGAATCCAATACTATTTAGCCAAAACTGACACTTTCTTAACTTAGCATACAGCTGCTCCTGTCGTAGTTTACCCAATACCCTTCGTAAGTGCTCCTCATGAGCCCTGACACTCCTGGAATACACCAAGATGTCGTCGATAAACACGATCACAAATTTATCCAAGTTTGCTCGAAAGACTCGATTCATCAAGTCCATGAATGCAGCTGGTGCATTCGTCAATCCAAAGGGCATCACCAAGAACTCATAATGCCCATACCTCGTTCGAAAAGCTGTTTTCTGAACATCCCCCTCGGCTATTCTCAGTTGATGGTATCCTGACCTCAGATCTATCTTGGAGAAATATCGCGCTCCTCGTAACTGATCGAACAAATCATCGATCCTGGGTAAGGGATACTGGTTCCTTACCGTAGCCTTGTTCAACTGCCGATAATCCACACACAACCGTAAACTACCCTCCTTCTTTTTCACAAATAAGACCGGTGCTCCCCATGGTGATGTACTGGGTCGGATAAACCCTAGATCCACCAATTCCTGTAATTGGATTTTCAATTCCCGTAGCTCCGCCGGTGCCATACGATACGGTGCTTGTGAAATTGGTCGAGTCCCGGGGAGTAACTCGATCGTAAAGTCGATCTCCCTGGGTGGTGGTAATCCAGGTAAATCTCCTGGAAAGACATCAGGAAATTCCCGCACAATCGGAATATCCTCAATACGCAAAGATTCATCCGTAGACTCTACCACATAAGCAAGATAACCCTGACACCCCTTCTGTAAGATTTTAGTAGCTGTGAGTGCAGATATTACCTTGGGTGATGCGTCTCCACACTCTCCCTGAAATATTACTTCCGGTAATCCCGGACCTCTCAAAGTCAACCGCATGTTACCACAGTCGATGAGTGAATTGTACTCCGACAACCAATCAACTCCAAGTATCACATCGAAATCGTGAACATTCATCAGGATTAAGTCTGCCAGAAATTCGACTCCCTCAATCTCCACAGGACAAGCTCGTATCTCCTGGTTCACCCGGTAGGTCACACCCATCGGTGTCCCCACTCCCATCTCATGCTCAAGTGCGGTCACCTCACGGCCCAACAGACTCGCACAACGCGGTGAAATAAAAGAATGAGTTGCCCCCGAATCCATCAATGCACGAACAACCATGCCATAAATATGTACAGTACCTGTCAACACTCCCGGAATGGATCTGGCCTGCTGCTGGGTAACAGCATAAACACGAGCCATAGACTCCGCAGGTCGTCCCCGTCCTCTAGCCCCTCGATCACGGCCACGCACAACACCTCGTGTCCGGCTGCTGTCAGTCTGGGATGCTGTGCTCTGCGCTGGCGCAGTACTGCCGCGAATCAGTGGACACTCAGAAGCATAATGCCCCGGCTCCCCACAAGCGAAGCATGTGACCTCCCTAGGTCGACCCGAGTATCCTCCCGGTGAGATGCTCATCGGTGAGTAAGACCGCTGCCAAGCTCCAGAACGCTGTCCAGACCTCTGAGGACTCCTGAACTGACCAGAACGTCCTCGGCTGCCAGAAGACGAAGATCCACCAGAATGTCCTCCCTTCGAGCCATGACGGCCCGAAAATCCCAAGTGTGGGCGATCACGTCGCCGAGTCTCCCCCTCAGCTCGCTGACGAGCCAGGATACTGTTCTCAACCCTGGTCGCCGCATCAGTCAGATCCCTCATGGAAGCAAAGGGTGTTGCAGTCACCATCGCCTGAATCTCAGGTCGCAAGCCCCACTCAAATCTGCGACATCGGTCTGCCTCGGTGATCACGAAGTTCTCAGCAAAGCGAGACAACATCAGGAAGGTCTCCTCGTACTCTGCTACAGTCTGATCCCCCTGCCGGAGTTGCAGAAACTCCGCCTCACGGGCATTGCGAAACGACCGTGGATAGAACTGGTTGAGAAACCGCTCTCGGAAGGTCTCCCATGGAATGGTGTGAACAGTCCAGCCGGCCAAAACAAGGTTGTGCCACCATCGGTAGGCGCTCCCATCCAGTAGGAAAGTCGCCAGTACGACACGCTCCTCCGGAGGACAGTGCATGACCTCGAAAATCCTCTCCCAGCGGTCAATCCACTGGTGTGCTTCCTCAGGGTCGGGTCCCCCACTGAAGTGCGTAGCACCCAGGCGCTGAGCCCGCTCAATGCTCGCAGTGTCTCCATTTCCTCCATTGCCCTCGTCAACACGTGCACGGGGTTCACGTCGGGGAGGCATATCCAACTGTGAAGAGGCAAACAGGTTAAAAGACATCGAAAGCGACCATGTACAAAGTACAAACCGCTAACCTAGTACTCTGACCACTAATCCTAATGCTCTGATACCAAGCTGACAGGACCCGTCCCAATCCCACTGGGACCACCCGGGGACGTGACCCGCTCCCGTCTGACAATGACTCTAAACATACCAAAAGTACCCTTAAATAAAAACCGAAGACTCACATAGATAGATAACGTACAAACACAGTGTTTAAAGTGATACTGTCAGACAAGGGAAAGTAAAATACAACATGTGAGCACACTAGTCAGAGTACATTTATTCGGTGCTCAACCTACCCACAAGTGGGTGTACAGGTGCACAGCTAGGCAAACTAAACCTCTTCCTCCTCCTCCGGATCCTCCTCCTCTATTGCCGTGTCAGGGTCTGGAGGGGTCAGTAAAACAAGGGTGAGTGGGCCAAAAATAACAGTTTCGAAATCAATTTAATAATAAAATAATCATAAGGTTTTACCCCTCCGTTTTCCAAATCTTGCATGCAGTGAAAACATAATATTATAATGAAATCATAACAAATGAACCACAATAATAATCGTAAGGTGAAACTAACATATCAGTGCACTGTAAAACCCAACCCAAATGATGTCACGGTTCTAAGGCTACGCGTTGCCACTCAGGGTCTCACACCCGAGACTCTCTAGGTACATCAGCTCCCGGTATCCCGGTCACTGCCCGAGGTATATGAACATGCCTTCCTGAGAGTAAGCAGCCCAACGGGGGTCAACTCCACTCAGTCAGAGCCCCGTGACTACTCCAGGGTCCACCCAGGCCAACGACCCTCCCTGGAGGAGACAATATACACAGGTAGGAAAGTACAGTACAATAACAGTATAGTTTACCCTATGTCCCCCGGACATCCCAAACAAAATCCACATATAATCCAGACGGGTCTCATGCCCAAAACATTGTAATAACATATATAAGCAGTTTATAAGACTCATCAGTGGAAATAGTAAAACAGTTTATGCATGCAAGCCTTTTATAAATCAAACAGCCCACTCACACTCGGTCCTTGCTGCTCAACGATCTCTATAAACCTGTATTATTATTCCTGAGGGTTACTTAAGGACCCTATAATATCAATACCAAGACCCTAGAACAGATCCGCCTCAAAAACGCATCCCGGGCACTAATCCCGGTGCTTCAAACCCCATTTTGGCTAACAAAACGATCTCCGATCGACACGAAACCACCTCCATTGGATCCGTATCGTCGAAACCTTGAAAATGGTACCGGCCCCACCAAAATCACTGTTCACACGCGCCCCCACGCGCCTGGTCAACGCGTGGGTCAACGCTGCTACAGTACCGCTGACGTCAGCAGTGACGTCATGCTGACGTCAGCAGTGACGTCATGCTGACGTCAGCATGACGTCATCACTGACACTTGTCAGGTGACACGTGGCACGTTCTGATTGGTCCCTGGTCTGACAACATCTGACAGGATGACGTCATCATGACGTCAGGAGTGACGTCAGCATGATGACGTCAGGAGTGACGTCAGCATGATGACGTCATCAGTGCTACAGTACCGGGTCGCCGTCGACCCACAGTTTGACCCGATTCCACCGCACGATTCCGGCCACCATTTTCGACGGGGTTGATCCCTATGGGTTCGTCTAGGTCTGTCCTATGGTTCTGTGACCTCAAAATAAGAATAAAGTGGGAAGAAACTCACCAGAATGTCTCTGAAACTCACGGTCACGGTCCGGTCGTCGTCCCCGGCGATCCACGGCGTCTCCGTCGTCCAACCCGGTCCCAAACGACTCGTCTCCCACCCTAGGACATGTCTATCACCTAACAATCAATTTCTAACCATTAAAAACGGTCGGGTCGAACAGGGAATGAAAACGGGCTTGTCGGGTTTTGGGTCTTACCGCCGCCGTCACGCCGCCGTAGCCCTCGCCGTCGTCCAGTTAAGCTCCTAGGATCCCCACGGTGCAGACTGGAGCTCCTCCCGCGTCGAGGTGAGATGGTTATCGAGGTTTGCTTCATGGACCCGTTTCCTTGAGGTTTTCGGGTCTGAGTTTGCACGGCGGTTTCGGGGCTGGGAAGTGGGGTGGTGGCTGCCGGTGATGCTCGGTGATGGTTAGTGGATGTTGGTGATGCAGCTGGTGATCGGGTGGTGGTGTGAGAGGCGTGGGTTTGTGTGTGTGGATGGAGAGAAAATGGGAAGAAGAAGCACGGGTTAGGGGGCTGAATGTGTTTGTGTGTGTTTGAGAGAAAACAGGGAGGTGAGATCGTGCATGAAGCAGAAAAAGCAGAGGAAATGGAAGGCTAGGATGCATTTGGGCAGAAGATCCAACGGCTGGGATTAAATGGAGGGAAATTAAATGGTTATAATATAGTTAAATAGTGTAAGGTTGCTTTATTGGAATAGTGTGGCCTTGGATGGGTGACACTTGTCACCAATCCATCGGTTTGATTTAAATATTAGGTTGACACAGATTCCCGTAATAAATTAATATTTTATTCCGTTGTTCTCGGTTCGTAAATTCCGCTAAAACGCTTCCTTGACCATAACTTCTTCATACGAACTCCGATTTCGGCGTGCCACCTGTCTACGGATTCGTGACGTCCCGATCTACGTCATAGTCATGGGTCAAAGTCCAAATTATTTCCCGAGAAAAAGTCAAAGTTTTCCCCCCAAGGGTAAAACAGTCTTTTTACATTAAAATATTATTATTTTGGTTCGGGTCGTTACAATCTTACCTCTGAACTCAACCCGAAGCCCAGAATTTTTCTGATCGTCCATCCTCCCGATTCCGGCCGCCTCGAGTCCCAAAACCACGTCCACAAGGTCAGATTAGGTTCATAGAACACCGTAGGATCAAATCCAACGACCAAAACCCATCCAAAACCCGATCACCATTTTTGGTTTCGAACCGGGTTACGGGCACCGCCGTCCCCGCCGTGCCCAGCTCACTTCGAGCTTCGAAACCATGTCCCCCGTGCCTGTTTCTAACCCTAAGTCTCAATAGAATCAAGAGAGAACTCAAAAACACGACCAATGGTCAATCCTCCAAAACCTGGGCATAAATTCTCCTCGGGTTAACGCATCCGCCGTGGACCACCGCGGTCGCCGCCGTCGTCCGGCCGCCTCCCGCCGGTTCTCACAATGTCAGTGACTCACACTTGTACACAGAGGAGATGTGTGAAGATCTGGTGCACGGTTCGAATGGTTGTGCACTCGGGTAAGCAATTATAATATGGGGAGGGAGATGATAAAGAAAAATGGATGGTCCAGATTCAATCTCACCAATGAGATTAAGGGTCCAGATCAAAAGGTGCAATAAGTGGGAATTCTTTATATTTTTTTAATTCCAATAATTTAATCCAATCCCACCAATCCAGATCTGAGTCCATAATTAAAGGTTAGTGGTCCACGTGTCCCACTCAGAATCCCAGACCAATCAGAAAACGCCACGTGTCCCCGCCTCGTAATACGTGCATAACGAAACCAAACTTCCGTGACCCATAACTTCGTCGTCGAATCTCCGATTTTGGCGTGCCGCCTGTCGTTGGATTCGCATCGACGAAACCTACGTAACGGTCCTTGGCCCTCGGCCATCGGACATCCCGGTCAAAAAGTCAACATTTGGCCCCTAATATGCCAAATTACGAAAATGCCCTTGCACTTCCGTACATCATAACTTCCACCACGAACGTCGGAATCGAACGTGCCACCTGTCTATGAACTCGTGACGTCCCAAACTACGTCCCGGTCATCGGTCAAAGTCCATTTGACCATCCGAAATAAAAGTCAACGTTTTGCCAACGCCCAGGGCAAAACGGTCATTTTGCACATTTCGTCCGAAATCGGCCCAACTAATCCCAGATTAGTAAATCATAATTAAATATTATTAAATCCCGATATTCGGGACGGGTCGTTACAGTCATCCCCTACATGGTGACGAGTCGACCCGTTTCTCTAGTTTAGGGTTTTCCGACCCGACGAGTTGATCCAGTTGCAGAACCTTCATTTTACATCTTTTTGGACGTTCCAAACACCAAAATTTATCCAATTCATCTAAGGAATCGATCTATTGAGTCAGATATGAGGAATACTTACCAGAGCCCCCCGTTCGATTGTTATCACCTTGCGGCTATGGTTTATAGGAGCCTCTCATCATTTCCAAACATCAAAATGACTGCTCTAATTCCTAGGTGGGTTGCACAAGCCTCAGAATCATGCTAAGGTACCAATTTGGCTGTCACCTGGTCCTGAACTGAGAATCTGAGTTGGGTAACTCACGGGTTTCTCTAAATCTTCACTTCTACACTCTCTCGTTCCCACCTAATGTCAGGACCCACCCCCAAATCCCCAGGATTAAGGGCTAAGTCCTGCTCCCATCTAACTTACGCATGACACGAAGGCTAAACCCAAGTCCAACCTCCATGTGACACGTAAGTCGGACAAGGGATTTCCAAAATGAACGTTCAACCGTACCGGACTTCCCAGAGCGCGCAGACTCTACTGTGGATCGCGTGTGTGATGTCTCCGTCTCTCTCGACTAACAGCTGGCACTGCCACAACCTGGAAGGTATTGAAAACACAAAAGACTGTGAGTGGAAAAAAATAAAGTATAGTTCAAAAACTGTTCAGTAAAAGAAGTACATTTATACCCTCCATTTGAAAACCAATGCATGCACATAATATCCATTCCATAAAACCATTTCAAATTCATAACCAGTAATGGAAGCCAGTATCAAAAACCCGAATAAAATCCTTCATTCAAATCCAGGCCTCAGCCTCAAATCACAAATCAATCTCAAAGTACGGGAACTCAGTCCCAAAACTCATCAAATCCAATTAATCCGGACCACTGCCCAAAACCAGTGAAAAACATCAATCATACAAGTTTACTGGATCTCAAGTACGCCCGAGTCTTTAAACTCAAAATCATGCGCAAATAACCAGGCATTCCCGGGATATCAACGAGTCTTTAAACTCAAAACATAATCACAGGCCTCGGGGGGTATCATAAGCACTGAGTCTTTAAACTCAAAACATATACCGAGTCTTTAAACTCAAAACATATCAATTCAGGGCTCTCCCCCCGTCAATCAATCCGAATCTTTAAACTCAAAACCAGATCCAGTGGATTTTTTCTCTTTTTTCCAGGTCTTTAAACCCAAAACCATTTTTTATCAACAATGAAAAACCACAGAAAATCCTTTTCCGAATCCGTAAAAATGATTCCGTAAGCTGGCATCCTGAACCACTGTCCCGAACCCAAATCCATACTTCATTTCCAAAACCAAATCCGAAATCATGTTTCAAAACCGAAATCTCATGAATAGGGCTCCAAGCCCGAAATCACTTTTCTGAAATCCTTATCAAATCATTTAAATCAAATCATATTTCAAATCACGAAACCAAATCATTAAAACCACAGTCAAATCACAGGATCGTACGAAATCTCGTAAAACGTGAAATTCCGTAAAATACCTCAAAAAACGTGCAAAACCGTAAACCATCAAGATCATAAAGCAAATCATAGAATCACGTATGAAAACATATTAAAAAATATATGGATTCATCAAGAGTTAGAAAGCAAAGTCCACTCACAGACCATTTCGCCGCCGCCTCGATACGCGCGCACTACGTCGTTTCCGGCCAATACACTATCACCGGCTTTCTCGAACCTTTCAAAATCCCATAACAAGGTCACTAACTACTTCATTAAGCTTATACCTAAGCCCCGTAATTTTCCCCAATTTTTAACTATTTTTAACCGAGACCTAAAACCTTCGGACATCCCGAAACATATCGAGAAGATGTCCGATTGACTCGAAACTAGCGCCAAAATGTTCGTTACATCAAATACTTTAAAATTCATGTTGGAAGCTTCCCCAAACTACCCTTCACGTGCCCCCACGCGCGTCTGGAAGCTTCTACGTGTGAAACCCACGCATGTGAATAGTGTCACCATCAACCTCTGGTCGACCTGGTTCAGACCGGGTTAGACCGGTCTCTGCAACTCGAACCGGCGTGGCGGTTCTCGTCCAATTTTCACCCATTTTCACCCTTTTCAATCCCATTAGCTTCGTCCAACTATTTCCTACGTTCCTAAGTCCTTAATTTAAAAATTGAAGTCGAGAGTATACCTTCCCGTTCATTGTTCAAAACCTTCGACTTCCTCCACTGGGTTCTTGCTCCTCCGGCCATCCCAAGCTGTGATTCCTAGTCCAAACGCTTCCTTTTGACGTCCAGACTTTGTTCCAATTCATTAGAGCACATGTTAACGTTTAAATCATTATCTACCATTTTTTATTTTAAAAGAGATATCCACGGGACATTATCCTTACCTCATCGTCGTTCTTCCCTATAGCCACCACCAGCTTCGTCTCCTTTCCCTGTCCATTTTTCCTTCACACTTCTCGGCAAAAGATCACACCGTGCAGGTATTGAGCCAATTTGTCCACGGCTCACCGGTCCTCTGTTTTGCCACGACTCCATGGCCACCGTCCACGGTGGCTCGAAAACTGACCACCAATCAACTCCTCTCATCTTTCTTATCATTTTTCCTTCAGACCTATCAAGCTAATTTGGATGGTGGCAACCACGATTCCTCACAATTCTATGTCTTTTTCCCACCGTGCACACGACTTCCCCGATTTTGAAACACTTGAAGATGGTGGGAAGGCTCTACTGCCTTCCTGAGAAGGACAGATGTCCTCCTACCTGTGGCTCTCAGCCAAAATATCCAATCCAGCTAGCCCAAGTGTCCTGATCTAACTGGGCACACAATCCTAGATAGCCAAATGACCATTTTAACCCTAAAACTCCAAATTACCATTTTACCCCTCTCATACTTAGACCCGTAACTAATCCGTCCAATGTCCAATGATGGCGTGCCGCTTGTCGTTGTACTCAGGATGTTGAGATCTACCTAATGGTCCTCGATTTGCGTGAAGAAAACTTGTCGTTCAAAAAGTCAACAAATTCCTCCCTTTTGACTTAATTACGAAAATTCCCTTAACCTTCTGAACATCATAACTTCCTCCCCAGACGTCGAAATCGGGTGTGCCACCTGTCTACAGACTCGTGACGTTCCAAACTACGTCATGGTCATCGGTTAATGTCCAATTGACCGTCCGAACTAAAAGTCAACATTTTGCCCATTCCAGGGGTAAAATCGTCATTTCGCACCGTCCGTCCGAACACATCCAACTAATCACCAATTAACCTTACTAATTCATTACTAACAACTAATCTCATCCTGACTTCCGGGACGGGTCGTTACACCTAAACCCACCATTTTCTCTCCTTTCTTCTTTCTTTTTTCCTTTCCCCTCATCCTCCATGTTTTCTTCTTCTCCCAGGTCACCTCCTCCTCTTTTCTTTATTTTCTTTTCTTTTTCGGCTTACCATCACCAAAGTACCTAATACACACCTCCCACCTTTATTTAAAGGTGGTTAAGTCAATGGGATTGTTTGGACGAAAAGGTGGAGAGATTTATGGAACTTTCTAGATTTATTCACATGAATCATATTCCCAAAAGTGAAATTACCAAATTTCCCTTAGTTTCAAAATTACCATAATACCCTTGGAACTTCTTGACCTATAACGATTCCATCTAACCTCCGATTTCGGCGTGCTGTCTGTCTACGTATTCAGGAGGTCGAGACTTTCATATCGGTCTTCTCGGATCTCATAAACGGTGTCTCGATTTAAAAATCAACATTTTAACTTTGACCAAAAAGCCAACTCTTTGTCCCAGGGTTAAAATGGTTATTTTTTCTTCTTCGAATATCCAGGGTGTTACAATCTCTCTCCCCCCGCCCTTTAAGAAATTTCGTCCTCGTAATTTAATAACCTAACCAACTTAAAAAACCCAATTTCCTCATAAAATGTGCTATTGCAATATTACTCTAACATTTAACCAATCACAACAAGCATACACATTTTCACTTATCTTTAATGTTGAATGTCTCTTGCCATAGCTACCAAGTTCTTAATATTCCATCCAATATTATTGTTTTTATGTCATTTTATCGCATACATTACCTTGACACGTCTACCTATTACTTATCATAAATCATCATAGAACATTTCCAACATCACAATATCAACTTATAACTCATGTCATGCCATTTTTATGCCACCGCATTATCCCATCATCCCACATTATCATGACAACCTTGTAACATCAAATTGATATAACTATACGTCCACACTTAGCTTTAATCGGGATCCCGTATAATCTTAACTTATTGTCCCCCATTTCATAATCAAACTTAACCAATTATTTTCCCACAACCCAATCATTTCACACAACGGCACTACGCATAGGCTATTTACCACAATCATCATCTGAATCACATAAAAAAACAACACTTAATCACATCATCCAAACAATCCGCCGAGGTTATCATTACTACCGATAGTCACTCGGTAACTGGAGCCCTGCTAAACGTCCGAGTGTAACCTCACTCAGGAACTGGAGACCTACTCGACGTTTGAGTGGAAATTGACTCAGGAACTAGAGCCCCTGGCTCGACGTGTGAGTCCACATGAGTCTTGGGAATTGGAGCCTAACTCGACGTCTGAAACCGTACACCACTACACATAACTATTCGAGTATACCCCAAAATCCCAGTTCACAAATATGCATAATACCGATAAACATATATTTATATATTCATTCCTCAACTCACAACTACTTTAATCATATTTCAAACTTGTACTTAAGTTCAAACACACTTTTATTTGACTTGCGGAACGTGCATCCAAACATTTAATTATTTCTAGAATGATCACCGAATATATAGTTAAAACTTAAAGTCCATCATTTCAACACTTACTTAGTCATAACAATCCAAATATCGTTTTGAAATCTATAACTAAATCCAACTCCATCGTAAAATTGTATATACCATGTATTGTAACCTTTTTATGAAGGTAATCAACTAAAATCACAATCAGCATTTAAAAGTCCGGAAAGATCCTGAGAAATTTTATAACCACCAAATTCCATAACCCGACTAAATTCAGATCCTGAATCAGATTGCAACACCTACTTTTGACTTCTTAACACTTAAACCATCATGTCTTTGCATTATCATACGACATCGCATCAACGTCATTATGTCGTCGCATAATATTATTCATATTGTAAACTCTAATATTATATAAAACTTATTTTGATAATCCAAATCCTTGAGCTTATATTTCAAATCGATCCAAATTTTCAATTGTAAAACGTATTTTTTTCAAATTATGTCCAACTTATCGAGCATATAGAAATTAATTACTCTCTCGTAGCTCATATATTAAAATATTTTCCGTACACATAATAAACTATTGCGTCAACTATTAATAATTTGCCAGAAATTATCTATTTATTCAGAAATCATATATAAATCATTTCATCCTTTCTTCGCTCCTATTGTCAAAACCTTGAATTTCAATTCAACATATTTTTCATAAAATAAATCTCGTAAAACAGGTTGTAGGTACATTTTCATAAACATTTTGTATTCTCGCAATTTTCTTAAGGTTCCCAAATCAACCAATGATCCTTCAAAAACTATATTTATTTTATCATTACGTAACTATCATTACGTAAATTAATCAGAATTTTAAACCGAATCTCAACCAAACATTCCAAAATTATTTTGAAATCCTTAATTAACCAACGCATTTTAAAAATAGCTTATTCATTAACCTCGCTCTGATACCAAATTGACAAGACCCGTCCCAGTCTTACTCCTGTTTGACAACCTCTTTTCAGATAAGGGATTATCCTTAAAGCATATTAAATCCACTTCATGGGAATACCGCCTACATTCGACCCTCTTCCTAGAAAGTGGTGGAATTACTAATGTAACCTTGGCTTATATGACAAAACATCTCAATAACTATAGGCCCTTCAAATTCGTATAACTCTTTAAATCATGTTGAATCCACAGTTCACACCTTACCATTTAGTTTATGGGAATTCACTAACACCTATTGAGACCACAACAAATTAATATTATAACAATTAATTGTATAGGTATATGATTAATATACCTAATTGGAATTTCTAATTCTTCCATAAACGAGATTTATATATGATTAATCTTTCATCACCTTTTAGGCTTACCTCAACACATCATTACATTAGTACAATAAATCAGCAATTTCCATAATTAAAAATCATTTAAAGAGTAATTAAAGAATACCTGAAATTATGAAAATATATATGATAGTTAGAACTATAGCCAAACGATATCCAAAGATTTCAAAAATTATATATTAAAACTCAAAAAAATAAAATTAAAATATTTCATGTTGATCGGCTAGCCATCAGAGGCAACACGTGCCATCACGCGCGGCAATGACTCCCTTTGCGTGGAACTCATGTGCGGTGAACAATGTCACCCCTACCTCGCGACGTGTTAACCCGTTTCTCGAGTTTCGGGTTCTCCAACCTAGGTGGTTAACCCGACTGTAGAACCTTCGTTTTACATCTATTTTAGTTGTTCCAAATACCAGAATTTATCCAATTCATCTAAGAAATTGATCTATCGAGTCAGCTATGAGGAATACTTACTAAAGCCCCTCATTCGACTACTGTCACCTTGCGACTATGGTTTCCAGGAGCCTCCCATCATTTCCAAACGTCAAAACGACTGATCTGATTCCCAAGTGGGTCGCACGAGCCTCACAATCATGCTAAGATACCAATTAGGTTGTCACCTGGCCCTGAACTAAGAACCCGAGTTGGGTATCTCACGAGTTTCCCTAAATCTTCACTTCTACACTCTCTCGTTCCCACCTAAACCTACCATTTTCTCTATTTTCTTCTTTCTTCTTTCCTTTCCCTTCATCCTCTCTATTTTCTTTTTCTCCCATGTCACCTTCTCCTCTTTTCTTTATTTTCTTTTATTTTTCGGCTTACCAATACCGAAGTACCTAATACATATCTCCCACCTCTATTTATAGGTGGTTAAGTCGGTGGTATTGTTTGGAGGGAAAGATGGAGATTTTATGTAACCTTCCATATTTATTCTTATGAATAACATGTCCGAAAGTGAAATTACCAAATTGCCCTTAGTTCCAAAATTACCATAATACCCTTGGAACTTCTAGACCTATAACGATTCCATCTGACCTCTGATTATGGCATGCCTCCTATCTACGTATACAGGAGGTCGAGACCTTCATATCGATTTTCTCGGATCTCATAAACGGTGTCTCAATTTAAAAGTCAATGTTTTGACTTTGACCAAAAAGTCAACTCTTTGTCCCAAGGGTAAAATGGTAAATTTTATTTTTTCGAATATCTGGGGTGTTACATCTAAGCCTATAATCTACCTTTAAGTCTTTACAAACCTAGTTGATCACCTGGACTCTCTGAATCATCTCTTTTCCCTCACTCTCGAACTAAGCTTCCACAATGCAAATACCACCACACACGGTGGAACCTAAGAGAAGGCAACTAAGATCACCATGTGGGCAACTGTATTTGGAGGCCTCTCGGCCTCTTTTCTCTCTATCTTGTCACTCTTCTCACTCATACCCACTGTCAAGAATCTTTCCCTCAATTGCGTGCGATCAAAGAGCCACCAAAAAAGAATAGCATGGTCATCACTGTCCCTCCGGCGACCCATGGCCGCGCCACCTTATGAACCACTGTGATCGTGCTCGTCAGAGTGAGACAAAGATAGCCATCAAACTTTTATGCTCCGCCAACTATCGAACAGGTAAAAATAGCCATCTTTTAAACCCCAATGAACTCTCTAGGTTGAGTAGGACAAGACTGACAGTGGAGGATCATTGCCAAACTTCGTAGAGTCGCTGGCCTTTCCCAGTGTTGTGCAGATCAAAGCAGGTAGATTCTTAGCTTGTAAACTAGATTTTTGAAATCCGTAACTCATTTGGATTAAGATCAACTATTCACATGTCAAATTTGGGTTAGATTTGAAAAAGTTAAGCTTCTCCAAAAAAAAGGGAATTTTCCGATGAAAATTCCAAATTCTGATCGTTGTAGACGGAAACAACGATAGAGGTTTGGTTGCCGCCTTCAGTGGAGCTCCAATGACGGTC
Source organism: Prinsepia uniflora (assembly GCA_032719365.1). Classification (NCBI taxonomy): domain Eukaryota; kingdom Viridiplantae; phylum Streptophyta; class Magnoliopsida; order Rosales; family Rosaceae; genus Prinsepia; species Prinsepia uniflora. Next base: position 50,327,404 of record CM064864.1, read on the forward strand.
AGTCGAGCTAACACTGTTATAGTCCTAACGACGCCAAAAAAGGTTAGTTAACAGAATGTTTCAGGAATAGGAATATTCCAATGTGTGTGACATGCGCGTGGGTCGGTTTTTAGCCTCTGACTGGGGCTTGGCGAAACTAAGGCGTTTTTCTTGAGTTTTGCTGGTTCGTGGGGCTGTCCTCCAGCTCATGACAGGTATGGGCCCAGGTTTAAGGTATTTTGGAACATTTACATTTAAGTCCATTTTCAGTATTTTAGTCTCGTTTTGGACAATCTAAGTGAGGCTTATTGTAATCCAAAGCTCTAATACCAAATTACAATAGCATCCCGAATATATATTCTAAAACCAAGAATTTATCAAAAAAAACATTTAGAATCATATATTCAAACCATTGCAATCCAAAGCACGCAATTAAACCATACAAATTTATAAATGCACATGCATCACATTTAACAAATAAACTATCCACTCACATTCCAATCGGTAGCTCAATCTCGAGTTGTGCACTCCTTAGAAGTCCTGGAACAGTAAGAACCGGGGGTCACTAACAATCCATGTAACCTCATATGTAACACCCCCCCCCCCCCCCCCCCTCCCCAAACCTTGGAACACTACACGCAACCTAAGGTCAAAATGCCCAAAACTACCCCTAAACAAAGTTTGATCAGCTAGAAACTACCACCGTTGGATTCAAGTCGTCAAAACTTTTCAAGCGAGCCCAGCCTCACCTCGAGATTCACACCCACGCGTCTCCACGTACCGGCAAAAGGATAGAAGCCTTCCCCACACACCACCCATGTGCAGCTGACGTCACTGTTGACGTCAGTTTCTTATATATACCCATGCTGATGTGGCAACCTGCTGACTCACCTTACATACTCACGTTTTTCTAGAGTTTCGCTGGTGCGTGGGGCTGTCCTCCAGCCCATGACTGGTATGGGCCCCGTTTTAAGGTATTTTGGACCATTTACATTTAAGTCCATTTTGAGTATTTTAGTTTCGTTTTGGACAATATAAGTGAGGCTTGTTGTATTTTTACTTGAAATTCGCAAACTAAAGTTATGGTTAGATTCGTTTAGGATTGTGATGAGCTTGGGCTTACGTGGATGATATGTTGAGTGATTTCGACTCCCCTACTTTTGAGCGAACCCCTTTTACTTGTTTTATAACTTTACTTATTTATTTGCATGTTTTTACACACTTGATTATGATGCAAGCTAGTTGGTGATGTTATTTTATGTTTTCTGAACATGATAGTTCATGATTTTATGTGATGATTTACGAGCACAATTGTTTTGTTAAAGATTTCATTGCATGCTTAGTTATTGTTAATGGTGGTTCATGCATAGTAATCCTAGGACATTATTTGAGATAGTGATTTTAAAACCACCTAAGAGTCACCGTTATTTCAGTACCCATCTGTATGGCCACATATCAGTCTCCACATGATTTTTCACCTACACTGCTCATAATACTGATTAAATAGTGCCAACTGGTCCCCGAGCTCTAGGGGACTTGTGGTGATCGATGCTTAGCTTCCAACTTTCATGTGGTCGTGGCATACGAGCATTACAGATACCCAGCCTAGCATGAGCGTATGACTTGAGTGGCTCATGAGCAATAGATTGTGGTTCATGCATGATTTATTCATACTTCGAGATGTTTGAGTGAGACATCAGTACCATTATCCCTTGTGTAACATGTATTAAGGGTATTTTTGGAGTTTCAATTTATGTGTTAGGAGGGAGGAGAACCTGGCACGGTTATCAAAACATTTTGGAGTAGGTCCTATCAATTTGGTATCAGAGCATTGTGGTACTAATTTGTGTTTCTTTTAGCAAACATCATGCCTCCAAGACGTGAGTCCCGTGCACGGCCTGATAATGAGCACGAAATAGATATTACGAGAAGTATACATGGTCCTAGGATAGACTTAGAGATGAGACGGACCCTAGATCATTTGGGTCATGCATTGGTTACTGCACTTCCGATAGAACGATTTATGTAGGTTCGGATATTGAACTAGCCCAGAGACTGGGGTCATAGCATTTTCGCGTGAGTTGGACAATGGCTAAGGAAGATGAATGGATTACTCGGTTTGAGCGAGTATTTGATGTGATGAGGTTTCCTCTATAGCATATGGTACGCTTAGCCATATTTCTTCTTGGTGGCTATGCATGCTAGTGTTAGCATGGATTACGGATATTAGGATAAAGCTCGATAAGAGTTAGAATATTGATTTAGGACATGGAAGGAGTCAAAATATTGGCTTGGGGCTCAGGAACAGCTAGAAAGCCGAGATATCAATTTAATATGTAGAATATCAAGTTGTAGGAGTCCAAGGCACTAAATGACCCATTATCCACAGTTGTTTGACATGTATGTTTGAATTTCGAGGATGAAATTCTTTAAAGAGGGTAGATTGTAACTACCCGAAAATTCAGAGAACGTAATTTCAAAAATTTTAAAAAGAAATTCTCTATTTTACCATCATTGCAAATTGAAGGTCAAAAGTTGACTTCATAAACGAATAACTTGTTGCACATTTATCGAGGACCATTACGTAGGTCACAGAATTCTGAATCCATAGACATGTGGCATGTTAAAATTAGAGTTCGGGTGTGATCATTATGGGTTTAAAATATCCAAAGATATTTTGGTAATTTGGAACATAGGGAAATTTTGGGCTTTTTGAGAAAGGGATGAGTCATCGCTTGGTTGGGTGAGATGGTAATACGTGACACCATGTTACTAATGCATCATCATTCATTGCCTTGGACCGTGTATCATTTTCATCTTCAAACATTCATCTACTTCGTTTTTCATTTTAGTAGTTGCACCTACGAAACCTACACAAAAAAAGGAGAGGATGGTAAGAGATACAAAGTGTCAGCTTAAGGAATAAGTCAAAAAATAAGCAACTAAGGTTGGATTGGAACATAACAACAGTAAACCGGCACGAGGAGGAACAAACCTAGAACAAGTATAAAATCGTGGCATCGCAAATTGGTTCTTTTGTTTTTGGGCATTAAACCTTGGAATTAAGAATCCTAATATCTTCCTGAGGTTCTTGAGGTTAGAACAAGCAAGAAAATTGGAAGTTTGAACAGAGGAAATCCTCTAAAATGAAGTGGGACATTTGGCTGGAATTTGAACTTCGGTTTGTTGATTTTGGAGTTTTCGCGATTTAAAGATCATAGAACTTTTTTTGGGATTAATTAGGACATGTTTGATGTTTGAAGTGTGCAATTTGGACTAAAAATGGAGGAATTAGGGCTAGGTCGGGTTGCCTCGGTTAGGTTCTAGTTGTAAACCCGCACATCGACCCGATAGAAGGTAGAAGATGACTAGCGCATGGCGCGTGGGGGAGCGACACCTAGCCATCCACCGGCCCGTGGCAGCATTTCTCCTGTTCCAGTCGACATGAATTATCACTTTTTTTTTAATATTATAGATATTTTGGCATAGGTATCGAGTCGATCAGATATTGTCTCAAGGTTGTTTTGCATGTCCACATGTTTATGTTTAAGTTTTAAATACTTAAGTTATCCCATGAATTAGGGGATTAGAAAGTGATTACTTTGGACACTTGTGACACTCGGTTGGGATTTTGATAGGATAGATTGCTCCAGGGACTTTAGAGGAGCGCACAGCTTGAGATTGAGCTCTTTGGAAAGACTGTGAGTGGACATTTGTTTTATAAACTATAATGCATGCATAATCAAATGTTTTAAATATTTTATTCCATGAGTTTGATTGCAAAGGGCTGAAAATGATTCTAAATGTGTTTTGGAGAATTTTCGAATTTAGAATATTTATTCAGGATTTGATTAACTTATGGACACATGTTTTACAGTTTCTTGTGGAAACAATGTTTTAGGCTTAAGCCCGGCTTAGAAACGTTTTAAATTGGTTTCGAGCCAAGGATCTATGTAAAAGCAAGTATTCTTGGTTTTATAATTGTTTTCCATAGTTAACCATCCTCTTGTGATATAGTTCCCTCCAAATGCCAGTTTGGAAACTCATTCTCAAAGAGGTCATTAAATTCTTTACAGAATCGTTCCTAAGTATTACATGTTTTAGTATCGTTCGGACATCGATAGTTACCAAGAGTACCATCCGGAGGTTGTCTATTCTTGGGGATACTTGTAATGACCTATCTCAAATTTTGGGATTCAATTAGTGATTAATTTGAGGTTTAGCATGACTAATCAAGGATTAGTCGAGAAATCGCAGACGGACCGTGTGAAATGACCGTCGTGCCTTTGGAGTAGGGCAAAAAGTTAACTTTTGACCAAGGTGATCAATTGTACTTTGACCTATGACCGTGACGTAGATCGGGACGTTATGAGTCCGTAGATAGGCGACACGTCGAAATCGGACGTTCGATCGGAAAGTTACGGGTCTAGAAAGTTTTACGGTACTTTTCATGCAAATCGAGGAATTCGACACATGGAATGATTTGATTGGGGAAAAATTTTGAAGGACCCACCAGATGAGTGACAAGTGTCACCCATCTGATAGGCCCAGACCCTAATATTTTGGGTTTATCCTCGTCCTTATCAATTATCATCTTCTCCATTTTCCCCCAAACCCGTGGAAACCTCCTAAACCCATACTACCAAACCTACACCATCACCCCCTATTTCTCACCTGATGTAGTTGACCCATGAATGGAAGTTGAAGGGGGTATCGAGACGATCTTGATGGTGGCCACGCCGGAGCAATGACGGCAGGGGTAAGGACACCCGAAAACTTTTTGTTTAGTTCAAAAATGGTAGGTTCTATTTCGATGATTTCTGATCGATTTGGTTGTTTAGACAAGGATCATGAGGTTGAGGAGGACTCAAGGGACTTGGAATCGAGGGCTCAGGTGGTCAGAGCTGGCCGAAAAACTCATTTGAAATTCACGGCTACTGTTCACGAATTCAAAGGAAAAATCTAGGTTTGATTTCATAGTTTTGAGTTCATCGATCGAAAGGGTAAACTGAGACAAAGAGAATGGGAGAAAAATGGGGTGGTTTGGTGGTCGAACGACGGAGAACTGACCGGGTCACAGTCGCGAGTTTGTACGACCCGGTTCAGGTAGTCGGGTTGACCCGGTCAAGAGGTTGAAGATGAGATGATGTCATCATCTGACAGCTGTCAAATAGGGACCAATAGCAGGGTGACACGTGTCACATGTCAGTGCACAGTTAGTGTAACGACCCATCCCAAATATCGGGATTAAATATTAATTAATTATGGATTTAGTATGACTAATCGGGGATTAGTTGAGATAATTCAGACGGGCGATGTAAAATGGCCATTTTACGCTTGGAATTAGGCAAAATGTTGACTTTTGACCTGGGGAGTCAAATGTACGAGGACCGATGACCGTGACGTAGATCGGGACGTCACGAGTCCGTAGACAGGCTGCACATCAAAATCGAATGTCGAATGGGGGAGTTATGGTCACAGGATCGAAATCGGGAATTTAACGCCTCAGAATTCACGTTAATTAATAATTAAATCTGATTGGGTAATTAACTAATGTGGGGCCCTTGGATGAGTGATAAGTGTCACCCATCCCATTGGTAGGTGTTCCTAAAATTATGGATCTATGTCCATTGGCCATTTAATTAATTAATTAATTAAACTCACACCTCACATCTCTCATTCCCACGATACATCATCTTCTTCAGTTTTCTTCTTCAACCCGTGAAACCATAACTCGTGCAACCCCACCTCTCACAGACACTTCCCAAACCTCACCCATTGATAATAATGTAAACATGAAGATGGAATGGGAGACTGGTACGAGCTGAACGGTGGCGAGGTTGAGGACCGTCGTGGACGGTGACCGGGAAAACCGAAACGGTAAGTTCACGGTAAAAGTTTGAAAATTGGATTTAAGTGTGCGTTGATCAATTCTTACCATCCTATGAAATTTTTGGTGGTTGTACGAGTCTACTGGGCTTGGAAGCACGACCAACGGTGGCCGGAATCGCGAGAACACGACGGAGGGGGTTGGCCGGTTTATGATTCTATTGGGATGGTAAGTTTGAGGCCTGACTTCCATGTTTTGAGTAGTTAGTTCGATTGCAAATGATGGGACGAAGAGATAGGAATTAAAAAGGTTGAAAAAGATGGAGAAATAAGGGAGAACCGGTTTCGCCAATCCAGTCGAAATGAAAACCAGAGAACTAGTCTGAACCGGGTTCGTCTAGAGATTGAAGATGACTATTCACTGGCCCATGGGTTTCTCGTGTAGTGGCTTTGGGCGCTGCGTGAGGGCGCATGGGCCTATATTTCGAGACACAGTCAACATGTAATTTTATCCTTTCGATGTAACAAACATTTTGGGACAAGTTTTGAGTCGATCAGACACCATTTTGGGGTAGTTTTGAATGTTTGAAGGTTTAGGTTTTATTTTAAATACATTCAAAAATCCTGAAAAATTAGGGGATTCAATGTTAGCCTATTTGAGGTAGTTGGTGACGACATGTCTGGAAGTTCCGGAGATGGTGATTTAATCGGGGTGGCTTATGACATGCATATCGAGGCGGCAGTTAGGACGGTCTATGAGTGGACTTTGTTTTCTAAACTGTGATGCATGCATAACTATTTTATATGTTTTTCATATGTGATTTCTATGATGATGATTGTGGTATTGGTGATTTACATAATTACACGTATTTCGAGATTTATGGTTTTATATTGTGTTTATACGGGCTTGTATTTCAATAATGGATTGATGAACTGATTTCGGATTTAGAAATATGGAACGGGGCTTGAGACCCATTTGATTTACGAACTCTCGGACTTGGAGTTTGTTTGATTTCATGAGGTATCGGGCTAGAGGCCTAGTTGGTTTATTAAATGGAATTTTGAGCTAAGTCCCTTGAATTTGGAAATTGGATTTCTAGAAATGGTTTATAAAAGTTATACTTTGGGCACGAGACCCATTTGTGGATTATGATGGTTTTATAGAAATCCCAGGCATAGGCCCAACTGAAAGGTTTTAAAGTGATTTCTGAAATGTTTTATATGTACCATCCTTATGATCTGATATCGCCCCTCTAGGGAGGGTCAAGGACGTGGGTGACCCTAGGGGAGACTCGGCTGAGACCGAGGGGCACACGTAGCTCTATACATGACGTATGGGATGTCAGGCATTACCTGCGAGGGTTATTCTATGGAGCGACCAGACTGTAGGGTAACTCAGGAGCAAGATTGCTAACATTGGACGTCTGGGGCGTCAGGTGTTTGGGATGTCAGGAATCTGGGATGCCGAGAATTGGTATGTAATGATGGTTGATTGGATTTGTGATCTATGGATTTACTAGACATTTGATTTGTATTTCTGTGTTATGGATTTGGACAGGGACCCACATTGTTTGGATTTATTGTTTTGGGCTGAGTTCCCACATCTTGGATCTATGGTTTTGGGCTAAGGCCCTAAAGATTTAACTAAAGTAAATGGTTTGATTATTGGTTTTTGAATGCATGCATGCTTTTTAGTGAAGGGCATAACTGTCTTCTTATGAAATGTGTTTTTATTGAACTATTGATTTTTCATCCACTCACAGCTTTTAATAGTTTTAATGCCCTTCAGGTTGATCGCGGATGCGGGCTGTAGCAGAGACCGACACATCACACTCCTCCAACGATCCAGGGGATTGAGATGGGTCGTGTCAATCAGCACTGACATGTCAGTGACGTGACCCAATCACGGGATGCGATGTGGCGCTGTCAGACTTGTCAGGTGACGTCAGAGATGACATCAGCAACGTTGACTTTTTGGAAGCATTGACCGTGCATTGACTAAGCGCATGGGGGCTCGTGAGTATAAATTTCGAGGTGGGGCCAATGTTATTCTAAGGGTTTCGACGATTCAGATCAAATAGTGGTGGTTTCGGGTCAATCGGAGATTTTTAGGTTGGTCAAATTGAGGTTTTTCACCTCGGGAAACGTGTCTGGGACACGTTGACATTTTTGAGAGTTTTGGGGTTTTATCCTATGAACTTATATAGATTGTTAGTGACCTTCAGGTATGATTTGGACAGGTCTGGAAGTCCTGGAGATGGTGAATTAGCCTCGGGGAGGCTTATGGCACGCGTATCGAGGCGGCAGCTAGGACAGTCTATGAGTGGACTTTTGTTTTCAAAATATGATGCATGCATAACTTTTTTATATGTTTTACATATATGATTTCTATGATTATGAATGTGGTATTTATGATTTACGTATTATGGTTTTATACTGTGTTTATACGTGCTGGTATTTCTAAGATGGTTTAATAAAATGATTTTGGATTTAGAAATATAGAATCGGGCATGAGACCCATTTGATTTGGAAACCATCGGACTTGGATTCCATTTGATTTAATGAGATATCGGGTTGGAGACCCATTTGGTTTACATGATCGGGCTAGAGGTCCAATTGATTATGATATCGAGCATGATTCACATTTGTGGTTTATAAAGGTGATTTCGGGTTAGGAGACCCTAAAACGGATTTTGATTTGAGTACTTGGATTTATGGATTTATGATGGTTTTATGGAAATTCCGGGCATGGCCCTTTAAGATGTTTTGAAATGATGGTTTTATGGAAATTTCGGCCATTGCTATTATTAGACGTCTGGGACGTTAGACATCTGAGATTTCATAGATTGACCCGAAGAGACCCCAAGCGGCACTCCTAGCCTTAGACCGTGATATGACGTTTGGGACGTCAAGCTTCTGGGACGCTAGGCATCTGGGATGTCGAGGATAAGTATTTGGTAAACATGATTTATTGGATTTATGAAATGGTGTTTTTGTGTTTGATAAATGGATTTGGGCAATGGCCCACATGGATTTGGATTTACGGATTTCGGTGTTTTATGGTTTTGGACTAAGTTCCCACACTCGGTTGATTTTATGGTTTTGGGCTAAGGCCCTAATGGTTTGAGGAAGGAAATGATTTTGGTTTTATAAACAGTTTTTATTATATTTGAATTAGCTGGTTTTCATATGCATGCATATTTTTAAGTGAAGGGCATAAATGTCTTTTATGAAAAGAGCTTTTATTAAATTATTTATTTTCGTCCACTCACAGCTTTTATGGTTTTTAATACCCTTCAGGTTGATCGCGATGCGGGCTATAGCGGTGACCGAGACATCACACTCCGCCACTGATTCGAGTGCACTCTAGAAGCCTGAATGGGCTGTTTGTAAGGACCCGTCCCGGAAGTTAGGATTAGTGAGGTGATTAGTTGAGTTAATCGGTGGTTAGTTGGTTACGTTTGGGGCGTTAGCACAGAAATGACGATTTTACCCTTGGAACGGGCAAAAAGTTGACTTTGAGTTCGGGCTGTCAATTGGACATTGACCAATGACCGTGACGTAGTTTGGGACGTCACGAGTCCATAGACAGGTGGCACGCCCGATTACGACATCCGAGGAGGAAGTTATGATGTTCGGAAGGTTGTGGACACTTTCGTAATTTGGTTATAATAGGGGGAAAAGTTGACTTTTTGTACGATGAGGTTTTTACGCGTAGACCGAGGACCGTTATTTAGATCTCGTCGTCCTGTGTACAATGACAGGCGGCATGCCTTTATCGGACACCGGACGAGTGAGATTTGGGTCTAGAAAGGTGAGGGGTAAAATGGTTAGTGGGAGACGTAGGGGCATTTTGGTCTTTGTGCACCTTGGGAAGTGTGCAAATCTGCTGAGGACAAGTGTACAGAGATTAATTGGATATTTTGGGCTTGGGTCACCAAGTGTGTGACACCTGGCTATTTTCTGGTGGCTTCTAGCCACTTGCACGGTCAAAATTTAAATGGTTTGTTTGCGTTGTGCTAGCCGTGCTTGAAAGAACAGAGACTGAAACAGAGAGAAGAACTCGAGCAGTCCCAAGGTGTGTGAGTCCTAGACGTTGAGTGTGTGTGATCAGGGGTTAGGTGAAGGTTGGGGAGTGAGTTTTGGGTGAGAGTTGAGAAGAAAGGTTGAGAGGAGGGGAGCTTTTTTAGAAAAACAGAGAAGGGTCGTGGTGGTGATGCTGCCGTGTTTCGGTTAAGACCTTTGAGTTTGGAGTTGTGGGAGTGTTTAGAGAACGGAAGAGTGACGGCAGACGGGCTGGGCCACGGCGGAGCTCACGGCGGTGCACGAATAGGTAAGCTTTCCCCTGTTTCCCCTGTTTTTCCCGATCGGTTCAAATCGAAAGTTGTGACTTTTGGGCCGTTGTTGACTAGTTCTTTGGATGCTAACGGTGTTAGGGAGGTAGGACAGAGCTCAAGAACTCGAACCTGTGGCTGGAAGGACGACGGGTGGCCGGGAATGGTAACTGGGTTTTTCTGGGCTTTGGTTCGAGCTTTGGAAGGTGAGACTTCGACTCTAATTTCGTGTTTTTTCTTATTGAAATCGATATTTTGGAGTAGGACGAAACTGTAGGGACAAATAGGATTGAAAAAGCTGGAAAATTGAACGGAAACTGTGAACGCCGGTTCACGGCTGAACAGGACGTGTTCGAACTAGGTGAACCGGGTTCACCTAAGGTTGACGACGACACTGTTCACGTGCGTGGGTCTCACGCGCAGAAGCTTCTAGGCGCGCGTGGGGGCGCGTGGAGGGTACTTTGGGGAATCTTCCAACACGAATTTTAAATTATTTGATGTAACGAACATTTTGGTACTGTTTTCGAGACGATCGAACATCATCTCGATATGTTTTGTGGTACCCGAAGGTGTTAGGGCTCAGTTAAAAATAGCTAAAAATATGGGAAAATTATGGGACTTTAGTATGACCTTTGTGAAGTAGTTAGTGACCTTGTTATGAGATTTGGACAGGTTTGGGAAAGGCGAAGATAACAGAATGGCTGGGAACGGTGTAAGTGCGCGCGTATCGAGGCGACGTCAGAATGGTCTGTGAGTGGACTTTGCTTTCTAACTCTTGATGCATGCATATATGTTTTATATATTTTCTATACTTGATTCTATGATTTGATTTATGATTGTGATGGTTTACAGTTTGTGCACGTTTTTCGAGGAAATGACGGTATTTCACGTTTTACGAGATTTGATGGATATTATGATCTGAACCTGGTTTTAACGATTTGATTTCAAAGAAAGTAAAAAAATTTTGGAAAGTGGTTTTCGGGCTTGAAGCCCAGTTCAGAAAAGTGGTTTTAAGAAACGTGATTTCGGGTTTGTGAATCGGAATTCCGGATGACGATTCGGGACTTGGAAGTGGATTCCGGGTTTGGGTTCGGAATGGTTGTTCCGGATGCCGACTTACGGAATGATGGTTGCGGACTCGGATCTGGAAAGGAGATGGATATGAGTTCTGGGTTTGGATTCGGGATCCTGATGAGATTGCGGATTCGGATTCGGAAATGGAAAAAGGTTTTCAAATGGTTTTGGATTTGATTTGCTGGATCTGGTTATTGGGTTTAAAGACCCGGATTATGATTGACGGGGGACGGGTCCGAATTGGGTTTAACGACCCGGATTGAGTTTAAAGACTCAGAGTTTAAAAACTCGGATATATTGATATTTCCCCCGTAGGCCTGTTGAGTTTAAAGACACAGGAGTTTAAAGACTCGGATTATATTGAGGCCTGGATTGAGTTTAAAGACGCGGATAGATCCAGCAGGTTCGGTAAATGGAAATATGATATGGTTTTCAACAAGGTTTTTCGGTGTTTTGGGCAGTGGCCCGGATGAATTGGATATGATGAGTTTTGGGACTGAGTTCCCGGGATTTGAGAAAAAGGAAAATGTGTTTGGTTTTCGTACATGGTTTTATGATATGAATTTAATATGCATGCATTGGTTTTTGAAACGGAGGGTATAAATGTCATTGTTTTATGAAATATTTTTGAACTTAAACTTTATTTTTTGTCCACTCACAGTCTTTTCGTGTTTTCGATACCTTCCAGGTTGTTGCGGCGCGGGCTGTCGGTCGAGAGAGTCGGAGACATCACACGTACGATCCACAGTAGACTCTGCGCACTCTGGGAAGTTTTTGGATGGTCGGATCGAAATCCCTTGTCCGACTTACGTGTCACATAGAGGTTAGACACCCGTTTAGCCTTTGTGTCATGCGTAAGTTAGACGGGAGCAGGGTTTAGCCCTAAATCCCGGGGGATTAGGGGTGGGCCCTGACACTGTTGGTTCAAGTTATCCCTTGTCTGGCCTTTGCATTACACGGGGGTTAGACGAGTGTCTAGCCTTCGTGTCGTACGCGGGTTAGACGAGAGCATGGCACATCCCGAGGGGGATTGGGATTGGGATTGGTCGTATCAATACTAGTACAATCCGAATGTGAGCAGTTCTTGTGTTACCACCTAGATGTTGACTCTGTTCCCGGAGATGACTTGGATGATGTCAAAGTGCAATTCCTGAGTTTACCTACGCATAATGTAGATTGATCATCGTGATTGTTGCCTAATTATTTGAGAATTGGTTTTATTTGATCATTGATGCTTGTATCCAAGTTTTATCGGTGATTTCAGGAAAATGTGGGCCACAAACTTTTATATTTATTTTGTGATTTGTGTGTCCCACGGTTTATGATTTATTCTATTATGAAATCTCGTGTTTATGATTTTAGTTAATATGCATTTTATGTATGCATGCATTTTTTTACAACTACAGGGTAAATGATTGTTTTCTCATAAATGTATTTTAAAATTATTATTTTCCTTCACTCACACTTTTATTGGTTTGGTTTTCTCTTTAGGTTGTTGCACAGAGACCGGGGCGAATATTGAGACGGAGGCATGAGTAGGAAATCAGTAGCGTTATCCCTTGTCTGACATGTGTTAAAGGAATTTTGGAGCTTCAATTTATGTGCCAGACGAAAGTAGAACCTATCAAGATTATCAAAACATATTCGGAGTAGGTCCTATCATTGTGTACTTTTAAAAGGTTTTGGTAGCTGCTCTGACATACACGCCGGTAGTGTGGGACTACGCTACAAAAATTGGGATAACTCAGGTAGTGTTTGAAACTCAAAAATCGAGCATTAAAGTAAACACAAACTAACACTCAACACTTAAGGAAAACGTATGCAATTAAAAACCTTTTCTTTGTATATGTAGCGTTGGTAAAGGGATCGTTTTGATTGGGGATTGAGGTTTCCTATGTATGAAAACATTTAACAGAAAGAATAAAAATAGGGGAGGGGGTGTTTAATAGACAATACTTGACACTTTTACGTAAACAAATCCAAATCAGCAATCACATTATTCACTCTACTCCTAACAAACATGCATACACATGACACCATCATTCACTTACCATGTCTTCATGCCTATACTTGCAACCACTAAACCATTCAAAAAATCCTACATTAATTACCTCAATTACATCCATATATTTTTCAAGTTATAAATGCCCCGTAGCAGGCTCACTTATAATATTACTCACCCTAATTTAATGATTGAATGGTCCAAAGCGGGCTCATTCAGTCTCTCCAACCTTATTCTAAATGCCCCGTAGCAAGCTCACTTAAAAATAGAATTACAAGATTAACATGCTCTAGAGCTCACATATGGTTCATATGATTCTAGAGCTCTAGAGCTCACATACGGTTCATATGATTCATACTTATCTTAACATGCTCATTTCTGTACTAGTTTATCATGCATCATCCACTCCAAGTCATGAACACTTAATCACAAAGTATTAACAAACAAATTAAAGTTGTAGTGATCATCTTCTAGCCATGCTGTATTTATTTATCCTTCTTTCTTATTATTAACAAGTCAAGGGCATCCTAAGATATTTAAAAACACCAAATTATAAACAAAATGACCATTTTTTTTTATAAAAACAAATTTTAAAATAATTTGAAAACAATTTAATGAAAACAATTCTTGTTTTTGAAAAAAACGATTTTTTTTTTTGGAATACAATTTTTTTAAAAAAAAACAAGGTTGAAAACATTTTTTGAAAACTATTTTTATGAAAACTATTTTGAAAACTTTTAATGAAAACGATTTTGACAAACAATTTTGAAAACCAAATGGTTTAATGAAGAAGATTATGAAAAACAATTTGATAGTAAGTTGTTTTAAAACAATTTTAAGAAAACAATTTTTCAAGCGTGTTTTTGAGAAATTTTTTTTTAACATAAATAATATTGTAAACCCTTCCCCCACACTTAAATCAGAAATTGTCCTCAACGTATCAAAGTAAAAGCATAGAATCAAGTATGAGATAGAGTTTTACGAAAATAAAACTAAAATAAAAACAAACGAAAGTAAAAGATAAGGGAAAGAGAATGCATATATGTTGTAGACTCTTCCGTTGGGTTATCTCCCAACAAACGCTTGAGTTTAGCATCCTTAGCCTAGACAAAGTGCCTCAATCAACTCATACAATGCGAGGTCTATGTACTCTTTCGAATTTCACATCACGCTCTCTAATTGCCTCTAGGTAAGACTTCAATCCATCTTAAATCTGAGGGTCAAGTTTATCCGCCAACTCTTTGACAAGGGCGTCTCCAAGCCTACTTTATGGACCTTAGATTAAGTGAATTGCCATATTGAGTGTTCCTTCAAAAGGGTTAGGTTAGTATTTACAAAGTTTTAAATGAAATAGGAAGAGGAACTAAGAATGGTGTGAATACATAAGCGGAAAAATGTTAGAACCTGCACAAAACATAAGAGTTACGTGACAATACATAAAAAAATGACCTGCACCTTCGATCTCATGTCCTTAGATTCACTTAGTCTAGGGTGCCCGGTGATGAAATCCGAGTATCATGAAATCTTAGGGAGGTTATGTAATCTACAAATGCAATATATAGAGCCTTAAAATTACACGAATAACCCTTCACTCCCTTTCTCGTAGTACTTTTCAAACTTATGACCTGCACGTACTGATAAACCAAACCTCAATTACCTCCACCATTCATCGTTGGACATGACCAGATGGGATAGATGTAACACAAGAAGGAAGGACTAATTTTGAGAAACACCCCGAGGCTAGTTTAGCTACGTCATATACTCTACTGATATTCTCTTTTTTAGATCCAAACTTGTCACCAACCATAACCCTTTTAGACACCATAACTAACCGATGGAAGTTTTCAAAATGCCTACCAAACCCAAGTATTTACAAACTCCACCCACAACCTCATGTCCATAAATTCACTTAGTCTACGGTGTGTGGTGATGAATCTACACATCATGAAGGGTTAAGAAGAAAGTAACCAAAATGGGCACTACCTATTCCCATAAAGAAAAATTTGAAGAAAAAGTTCTTGAGATCCATACAACTCTAAAACATTTAATAAGAAGTAATATACATATTTACATAACTACATTTTATGTACAAGTATGAAAGTTATGCACACGTATGATATTTACATTATGAACATATTTACACAAATGAAATCACACAAAAGAATTTTCAATCCCCGACAACGGCGCTAAAAATTGATACGTAAAAACCAATTATTAAAGTAAACACAAAGTAGTACTCAACACTTGAGGAAAACGTATGCAATTAAAAGCCTTTTTTTGTAAATGTAGCATTGGTAAATAGGGATGGTTCTAACCAACGATAAAGGGTACCTACGTATGAAAACGTTTAGTAGAAAGAATAAAAATAAGGGGGGTTTAAAAGTGTGTAGCCGAAACTACGATTTACAACTAGGAATTTAAATGCGAATGCTTATGCTAATTTGTACTTGAAAACCATAGATTAGTTTTATAGACAAAACTTACACTTTTATGTAAGAAAATCCAAATCAACAATCACATTATTTACTCTACTCCTAACTAAAATTTATGCACGTGACACCATCATTCACTTACCATGTCTTCACGCCAATACCAACAACCATTAAACCAATCACGAAATCCTACCTTAATTATCTCAATTACATCCATATATTTTTCAAGTTATAAATGCCCCGTAGCGGGCTCACTTATAATATGATTCACGTTAATTTATTGATTGAATGCCCCATAACGGGCTCATTCAATCCCTCCAACCTTATTCTAAATGCCCCGTAGCGGGCTCACTTAAAATAGAATTAAAGATTAAGCATCAAAACATACAAAGTAATCAAGATTCAGAAAGTAAAATACTGGAGATTGAATTTAAGCTTACAAGCATTTAGAAGATATAAACCATCACAACTAATGAACTATAATTATAACCATGATTCAATTCGAAAATTTAAGGGTAAGGGAATTAGTTACACTTTTGAAGTCCAAGAACTGCTTGCTACGCCAAAAGTGGACGGAAGATGAATTGTTATTCACAAGGTTCTCTAAATTGCAGACTAACTTTGTAAAGATGAATAAATGTAAGGAATATGGCTATAAACTCTTTTATTGAATCAATGGAAATTGGCTATGTAATGACCCGTCCCAAGTTTACGGGATTAATTAAGGATGAATTGAGGATTAGTAGGACTAATCGGGGATCAGTCCAGGATTGTTCGGACGGTTAGCGTAAAATGATGATTTTTCTCCTAGAAATGTGCAAAAAGTTGAGTTTTGACCTAGGAGGTGAAATGCACGAGGAATGAGGGCCGTTACATAGATCGAGTCGATACAAGTCCGTAGATAGGTGACACGTCAAAATCGAGCGTCGTACGAGACAAAGTTGTCATTTTTCCTCTAGTGTGGGTCCAAATATTTTGATCAGGCCCAATGGATGATTGACAAGTGTCACTCATCCATTGCTCCCTATACATGCATTCCATCACCCTGCTTTCATATTATTTTTTTCCCCACACCTAAAACCCACAAACACCTAAACCCCAATCCCTTTCCCCTTACCAGAGTTGAATTGAGAGAGTGATAGAGGGTGGCTAAGAGACTAGGAGACGACGAGGATGTGGCAGGACCGCCGTTGACAGCGAAGGAGTCGCAGGAAATAGGTAACCTGAAACCGTTTTGAAGTTTGAAATTGGGTTTTTAGTTTTGGTTTATGAGTGTTGCTTCTAATATTGGGTTGCAATCTTGGGGTTTGTACGAATCGATGGGGATCAGAATCAAAAGCTTAGGACAACGGAGCAGCTCAGGCAAGGAACTGGAAAGTGGTCGTCACTGTTCATCGACTAAAGGTAAGTTTTTAGTTGTTTTTTCATGTTTTTTATTAGGTAGATTATCTCCTGGGGTTTAGACGAACATGTAGGAAGAAACGGGGATCAAAATGGTGGTTGGTGACATGGCCTAGTCAGCACTGACATGTTAGTGACATGGCCCAATCAGGTGCCACCACGTGTCACTGACATGTTAGTGATGTGGACCAATGGACGACTGACACGTGGCACTGTCAGATCTGACAGCTATCAGAACCTATCAGGTGACGTCATGCTGACATCAGCGTTGACTTTGTTGACGTCAGTAGTTAACTTTGACCAATGTTGACTTTTACATTGACCGGCATGTGGGGGCACGCAGGCACAAAGCTCAAGGTGGGACTAGTGTCATTGTAAAGGTTTTGATGATCCGGATCCAATGGTGGTGGTTTCGGGTCAATCGGAGATCGTTAGATTGGTCAAATTGAGATTTTTAGCTTAGGGAAGCGTGTTCGGAACACATTGACTTTTCCGGGAATGTTGGGGGTTCTTGATTAGGACTTGTCTAGATGGTTAGTGACCTTTGATTGTGTTTTGGACTGGTCCAGATGTTTTAGAGAGGTTGGATTCGCCAGGAGAGGCTTATGGCATGCACATCGAGGCGCAGCAAGGACGGTCTATGAGTGGACATTTGGTTTTAAAATATGATGCATGCATAACTGTTTTATACAGTTTTATATATGTGATTTATGATGAATATGATTGTGGTATTTAGTATTTACTTATTTGCATGTATTTCGAGGTTATGCTTTATATTTGGTTTTACGTGCTTGTACTTTCAATTATGGTTTAATGGAATGATTTCGGATTTGGAAATATGGAATCGGGCTTGAGACCCATTTGACTTATGAACTATCGGACTTGAAGTCTATTTGATTTAATGAGATATCGAGCTTGAGGCCCAGTTGATTTATGGTATCAGGCTTGAAGCTTAGTTGGTTATGATATTGGGCATGAGTCCCATTT
The DNA here is from genome assembly GCA_032719365.1 of Prinsepia uniflora. Taxonomy (NCBI): domain Eukaryota; kingdom Viridiplantae; phylum Streptophyta; class Magnoliopsida; order Rosales; family Rosaceae; genus Prinsepia; species Prinsepia uniflora. The sequence continues at coordinate 50,345,442 of CM064864.1, forward strand.
ATGGTCTATGAAATGTGATTTCAGGTTTGGAGACACTAATGAGATTTGGATTTGGATTTGGTTTTGGAAAATGGGATTTGTGGAAATGGTTTAGGGACATGATATCTAGGGTTGAGACCCTGTTAAAATGGATTTGATTTCGGTTTTCAAACTATACCATCCTATGTCTGGATTACACTCTAGGTGTTAGGGACACTGGAGTAGTCACAGAGCATTGCCTAAGAGGGACCGTTCTACGTGGAAAATCATAGAGAGGTACAGGATCAGGATAGTAAGAGGTTAAAAACCTTCGGCCCCCAAGAAGGGTCACGAACCTGGGTGGACCTTGGGGGGACTCGGCTTGAGACTGAAGGGCATATATAGCCTTATGATAGTGGCATCTGGGATGTCAGGCATCTAGGATGCCAAGGATGGATTACAGGCATCTGGGATGCCAATGATGGATTAAATATGTTTTATTGGACTGGTTATAGAGTATTTTGTGGATTTAGGCAAAGATCCACGTGTTTTGGTTGTGGGGCAGAGACCCCATATGTTTTATTGGTTTTGGGCTAAATTCCCACTTGGATTATGGATTTATGGTTTTGGGTTAAGGCCCTAATAATTTGAGGAAGGAAATGGCTTTACTTGAGAAGCATTTTTCATTGAGTTTGGATTTGGAAAACCTATGATTTGGTTTAAAGAAAATGCTTATAATAACTGGTTTTCGAATGTATGCATACTTTTTAGTGAAGGGTATATGTCTTTTGTGAAATGTATTTAATTTAATTATTTATTTTTGTTCACTCACAGTTTTTGATGGTTTTAATACCCTTTAGGTTGATCGCGGATGCGGGCTGTAGTAGAGACCGAGACATCACACTCCACCACTGATCTTGGCATAGTCTTGATGACCCTAAGTGGGTTAAGGTGAGGTTTATCCCTTGTTTGACACGTGGCGTCAGATGGGAGCATGACACATCCCGCGTTAATCCCAAGGGGATTGGGATGGGTCATGTCAGGCTAGATTTAACATCTTAGGAAAAACAATAGTATTTGAATAACGGGTCACGAACCAAATAAAGAGAAAACTATCCCCTTATATGACAGGACCCGTCCCAATTTCAACGTAAATGAGATCGAACCTGCTCCCGTCTGACAAGGGATTTTATGACGTTTAGTGCGATTCAAACTCCCAAATTAATCCTACCTTACGGGTTTACCGCCCACGTCTGACCCACATCCCGACAAGATGAATAAATAATACTTCAACTTACTCGTTTCCTTGACTATGCATCTTAACGCACTTATTTATGGTTATGATAAATCAAGTTTATACTTCCACTATAATTAAATGATATATTCAACTAATAACATTTGTACTAATTGTTTAATTAAAAAATATATATAATTTGATCATTTATATATATATATATCTCCACACTTAAATAGTAACTTAGATTAGAAAAATAATTATACAATTTACCACAATTTACAAATAACCCAAAATTAATTAAATGATAAACAATTATAATGGATATTCGATACTATGTTCAAACCAAGTCCAATTAATCTGAAAAATATATCAATAAATTCAGAAAAGTAAAATAAAAATAGTTCATGTTGATCGGCCGGTCATCGGAGGCTGCACGGGCTGCCACACGCCGCCACAAGGTGTATGTGCATGGTGGCCACGCGCCTGTATAGAATCACCCCTACCTTGCAACGGGTCGACCCGTTGCATTGGTTTTAGGCTTTCCAACTTGGCGGGTTGACCCAGCTTCAAAACCTTCATTTCACATCCATTTTGGACGTTCGAAGCATCAAAGTTCATCCAAAGTTCCTACATATATGATCTATGAGCCCAGAAAAGAGAAATACATACTATGTCTTGTAGTTCCACCTTCATCATGGACCGTCTAGGGCTTCTAGCCATGTCCACGATGCTTCCGGTAGTCCCCCCTACTCCTCCTTTTCTATTCTAAAATGGCCACACGGCCTCCAGAAGGTTACCAATGCGTCCCCTTTTGAGTTCTCTGGACTAAAATCAAAAACTCGAAGAAGGGCCTTTCGGGTTCTACTTCCTCTTCACTGTTTTTTCTGGGTTTCCTCCCTCTGTTTTCCAAGTTTCCTCTTCTGCACATCGTCACTCTCTTTTCTACACTTTCATTTTTTCTTCTTCCCTTTGGCTGGTGCTGTTTTTCAAAATTTCATCATTCCTCCCTTTTTCACTCTTATTCGGTGGTTATGCACCGATACCCTTCAATTGCACATATACCTATATATAGTTGTACTACGTCAATGGAAAACATTTGAGGGAAAAATATCTAAAGAAGGATGAGGAATATTCTAGAAAAAGCTAGGCTTTTAATGCCAAAATACCAAAATGCCCTTGATGGCACAAATTACCTTGTTACCCTTTACCTATTTAAACCCGTAACTTCCTCATTTGGTCTCTATTTCTGACGTGCCACCTGTCTATGAACTCGGGATATTGAGATCTCCATAAAAAATTTCTCGAAATTCTCAAAAGATATCCTGATCGAAAAGTCAACATTTTGACTTCTTAGGGGAAATGGTCATTTCCAATCTTTTAAAAGTTTGGGGCGTTACATTATATAGGGTTACATGGTCCTAAAAATATAAGGAAATAAAGTTCTAATTAAAAAGGTTTCCTTGAGAAAAGGGAAAAAAAAAACAATCTTGATTTGTGTAAGTTTTCCACCATGAAGAAAGAAATAAGTTGCTGGAATTGTATGTAACGACCCGTCCCAAATTCCATGATTAGATTAGTGACTAATCACAATTAGTGAGGTTAATCGGTGATTAGTTAGGCTAAATCGGACGAACGATGCGAAATGACCGTTTTGCCCCTAGTGGTGGCAAAACGTTGACTTTTCAATCGGGCGGTCAAATGGACTTTGACCGATGACCGTGACGTAGTTCGTGACGTCACGAGTTCATAGACAGGTGGCACGTTCAATTCCGATGTTCGAGGAGGAAGTTACGACGTTCGGAAGTTTAGGGGCATTTTGGTAATTTTGGATAAAAGGGGTCAAAAGTTGACTTTTTGACCGGGAGGTCCGATGGCCGAGGGCCGAAGACCGTTACGTAGATAAGGACGATACGAATCCATAGACAGGCGGCACACTGAAATCGGACTTCAAACGGGAGAGTTATGGGTCACGGAAGTTCGATTTCACTATGCACGAACTTCGAGACGGGGACGTTTCGGTGAAATCAGATTGGGTGGATATTTTGGTGGGCCCCATGGATGAGTGACACTTGTCACTCATCCCATTGACTTGATCCCCCAAAATGTGGATCTAAATAATTAAATATTATTATTTTAATTATTTTATAATTAAACCTAACAACCATTAATCCTAACTATCCATTTCAATTCTAACTTTAAATCCACACCCTCCATCTCCTTCTCTCATCAGCCATCCTCCTTCATCTTTGTTCATCCTTCCACCCGAAACCCCATAACCCCATTTTCTCCATTTTCTTTCAAAAACCAAAACACACAATCACACTTCACCATTCATCACTTGTATGAGCTGGGAATGACCGTGGGGGAAGTGTGAAGGGCTGAGGACGGAAAGGGTGGACGGTGGCCCACGGTGGAGGACACGGCGGAGGAGAACCCGTGAGGTAAGAAAATTTCAAAAATTCGAAATTGAGTTTTAATGGGTTTTACTCGATTCCATTAATTGGGTGAGGTTCCTAGGACTCCCAGGAGATGAATGGGATTGGTTTCGAGGCATTAGACGGCCTGGAACAGCCGTGAACGGCGGGAGAAGTCACGGCCGCCATGGCCAAGCTCGAAGGTATGGGTTTTGATGTTTTCCTTCCATTTTGATGTCATAGGACTGTAGGTTAGGATTAGAGGATGAAAATGGGACAAACGGGAAGCATTTTGGTGGTCGGACGGCGGAGAACCGGCCGGGTCAAGCCGCAGGTCACGGCGACCCGGTTGCAGTCATTCGGGTCGACCCGCGAGGAGGCAGGGATGACTGATGACGTCATCCTGATGACGTCATCCTGATGACGTCATCATGTCAGGGATGACGTCATCATGTCAGATCTGACAATGTCAGACTGACATGTCAGACAGTGGGCCAATAGGAGCGTGACACGTGTCACTGTCAGGGGCTATCAGTGATGACGTCATGCTGACGTCAGCGATGACGTCAGCAGGTACTGTAGCAGGCACGTGAAGCCCACGCGCAGCCACTTTGGTCGGGGCGTGAGGGCGCGTGGCAGGGAATCTGGGGAAGGTTTCAACATACGAAATCATCTATTCGATGTAACGAACATTTTGGGACTGGTTTCATGTCGATCGGACACCGTCTCGATATGTTTCGGGGCATCGGAAGGTTTATGTTCGAGATTAAAAATAGTTAAAAATACGGGAAAATTACGGGGCTTTGGTAGGAGGTTAATTAAGTAGTTAGTAACCTTCTATTACGATTTGGACAGGTTTGGGAGTCCCGGTGATGGTGATCGGCTCGGGGAGCCGTATGGCACGCAAATCGAGGCGGCAGCTCGGACGGTCTGTGAGTGGACCTTGTTTTCTAAATTGGTGCATGCATAAATGTTTATTATATGCTTTATTACTTGTTTGATGATGCCATGGGTGCATTTGTATGTGGTTACGTATAAGCACGTATTTCGAGGTTTCGGCCTTATACGGTGCTTATACGGGTCTGTATTTCTTTATTGGTTTTAATGAAATGACTTTGGATTTATAAAAGGATAAACTCGGGTATGAGACCCATTTGGTTTTGTCTCGGGCATGTGACCTCAGATATCGGGCACGGTGCCCAACTGATGTCCTATGTTCGGGTACGAGACCCAGTCACTTTACGGTTTTGATTTCAGGTCAGGGAACCTTAAATGGATTCCCAGGTCCATGACGGTTTATGGGAACCGACATGAACCCTTGTTGGTTATTACGGTACATGACGGTTTATGGGAACCGGCATGTTACCTCGGTTATGTTATTACGGTACATGACGGTTTATGGGAACCGGCATGTTACCTGATTATGGATATTATAGATCATGACGGTTCAGGGGAACCGGTCATGAATGTTTATGTTATGTATATATATGTTCATCTACCTTCCTTTACTTCTATTATCTCCTCCGGGGAGGGTCGTTGGCCTGGGTGGACCCCGGAGTAGTCACGGAGCACCGACTGAGTGGAGTCACCCCCCAGTTGGGTTCCTTACTCTCAGGAAGGCTATGGTTACTATTACCTCGGGTAGGGTTAGTGGTCTGCGGACATTGACCTTGACTTTGAGATGACTCGGATTGAGACCCGGGTAGCACGCGCGTAGCTTTGGATACCGTGACAGGATTGGTTGTGTGACTTATATGTATATATGATATATGATATGTGGTGTGCACAGGTGTGCACAGGATTTGAGCAGTGGCTCGTGTACTTGGTTTCTTTATGGTTTGGGGCCGAGTCCCTTATGGATTTGGGCAGTGGCCCGTATGGTCGTTTTCATTGTGGTCCTTTCGACCTTGGTTTATATCTGCTTTGGGCTTAGTCCCACATATGGTTTGTTTTGGATAAATGGTTTTCGAATGCATGCATGCTTTTTAGTGGAGGGTACAAATGTTTTCTTATTAAATGTTTTTATAAACTCTTGTTCTGTCCACTCACAGTTTTTAATGTTTTGACTGCCCTTCAGGTTGACATCGGATGTGGACTGTAGCAGAGACCGAGATATCACATACCTCCTCCGGATCCTGGCGTACTCTGATAGCCCGGGAGGGCAAGGGTCGGAAATATCCCTTGTCTGACACTCCGTGTCAGACGGGAGCAGGGTCATCCCGCACTAATCCCGGGGGGATTGGGATGGGTCCTGTCATAGTACATGAGAATAATTCGGTAGGCGCACGTTGAAAGGAGGAAATATTTCGGTGGTTAACACACAAGGAAGGGCATGGATAGCTGTTAAGTGGACACGGGTCGAAGTGGAGGCTACAAATTAGGAAGTGCGTGCTGAGATAGTCTCAAGTGGGTCGGCAGGCGCTAGCCCAATTGGAGTTTGGGTTGATAGAATGGATTCGGTAGCCGGCTACCGAAATCCATTGTATTTTTTAATGGCCATCTTTATTTTAATCATTACTTCTTCAGTACAATTCCGATTGAGATAATTCTTTCGCTCACATTCTCATAATTCCGAGATTTATCTGATTCTACACATTTCTCATAAAGTAAATTATTTTCTCCTATTATATGGTTGTTTTACATTAGAAGATAAGTATAAATGGCACAAAATAATATAAAGTAATGCTCAAATAAAGGTTTACCAAATACTTCCACACTTAGACTTTGTTGTCCCAAGAAAATACTAAAATAAACTAAGAATTCAAACAACTAAGCTCTTAACCATTTTTTCTAAAATCTCATTAATATACATATGGCATTAAAAATTTACACTGGAAGGCATTTTAGCACATAGGATTAAAAAGTTAAAAATAAGTGACAAAATGCTTCAACAAGTAAGACAATGAGTAAACTTGGTGAATTGGATCTTAACATGAATAAAACAAGCATGAATCAACTCACAAGGCTATGTACTCATTATTTCCACTCAATATGTAAAGGGTTTGTATTTGCACTCAAAGTTTGTGAAAGATGCTCACATAATAGAAATTAAGTACTTCGTGAAATCTCAATCATAAACAATAAGAAAGTAACATACTAACACAAATGAACCAAAACCATAAGCTTACTCAAAGGACTGACACAACTAATCAAAATTTACCCATCTTACGGATCATAAGGTCTTTATTTGAAGGTTGTAATGGGGCTAGGTTAGAGGTATGGAATTTTTAGGCTATTGGTGTTCAAATTAGTTTCAAGACTCAACCAATCTCTTTATTACAAGGACATAGGTGCTCTCCCCAAGTATCTTCATCTTGGGCCTTGATCTTTATTTTGCATGTCTTTGAGCTTGCAATTAGAACAAAAGGCTGAGATTTTCAAAGTAGGCCTTCAATGCTTCAATATTTCCATCACAAGTATAGGGGACATAGGTGAACTCAAAACTCATTACCATCTAAGAACTTTGTTCTTAATTTTTCACACTTTTCTTTTCTTCTTTTTTTCTCGATTTGTTTTTACATTTTTTTTCATTTTGAGAGGTAATGCAATGAACAATAATATATTTTGAGCAAGTCCGTTCCTATACTTACACTTGAGTTTTCAATCACCGCATTTCTTTCTTGTGTTGCCCGCCATCTTCATAGTCTTCAATCAAGTCATTGGAACAAGGGTAAAGGTTAACTATACTAGGCTCACATGATTAGATCATTTAGGGTGATGAAAGAAAGGCTCAAAGGGGTTAAAAAAAAGGGATCACACGTGTGCGATCAAATAGGGAACATGATATTTGGATATGTGGTGTTTACCCTATTGCCTTAGTCATCTTCAAAATTAGAGAGTTTATTGAATTAAAAGCTTTGAAAATCACGTAGAATAAGTTCTAACACTCTAGAGTTCATTAAAAGCTATGACAAGTAGTTATTAGGAAAATGCATATAAATTTAAACGAAAAACTCCATGAATCACTCATCAAAGAAGTATATAAGTCTCTAGACCTCACATATGGTTCATATGATTCATACGTATCTTAACATGCTCATTTCTGTACTAGTTTATCATGCATCACCCACTTCAAGTCATGAACACTTAATCACAAAATATTACCAAACAAATTAAAGTTGTAGTGATCATCTTCTAGCCATGCTGTATTTATTTATCCTTCTTTCTTATTATTAACAAGTCAAGGGCATCCTAAGATATTTAAAAACACCAAATTATAAACAAAATGACCATTTTTTTTATAAAAACAAATTTTAAAATAATTTGAAAACAATTTAATGAAAACAATACTTGTTTTTGAAAAAAACGATTTTTTTTTTGGAATACAATTTTTTTTTTTTAAAAACAAGGTTGAAAACATTTTTTGAAAACTATTTTTTTGAAAACAATTTTGAAAACTTTTAATGAAAACGATTTTGACAAACAATTTTGAAAACCAAATGGTTTAATGAAGAAGATTATGAAAAATATTTTGATAGCAAGTTGTTTTAAAACAATTTTAAGAAAACAATTTTTCAAGCGTGTTTTTGAGAATTTTTTTTTTAAAATAAATAAAATTTTAAACCCTTCCCCTACACTTGAATCCAACATTGTCTTGAACGTATCAAAGTAAAAGCATAGAATCAAGTATGAAATTGAGTTTTACGAAAATAAAACTAAAATAAAAACAAACGAAAGTAAAAGATAAGGGAAAGAAAATGCAAACATGTTGTAGACTCCTCCATTGGGTTGTCTTCCAACAAGCGCTTGGGTTTAGCATCCTTAGCCTCGACAAAGTGCCTCAATCAACTCATACGATGTGAGGTCTATGCACTCTTTCGAATTTCACATCATGCTCTCCAATTGCCTCTAGGTAAAACTTCAATCCATCGTGAATCTGAGGGTCAAGTTCATGTGCCAACTCCTGACAAAGGCGTCTCCAAGCCTACTTTATGGACCTTAGATTAAGTGAATTGCCATATTGAGTGTTCCTTCAAAAGGCTTAGGTTAGTATTTACAAAGTTTTAAATGAACTAGGAAGAGGAACTAAGAATGGTGTGAATACATACGCGGAAAAATGTTAGAACCTACACAAAACATAAGAGTTACTTGACAATGCATAAAAAAATGACATGCACCTTCGATCTCATGTCCTTAGATTCACTTAGTCTAGGGTGCCCGGTGATGAAATCCGAGTATCATGAAATCTTAGGGAGGTTATGTAATCTACAAATGCAATATATAGAGCCTTAAAATTACACGAATAACCCTTCACTCCCTTTCTCGTAGTACTTTTCAGACTTATGACCTGCACGTACTGATAAACCAAACCTCAATTACCTCCACCATTCATCGTTGGACATGACCAGATGGGATAGATGTAACACAAGAAGGAAGGACTAATTTTGAGAAACACCCCGAGGCTAGTTTAGCTACGTCATATACTCTACTGATATTCTCTTTTTTAGATCCAAACTTGTCACCAACCATAACCCTTTTAGACACCATAACTAACCGATGGAAGTTTTCAAAATGCCTACCAAACCCAAGTATTTACAAACTCCACCCACAACCTCATGTCCATAAATTCACTTAGTCTACGGTGTGTGGTGATGAATCTACACATCATGAAGGGTTAAGAAGAAAGTAACCAAAATGGGCACTACCTATTCCCATAAAGAAAATTTTGAAGAAAAAGTTCTTGAGATCCATGCAACTCTAAAACATTTAATAAGAAGTAATATACATATTTACATAACTACATTTTATGTACAAGTATGAAAGTTATGCACACGTATGATATTTACATTATGAACATATTTACACAAATGAAATCACACAAAAGAATTTTCAATCCCTGACAACGGCGCTAAAAATTGATACGTAAAAACCAATTATTAAAGTAAACACAAAGTAGTACTCAATACTTGAGGAAAATGTATGCAATTAAAAGCCTTTTTTTTGTAAATGTAGTATTGGTAAATATGGATGGTTCTAACCGGTGATAAAGGGTACCTACGTATGAAAACGTTTAGTAGAAAGAATAAAAATAAGGGGGGGTTTTAAAGTGTGTAGCTGAAACCCCGATTTACAACTAGGAATTTAAATGCGAATGCTTATGCTAATTTGTTCCTGGAAACCATAGATTAGTTTCATAGACAAAACTGACACTTTTACGTAAGCAAATCCAAATCAACAATCACATTATTTACTCTACTCCTAACTAACATGTATGCACGTGACACCATCATCAACTTACCATGTCTTCATGCCAATACCTACAACCATTAAACCAATTAAGAAATCCTACTTCAATTATCTCAATTACATCCATATATTTTTCAAGTTATAAATGCCCCGTAGTAGGCTCACTTATAATATGATTCACCTTAATTTATTGACTGAATGCCCCATAACGGGCTCATTCAATCCCTCCAACCTTATTCTAAATGCCCCCAAGCGGGCTCACTTAACATAGAATTAAAGATTAAGCACCAAAACATACAAAGTAATCAAGATTCAGAAAGTAAAATACATGGAGATTGAATTTAAACTTACAAGTATTTAGAAGATATAAACCATCACAAATAATGAACTATAATTACAACCATGATTCAAAATAATTTAAGGGTAAGGGAATTAGTTACGCTTTCAAAGTCCAAGAACAGCTTGCTACGCCAAAAGTGGACGGAAGATGAATTGTTATTCACAAGGTTCTCTGAACTGCAGACTAAATTTGTAAAAAATGAATAAACGTAAGGAATATGGCTATAAACTCTTTTATTGAATCAATGGAAATGGCCTAGATTTAATATCTTCAAAAAACCAATAGTATTTGAATAATGGGTCACAACCCAAATAAATAGAAAATTATCCCTTTATATAGGGTTACAAGGTCCTAAAACCTAAGGAAATAAGGTTCTAATTAAAAAGGTTTCCTTGAGAAAAAGGAAAACAAAACCAATTCTTATTTGGAAAAGTTTTCCACCATGAAGAAGGAAATAAACTGCTGGACTTGTATAGGGGAATAATTCGGTAGACGCACGCTGAAAATGATGAATAATTTTGGTGGTCAACAACGGTCAACGTGCAAGGAAGGGCATGGATAGTTGTTTGGTGGACACGGGCATAAGTGGAGGCTACAGATCAGGAGGCGCGCACCGAGATAGTCTCAGTTGAGTTGGCAAGTGCTGGCCAAATTGGAGTTTGGGCTGATATAATGGATTCGGTAGCCACCTACCGAATTCCGTTGTGTTTTTTGGTGGCCATCTTTGTTTTAATCATAACTTCTTCTATACAGCTCCGATTGAGATGATTCTTTCGATCAAATTCTCCTAATTCCAAGATTTATCTAATTATGTATATTTCTTACAAAATAGATTATTTTCTCATATTGTTTGGCATTTTTACATTAGAAGATAAGTATAAAGGGTATAAAATAATATAAAATAATGCTCAAATAAAGGCTTATCAGTACTTCAATTATATGATCATCATTAGTATATTATGTATAGTATGCTCTAAGCTTCCACTACTGTGGTGAAATTCTAATTGGTCTTTACCGATTTGATTTCACACGACCTCCTAAAATGCATTATTTGATCCTTTTGGCTTTCGTCGTTAGGATATCACCATCTAGATGTCGGCCATCCTGCCTCGATCTTGGCGTCTAAGTGGATTTTTCAGATCGGGGTGTGTCAATTTGGTATCAAAGCATAGTTTTCGGATGTGTCGTTTGTTTTCAGACATTTGATGAGCATACGCCCTGATTTCCCATGTTAGAGCATCCCCTTGAATAGTTAGAATCTTCACTTAACGTTAGTTTCACACGCTTGCGATCGATCATGAGTTGTCACGAGTAAAAAAGAAGGTTCAAGTTAACTTAATTTATTTTTGTTATGAGTTAGTTAGATTATAATTTTTTGTCAAATTTCGCATTCGGATGGTGCTTACTAGTTTAGGACTTGTATGTGTGATGTGAACGAGTTATTCGACGGTGCATGTGACAAATCCGCTTTTGAGATATAGATTCGTTTGGAGGATTACCTCAAGAGACATCAAACATCCATGTGTCCCTAATTGTGTGCACGAGTTGCGACCCCTCTAGTTTAACCTTTTTTAGCCTACATTAAGCCTTTGTTTCATCACCCTAGAAAATCTAAACACGTGAGCTTAGTATAGACACCATTTACCTTTGGTTCAAAGACTTGGTTGAAGACAGAAGACTTATATGCGCGTATAGGGAAATATTTGCTCAAACGACATTGTAGTACATAGAATTACCTTTAAGAAGAAAAAAAATGAAAAAACAAAGGAAAAAAATGTGAGAAAAAGTTTGAAAAAGTTTGAAAAATGATCAAAGAACAATGTTTTGAATCTCTCAAAAGGTAATAAGTTTTGAGTTTGAGTTAAGTCCCTTATACTTGTGAAATCGGAGATAGAGGGGAATTGAAGGTCTAACATTGAAGATTCGGCCCTTCTCCTATTTGCAAAGCTCAAGGATGTGTAGAATGGAGTTTGGGCCCAACACGATAATACTTGGCCTATGTTCGAGGGGATGAACTTATAGCATTGATGCACGGAAAGATGATGAAGTTATGCTACATTATGGAGCCTTTGATTGAGTCTTGGAACTAATTTGAACACCACTTATCCCAAGTATTCCATGCCTCTACACTTAGCCCCATTACAACCTTCATAAAAGACCTTATGATCCTTAAGATGAGTAACTTTTTATTGGTTGAGTTAATCACTAACATAAGCTTATTGTTTTGGTTCATTTGTGCAAGTATGTTTTAATCTTTCTTGAGGTGTTTGGTTGAGATTTCACGAAGTACGTTCTTTCTAAATATGTGAGCTATTTGATTGCCTTACTAACTTTTCTTTCAAAAAAAATTTGTGTTCAAACACAACCAATTATATATTGAGTGAAAAAAAATGATGAGTACATATACTAATTACAAGAATTGATCATTTGAGGCTAAGTCCTAGAAGAAATTGAAGAACCGAGTTTGGAGCTCCTACCGAGCCTTAGAGCAGCCCTGGTGCTCGTCTGGAAGCTTTATTGAGTCCCATGTGCTGCCCAGGAGCCCGCCAAGGAGCCTGTCCGGAGCCTTTAACGAGTCCCAGAACTTATCTGAGGACCTGTGTCGAGAGCCAACCTAGAGCTTTCATGGAGCTTGCCGAGAGCTTTCCCAGCATGTCCTTCTAACTGCCCAAGTTCCAGCTCATCCCCCAGAGCCAGCTGTTCACCCAAACTTGATTTAAGTAAGAAATACCAAGCCCAGCGCGCGACCCAGACTTGCACCAAACTCTAACTATTCGCCCAAAGCTTAATACGAGCAGGAAATCCCAGCATCCAGCGCGCGGCCTATGGCCCGTGCCTCCACGCAAGCCCAAGTATTTCAGCGAGCAAGGAGGAAGTGTTGTTGTGTGAAAATAAGGAAGGAGTGTCGTGCAAGGAACAAATAAGAATTTCCATGTGTAGGAAGGAAGAAGCATTTTCAGCTATTTTCTTGTATTATATTGTGTATAGGACTTCCTATGATTTTTAGGAGATGTTACCACTATATAATGGGATGGTCTTCTCATTTAAATGGTTACCCATTATTTTACAAGCTAATTGTTCTCCCTAGAATAAAACCTAGCCACCCCTCCAAGTTAGAAAAGAGAGGTTAGCCGAATTCCCTAACTTTCCTCCATCTTCATTAGGCTCCCATTGCGATTTAGAGTTCCTAGTGCAAAAATGTTCCATCTTCTCCATCCACTTTGGCGTCTTAAGAGATTCTTGGATTCCAACAAGTGTAACTATTTCTTTTTCACCTAAACTCTTGAATTTAATCTTGGTTGTGTTTATAATTCAATATAAGTGATGGTTTTCTTCCTCTAATATTTGTAAACATTAAATTCAATCTCCAAGTGTTTTACTTTATGAATTTTAGTTACTTCTTATGTTTTGTACTTTATACTTCAATTTAACGCTAAGTGTTTATTCGCGATTCGGTGCACTTAGAATAAGATTGAGGAGACTCAATGTTGATTGCAATTCGGTGCATTAAGTCAACAACTAAAGGTCATATTGTAAGTGTTGATCACGATTCGTCGCATTTATAATATGAAAAACTTATGAATGTAACCGAGGAAATAAATGTAAGATTTCGTGATTGGTGCGTGGACAAGGTAAGTGACTGATGGTGTCACTTGTACAAAGGTTAATTAGGAGTAGATTAAATTATTTGATTGTTAATTCGGATTTACTTTCTTAATAGTGTCAATTTTGTCTATGAAACTAATCTATGGTTTGTAAGTTCTAGTTAGCATGAACATTCGCATTTGAATTCATAGTTTTAAATATGTAGCTTTGGCTACAACACTTTTAAAAACCCGACTTCTATTCTTTTTACTAACCGTTTTAATGTCCCTCAATTCCCTAGTCCATAATGATCCCCACTTATTGCATACTACAATCTCCAAAAATGGGTTTTTAGTTGAAAGTGCTTGAGCTAAGTGTTTATTTAAATGCGTGATTCACACTAAAAACCAAGATCATGCAATAACTTCCTCTAACTTGTAATTTGCATGTTGCTTATTGAATCTTCAAACTCTAAACTCACGCCAATTACTTAAACTCGGGCCGCGCATAATGTTACACATCTCGTTCTCATCATGATTCTCATTTGATGCAATCTCAGCACAAGCTCATATTATATGGTATGGCCTTAATGAGTAGTTGATTTCTTGGGTAGAATGTAACTTGGGTGATGAAAGAAATGGTAGAGTGTTTGGTTGCAAAGTTGGCTTAAGGGTCATGCAATTGGGAAGTAAAAGGCCTTTAAAAGGTTAAGCACACATAGCCTAAATCATTTCATATAGATAACCATACATCAAATCAAAAGCATCTATATGATAAAGTTCTTCTAACATAAATGAAAAAAGATTTAATGAGATCGTTCGATTATGAACATAAGTGATAAGTGTTTATGAGTATAAACAAGTAGAACATTCAGAAAGACATGTAAATCAAATACATGTAACTCAAGATGTATGTTTAGTTATCGTCACCCAAGGGGAGTAGTTTCTCGATTGATTGCAGTCAAAAAGCATAGTGATAGAGATTTTACCAAGCACAAAAAGGTATACTAGGCAAAACCTCTACGTGTAATAAACTTTGCAAGCGCACAAGACGTGTAGATAGTATAGATGCAAGCAAAGGTCGATCCCACGAAGACTTGCTCAATGATATCCAATTCTGTTTAACTCAATTGACTTAAGTGGAGTAATTAAAATGCAAATATGGGGGGTTCTCACGTTGAATGAATGTAAGTAAATTAACTAAGATTAACTAACTAAGTCAAGCTAGGGTTTCTATCCACCTTTACCAATTATAGTTCCGTTAGATTTCCTTGATTAGATTAATATGCATGTTTTCTGAATTAAGTGCCCGTGCAGGGGTCCTGCTAAGGCTCACCCCACACATATTATCTTCTCTTAGATTGCATGTATAAGCGTGATGTACCCACCCTTAAACGTCTATTACCGATGGTGCGTGATAATGCATGGAATATGAAGAAGATTTGATGACACTACACTATCCCTAGAAAAGTGATGTGCAATTCTAGTGAGTCATGAGTTTAGATTACGAATAAATTCCCCTTCTTAAACGTGATGCTACAAATTGTAGGGTGAACACAAACATCGAGGTGATCCGTCAAGCAATTACATCAACAATTATACAAAAATAAGGTAGCTAAGCTTATAAGCATAAATTGAGTTCATGAAGCGCAGTAATCCAACAAATTCAGGCATACATAACAACCACAATCAAGAGCCAGAAATCTAAGTAAGAACTAACATGGCTAGGGATTCAAGTAACCCTAGCCCGAATTACACTACTCAAACATTATTGAATTAAACATAGACATAAAAGGAAGATTCATAAACATAAATAAAGCAATAAATAATAAAAGGAATGAAGGAGAACTCCCTCAAGGTAGACGTGCTGAAATTAAGATGCTTGAATTGTAAAGAGTGCTTGAATTAAGATTACAAAACTCTAAACTAAGAACATGAATTGAAATACGAATTTTGACAGAGTTTCGGGGACCTTCATGAGATAAATTCGGCCCCCCTTTTCATAAACCCTAATACCCCTATTTATAAGAGAATAATTAATCCTCTTAAAAATAGGAGTTTACAATTAAATTCTATAAGGAAAAGGCTTCCTAAATAATTAAGAACTCTAATTAAAACCTTTCCTACAAGTAAAGGAATTGAAAATCAGAATAGAAAAGGAAGTAGGACTAAAATCCTTATACAATATGGAGATTAGGTGTGAAAGGAAATTGAAATTATCCTAAAATAGGCCTAAAACTCGGAATTAAACCGTTAGGAGACTTTTCGGTGGTCAGCCACTGAAATTGGGGCGGTCAAAGGCTCAGTCAACCCTTGGTCAAAGGCGCAGGATTGCTGTTTGGAGATTTGGTGGTCGCGCACCGAATCGGGAGACGCTGCTTTAGCATGTGTACGCCTCATAGGGCAAAGGGAAATCGGCCGGCGCTTACAGAATAGGTTAAGCGCTAAAGTAACTGCAAGCCATTTCTTCATTCAGAGGTTATCCACTGAATTTCATATGCCATCTTCATTCTTTCATAGCTTCTTCTTTTCAACTCCGATTTAGGTGATTCTTTTGCCCAAATTCTCGTAATTCAAAAATCTATTTGATCTACACATTTCTCACAAAATATATTACTTTCTCAAATTGCATAGAGTTAATTAATAACAAAGTATAAGTAAAAGGGTATTAAATTATGGATAAAACATGTAAATTATGACCTATCAAATACCCCCAAACCTATATTTTTCTAGTCCTCGAGTAAAACACAAAAAAAAAAAGACTCGATCTAGTTAAGATAAGAATTTAAACCTCTAGATTCACCTAGTAGGAGGAGTTTTGTCTCCTGAGGGTTATAGCAGCACGATACCCACAAACGTTTTACTTAACACAAAGAATTCTATAAATCATGCATCAACACGTTAATAAGAACCAAGAACTAAAAACAAACTCATAAAAACCAAGAAACGTGCCATAACCGTGAACTCAAGGTGCCGAGTGTTTATACCAATATCTCAAATAATCAAACTATAAAACAATGTCATCTAAACACCCTAGAAAGATTTCACCTCGACTCTAATCCTCACTAGGCATCACTCAATAAACACACAAATCCTAAGGCATTCACTTAACAAGCATATGTGATGAGTTTATGTAAAGACAATCAAGTTAATCACATATGAATTTCAATGAAGAACAACACTTTATATGTAAATATGATCTCAAGAAGAAATTGAAGTTTAAGAACGGAGATACGTACCTTAATTCTTTTCATAACCATTCACAAGATCAATAGGTCTTCATTCAAGGGTTGTAATGGGGCTAGGTTCTTGGGTTAAGAAAGGAAAGCTGGAATTCAAAGAACTTAAACCGCATCAAGGCATGAGAAGTCATGACTCGGACCTTGAGTGTAGATGAAACCGTGCTTAAGCTCACAACAATGCTCTAATTGAGGTACTTGGCTCACTTGACCCAATTCAAAGTTCATTGCTTTTTTTTCGTTTTTTTTTCTTCTAATCGCAATTTTTTTTGTTCTTTTTTTTTTTCTTTTGAATTCTATTCTTTTCTTTTCATTAATGAACATGATACATTTTTGTTTATATGAGCTGATCCAAGATCATGCAATAACTTCCTCAATTTACAACTAAACGAACAATCTCTTCCATTCAAACATAGTTCCATCACATGAGTATAAGTAGCACAAAACATCAACATATTTCCTCCTCACCATGAATCTCATTTGATGCAACCTTGACACAAGCATAGATTATAGGGTGTGGCCATTATAACGGGTTCAAAACTTGGTTAGGTCATATTGTAGGTGAAGAACAAAACAGCTAAGTGTTTGGCTTCAAAGGGGCTTAGGGAGCATGCAATTGGGACGGGGAAAAGAAGGGCCTTTAGGAGCTAAAACACACATAGCCTATATCACGTCTCATAAACAATTACACATTAAATCAAGAGCATCCAATAGATATGGTTCTTTAAACATCAATGCCAATAGAAAGAGATCATGCAATTATGAATAAAGTGATCAGTGTTTGAGAGTAGAAACAAGAAGATCACTCAGAAAGAAAGGCAATCAAGCTCAAAGATCTCACAATGGTGGTCTCCACTAATTTCCTAAGTATGCTCAAATTCAATTGTTTTGGTTGCTTAATCACTTGATTATGGTATCGTGAAGTGCAAGTGTGAGTTCAATGGTCATGGCAATGATTCTTAGTATGTACAAGCAATTCTCATATTCTATACATTCATATTAACTTGTCTAAGCATAAAAACTAGCATCACAAAACAAAAAACAGCAAAGAAAACAAAACAAAAAACAAAAAACAAAAAACAACAAGGAAATAAGAGCAGAAAATAAAAAACAGCAAGGAAATCAAAACAGAAACTGAGTTGTGTACCCCTAAACTTAAGTCCAATACCCCCAAACCTAAATGAAACATTGTCTTCAATGTTTTGAGCATAAAAGGAAGACAAATTTATGAGCTAGAAGGTGAAAAACGTCCATAAGAAAAAAGGAATAAACCAGGACTAGTTGAGCCTCCTAGGATGCTTACGGTCCAAGGGGCACTCGAGGGGCTCCAAACCTGCCATTCCTTTAGTGGTATCTTGCCTGCAACATAAAGTAATATATTAGTTCTACATGCATAAATCCACTTCCTAGACTTTAATATTTCAAGGAACAAATACAATAAAGATTTGAAAGTAAGTAAGAAGTGCTTGATCCCAATAGACAAATAAGCATAATGATCACGGTGTGAGGGCCATGGAGGGTCCTTGGGATGCTTGGGTCGTGGCCTTGAGCCTTGGGTGGAGCAGAATGTCTCAAAGGTGCATACCACCATCTTGATACTTCCTTCGTCTTTCCTCCTACAAGGATCATTAAACATGCACAAACCATTAGGCACAACATCAAATTTCTCACTAAAACACCTAAGTTTAGTAAGGAACTTAAATGGTGAGGATAAGGATAAGGAAGGCCTTGGAAAAGTAAGGATAAAAGGTGCTTGAGGAGTGGAGGCAGCAAGGATAGGTGCTAGAATTTCAGGGACCTCAAGGATAGGTGCTGGACTTTCAGGGACCTCAGCCAAAACTTGGTGTAATGCTTGCGGGTTTGGTTCTATTTCATGAACATCAAAAGCATGACCCGGGGTGCATTCATTGGTGCTATCTGTGGGTGGCAAGGGGACATACACATCATTATCCTCATCATCCCAATCGGGTTCCCAAAGAAGTTTCAGTCGAAGGTGCTCTAGTTCCTTCTCCTCTAAAGGGGCTTACCAGAGTGTTCTTTGAGATCGGGCCTCGGTTAGTGCATCCCGGAGTATTTTTTGAGGTTGGTTAGGCCTAAGATTTAGAGGAGGAGGGGTCCAAATGTAAGGTGGTTGTTCACCCCATCCTTGGTGGTATAGCTTCATATAGGGCTGATTGTAAGGCCCAGGCATGAACATGCAATCTTGGGGGTAAGCCCATCCCCCTTGATTACTTGGAACCGAAGGAATGTTTGCATAGGGCTCGTAGGCCTATCCTTGAGAAGAATAATAGCTATTCGACGATTCCACACGTAACAAAAAGAAAACCAAAAAGTTATATACAAAACAAAAAGAAAAATCATTAAGTCAAAGGAATGAAATAAAATGGACACCGTTGAGGAATAAGTCCCCGACAACGGCGCCAAAAACTTGATAGAGATTTTACCAAGCACAAAAGATATACTAGGCAAAACCTCTACGTGTAATAAACTTTGCAAGCGCACAAGACGTGTAGATAGTATAGATGCAAGGCAAGGTCGATCCCACAAAGACTTGCTCAATGATATCCAATTCCGTTTAACTCAATTGACTTAAGTGGAGTAATTAAAATGCAAATATGGGGGGTTGTCACGTTGAATGAATGTAAGTAAATTAACTAAGATTAACTAACTAAGTCGAGCTAGGGTTTCTATCCTCCTTTACCAATTATAGCTCCGTTAGATTTCCTTGATTAGATTACTATGCATGTTTTCGGAATCAAGTGCACGTGCAGGGGTCTGGCTAAGGCTCACCCCACACATATTATCTTCTCTTAGATTTCTTGTTTAAGCTTGATGTACCCATCCTTAAACGTATATTACCGATGGTGCGAGATAATGCATGGAACATGAAGAAGATTTGATGACACTACTCTATCCCTAGAAAAGTGATGTGCAATTCTAGTGAGTCGTGAGTTTAGATTACGAATAAGATTCCCCCTCTTAAACGTGATGCTACAAATTGCAGGGTGAAAATAAACATCGAGGTGATTTGTCAAGCATTTACATCAACAATTATACACAAATAAGGTAGCTAAGCTTATAAGCATAAATTGAGTTCATGAAGTGCAGTAATCCAAAAAATTCAGGCAGACATAACAACCATAATCAAGAGCCAGAAATCTAAGTAAGAACTAACATGGCTAGGGCTTCATGTAATCCTAGCCCTAATTACACTACTCAAACATTCTTGAATTAAACACAGACATAAAAGGAAGATGAATAAACATAAATAAAGCAATAAATAATAAAAGGAATGAAGGAAAACTCCCTCAAGGTAGACGTGCTGAAATTAAGATGCTTGGATTGTAAAGAGTGCTTGAATTAAGATTACAAAACTCTAAACTAAGAACATAAATTGAAGTACGAATTTTGACAGAGTTTCGGAGACCTTCAAGAGGTAAATCCGGCCCCCCTTTTCATAAACCCTAATACCCTTATTTATAAGAGAATAATTAATCCTCTTAAAAATAGGAGTTTAGAATTAAATTCTATAAGGAAAAGGCTTCCTAAATAATTAAGAACTCTAATTAAAACCTTTCCTACAACTAAAGGAATTGAAAATAAAAATAGAAAAAGGAAGTAAGACTAAAATCCTTATACAATATGGAGATTAGGTGTGAAAGGAAGTTGGAATTATCCTAAAAAAGGCCTAAAACTCAAAATTAAACCTTCAGGAGACGTTTCGGTGGTCAGCCACCGAAATTGGGGCTGTCAAAGGCTCAGTCAACCCTTAGTCAAAGGCGAAGGATTGCTGTTAGGAGATTCGGTGGGCGCGCACCGAATCGGGAGATGCTGCTTCTGCATGCGTGCGCCGCATAGGGGAAAGGGAAATTGGCCGGCATTTACCGAATAGGTTAAGCGCTACAATAACCGCAAGCCATTTCTTCATTCAGTGGTTATCCACCGAATTTCATATGCTATCTTCATTCCTTCATAACTTCTTCGTTTCAACTCTGATTTAGGTTATTCTTTTACCCAAATTCTCGTTATTCCAAAATCTATTTGATCCATACATTTCTCACAAAATATATTACTTTCTCCAATTGCATAGAGTAAACTATTAACAAAACATATGTAAAAGGGTATTAAATCATGGATAAAACATGCATAAATTATGACTTATCACATAGCACACAACATTGAGGAATTTTTGGTCCTCAATGGCGCCTTCATCTGGTTTGATCATTTGTGTTTTTTCTAACACCTTGATCGAGACTTTCCTATTCCTTACATCGGTAATGTTGTTGGTTGTGGCTAGCAAGGTTCTCCCAAAGATCAAAGGAGGCTCATCATTATGATCATCTCAGTCCATCTTGAGTATGTAGAAGTTCGCTGGAATACTAGTGCCCCCAATTTGGACATGGACATCGTTGAATACGCCCATGAGATGAGTAATCCATGCATTGGCTAATCTGACACAAAGGTGTGTTGGTTTGAGTGCCCCTAGGTTGAGTGATTTTAAGTCATAATTTATGCATGTTTTATCTGTGACTTAATACCCTGTTACTTATTTTTTGTTAATATTTCGTTCTATAAAATTGGAGAAAGTAATATCTTGTGAGAATGTGCAGAATTTGATAGAGCTTCGAATTATAAGAATTTGAGCAAAAGAATCACCTATTTTCGAGTTGTAATGAAGAAGTTATAAAGGAAAGAAAATTGGACAAGCATTTCGGTAACCACCTATCGAATCCACCATTAGAAATGAGTTGATCATGCGTAGTTAACTAGCAGATACTTAGCCCGTTCCTCCTGAACCATGAATTCTATTTCGGCGCGTGTAACGAATCTCTTTTTAGAGCTCCCTTGCGTGTTGATGGTCGTTGACCACCGAAGCTCTTCTCCTTTAATCGGCGTGTGCCTATTGAATTGCCTTCTAAGCCTCATGGCGCATTGACCAACAGTTTACCCGCGTGTGTTGACCCTTAGTTTCGATGTTTAACCACCGAATTCTGCGCTAAATAATTCTAGCAACTTGTTTTCCTTCTTCATGATGGAAAACTTGTCCAAATCATGACTGGTTTCGCTTTCCCTTCTTCTCAAGGAAACCTTATTACATTAAGACTTCTTTATAATTATTCTAAACCTTTTCCTTCTAGGATTTAAATTTTAAACGACTAATTATTTGAGGATTATTTTTCTCCTATCAAAAGGAGGCATAGGCCATTATGTGCGACTAGTTGTTAATTGAATTAGGGCTGCTTGAAGCCCTGACAATGAGGGTCGATTAATGTATTTTTGTTCTTGATTAATGTTATTATGAATGTTTTGGATTGTAATTACTATATTCATGTAGTTTATTGTTTATGAGTGGTTACTTGTTTTAATAAACTATTGATGAATGGTTTGTTGTGTGACTGGTGATCTCCTTGTAATTGATAGCATCAAAGGTAGTGGCTACGTGTAATCCGATCCATGACCCCTAGGGTTGCATATCAATCTTCTAGGGGTAGTGTAATGTCATTAAATTCCTCTTGTTCTTCATGCATTTAATTGTTAAAATTGAATAGACGTCATAAGGTACACATCATGCCTAGGATATGCTAAGTAAGGAGGAATAATATGTGTAGGATCACTCAATATCAGGGCCCTTGCACAGGCCTTGGATTCATACAATTATTAGTAACCTAATCTTGTAGACACATTAGAGAATTAATTGATTAGTGGTGGATTGTCTGTCTTAATTCACCATAGTTAATTAATAAACAACATTGTTTACCCTTGTCACATTTTACTTTCTTGCATTATAAGTTTCTGTTTTATTTCCCAATTGAAGCATCATCACTACCCCCATGTCATGTTTCTTTGGCGTTTTATTTTGGGTCTCTGATTGAGTTGAGAGTCTAAATTGAGTGCCACACCCATTGAACAAGTCCTTGTGGGATCAACCCTTACTTGTTGTACTATTTCTAACGATATTGTGCACTTGCAAAGTTTATAACTTGGATTGAATAGGTTACAATCATATGCTTGTTCATTTTCTATCAAGTTTCTTATGTTGATGCCAAGGACTCGTCCCTCAACAATGTCCATTTAATTTGGATTATTTGACACAGTTTTGTTTTAAATTTTTTATTTAAATTACATTGTTAGTAACTTCATTTTTAAATTCTCTTTTTACATGATAATGAACTCATATATAGATACAGGCCCATCGTATGATCCATACACAAAGGCTTGTGCTTGGAACAATCCACTAGGGTGGAGCATATCCAGAACTTCAAGCTTTGGTTGAGTCCCTGACAGAATAGACTAGAACTTATGTTCCTAAGGTTCCTAACTACGTTCTAGCCTCTGCCTTCCAAGCTCAACAACAGACTTTGATACAATACTCGAAGGCTATACTTCATGAAACATAAGAAATGATTGAGCGCATGAAGGAGAGATCAAAAAGGAAAATAAGGGAGTTTTAGGCCATTATGCGCCAAATCGAAGGCATGGAAAGTCCCCCACCAAGTGATGTCAAGAACAATGCTTATGATGCGAGGATGAGATTGGGATATGGGAAGAAGACAAGGGCACCGTGGCAGGCATGGAAGTATAGACCGTAGTCTAATCAAATGTACCAAAACCCAAGCACAACTGCAGTCCTTGTTGTCCTTTTTGCCGCAGGCTATGAAACACCAAACTCCACCAAGAGCCCCTATACTCCAACACAAGCATGAAAAGCTTCACTTGCCTTGATGCGTAAGCACCAGCAACTTGTTGGAGCTACACAGAACATGTCCCAGCCTGTTCCTAGGATTGACCACCAACAACAACAGTGTGGCATGCCCTGGACATGTTCGAGGAGAGCCAGCAACATGCCAAGCGGTCCTAGTTGCAACACCTCAAGTGTAGCTTGTGGCCACCATCTTAACTACACACATCACAGTAGCCCCTTCTCAAGCACATAACATGCCCATTGCTTTGCATAAAGACACGCCCAAGGCCTCAAATCTACAACATGACGTGAGGTTGCTACTACCCAACGACAAAGGCCCAACTATGGGTCACAATGACCCTCCTACATTCCAATCTAAATTATTTTGAATTTAATGTTAATTGTGTGTACTTGGCTTCTGATTTTTTTTCCTAATGGACATGTCCCTATCTTTCACAGATTCAATAATAAAAACAAGAAGAAGGTGCTAGCCACACTCAACTTGGTACCCCTCTTCAAGTTCAAAAGGAAAGAAGCACGGAAAAAGTTTTTGAACACTAGCATCCCCGTGGAAGAACATAAATCTTCCTACCACAAGCACTTTTGAGGGACGATATGGGAGAATGGATAGAAACTGCACTCATTCAACTCACTTTTTAATCGCTTTCCCAATTAGTTGTGTTCTCATCAATGGATTCCTTTGCATGTTTCTAATGCATTTTTCCCTGTTGCATCGAGGATTCTACAAAAAGAGACTAACAACATGATCAAGGTTGATGCTACTATTTTTGCCATACTTCTACACCCATCATAGAAAGCCGTGCATGTTTTGCCTAGACGTTAAATAAAGCACTCCTCGGAGGTAACCTATATTCGTTTTGTATCTCTCAACCCTTTATGTTTTTGTTTTTATCCCTGGAACCTTAATTATATTTTGTCCATGAAACATGCTTATTACATTGAGGACAATGTTTGATTTAGGATTGGGGGTAAGGATTACATTTTGCATATAGAAACCAATAGGTTTGGCAGTACATGGCCAGTTTTTCTGTTTTCTATTTGCGGTTTTTTTTTTCCTAGCTTTTTGTACTTTAACTTGTTATTAGGAACGTATATGCCATGTAAATTTCTTGTGCATCACTAAGAATCATGACATGTCCATTGAGTTTATAATTATGCACTTCACGATGCTAAGTTTTGAGTGATTAAGCGAATTGAGCAACCAAATTTGAGTAATTTCAGAAAATTAGTGGAGATTACCTTTTTGAGATTTTGGAGCCTAATTACTATTCCTTCTTAGAGATCTTCTTGTTTCAACTCTTAAAAACTCATCATTTTTTTTCCAAAATTGCATGATCTCATTATATTTGCGTTTATGTGTAAAGAACTTTATCATATTGAAGCTCTATATTTGATGTAAGATTATCTATAAGAAATGATATAGGCTATGTGTGTTATACCTTCTAAAGGCCTTTTTCTTCCCAATTGCATGCTCCCTAAGCCAAATTTTTAGCCAAACACTTAGCCATGTCTTTCTCACCGACATTATAACCTGCTCAAGATTTTAGCTAATCATTAAGGCCATACCCTATAATCTGAGCTTGTATTGAGGTTGCATTCAATGAGATTCATGATGAGGATGAAATGTGTTAACATTATACGCTGACCATATCCATGTGATTGGAGTGAAGTCAAAATCAAAGATTCATCAGTATGCAATTGTAAAGTTAAGGATGTTATTGTATGATCTTGATTCAATTCAAGGAAAATAAGGAAAGAAAAATATATAAATGTTCATCAAGAGCCCGAAAAAAGAAAAAATAGTATTGAAAGAAAAAAAAATTGGAATTGAATCAAGTGAGCCAAGTACCTCAAGAAAGCACAATGTTATGGGCTAAAGCATGGATTCATTGTTTAAAAATTCAAGTTTGAGTCATCACTTCTCATGCCTTGACACAACCCAAGTTCTTTGAATCTCGTCTTTTCTTTCTAAACCTAAGAGCCTAACCCCATTACAACCCTTGGTAAAGACCAAATTTATCTTATGGAAAGTTACACAAAGATCAAGGTATGTATCTATGTTCTTAAATGATAATCCCTTCATGAGATCTTTATTTCCATAAAGTGCTATTTTTGTTAACATTTATATGTGATTAACCTTGATTTCAAAACATAAACTCATGAAGGTTGATTAATGTGTTTTGAAATCAAGGTTATAAATTCATATGTGATTAAATGATAATCCCTAACCGCTCATTCAGATGTACGCCCTAAGAATGAGGGTCGATTAATGTGTTTTTGTTCTTTATTTATGTTATTATGAATATTTTGGATGTGATTGTGATTACTATATTCATGTAGTTTATTGTTTATGAGCGGTTACTTGCTTCAATAAACTATTGATGAATGGTTGCTTGTGTGACTGGCCATCTCCTTGAAATTGTTAGCATTAGAAGTAGTGGCGTACATCTTACTTGTAATTTGATCCATGACCCCCTTGAGTTGCATATCAATCTTCTAGGGGTAGTGTAATGTTTGATAAGCTCTAAACTATGCATCGTTGTGATATTGCTCTTATCTCTTTTTAACCTATCTTTTGGATTTAATTATGCAAACAATAGGAGAAAATGATCTATTTTGTGAGATGGTGCAGAGTATGAATGAGATGTAAATTATGGAGCTACTGCAAAAAGAATGGATGGAATCTGAGTTAAAATGAAGAAATAGGCCCCAAACTGGCCCTAAGCTCTCAACTAAGGTCTAGCCCAGCTCCTGGCCCTTACCGCAGACGGCCCTTATGACAGCCCTTAGGACAGACCATGGGCCCACTGTACTCAACTTTGGGCCTCTCATCCCACCGGGCTAGGAACAAAACGATTTTCATACAATAAGCTACACTTTCAATCCTCTATCTAACCATGTAATCAGGGCCCAATTCCGAGGACTTTCAAGATTAGCTCAAATTAGGGACTAATTTAGGTATTTTGTGGGCCTAGGCCTATTTCGATAAGTTCCCATGCCTTAGGGAAAGATCCAACCACCCAGAAAACTTCCAAGTGTCTTAATCTCATTGTTACATGTGTTAAAGAGTCCAAGATCGACCAAGAAATGGTTTCTTCCTTTCTTGGCCGAAATTGGACTCCTTATTGGACAATGAGTGTTTTGTGAGTTGTGTGCCAACTGTAGGGACAATGAGTGTTTTGTGAGTTGTGTGCCAACTGTAGGGACAAATGGCTAGCCCGAATTGAGTGGGAATGATCTATAGATATGTTCCTTCAGTTTTGGAAAGAAAGACTCAGATGGTTCCAAGAAAGGCTGTGACGACCCGAAAATTCGAAAAAGGGAATTTTGGAAATTTTAGAAGAAAATGACAATTTTGCTCCTAATTTAAGGGGTTAAAAGTTGACTTTTTGATTGGATTACTTTTTGCACATCTTTTGAGGACCGTTGTGTTGGTGTTGAGATGCTGAGTCCGTAGACAAGTGGTAGGCCAAAAACGGAGTTCGGACGAACTAGTTACGGATAAAAAACAGATAGGGACATTTTGGTAATTTTATGAGCGAAGGGTGAAATGGTAACTTGGGTGGATTTTTGATGAATCGAAAATTAGGTGACTCGCCCAGTCATTTGAGGGACACATGTCACCTATTAAAATTGACTTAGTGGCCATACTGGCCATGTGTGTGTGTGTGTGTGTGTGATATATAGTGTCGTATATGTTCATTTGACTAAAGTATCGATTGATTCAAAAATTGTCTACACAAAAACCTTAATTGCAGAAACATTTGAATAATCGAGGGAATTGAGAAGGAAAAACGTGAACGGAAGAGAAGGAAAAGGAAGGGCAAAACACAGAGAAACCCGAAGAACCTAAACCCAGAAACCTTCGAATTGTCCAAATTCAAGTTTGAATTTCTGGATTGTGATTGCTTGAACCAAGCTTAGAACAAGCTTCCTGAGTTTCTTGCGAGTGAAGCCAGCCCAAAATTGAAGAGAATTGCCTAGTATTGACCTAGAATGAACCCGCGATAACCTTTGAATTTTCGAAGAGAAATCGATCGATTTGAGGTGAGAAATCATGAAATTCATGTTGGAAACATGTTTATAATGATCCTAGGATGCTTTTATATGGATTAGAATTGAGAAATTGATTGAATTGGACGGGTTTGAAAACGAGCTGAAATCGGATTCGAGCAACCCGTTCGCAGGTTTTCGGGTTGGGACGATGACATTGTTTATCAGTGCGTGGTTTCAGGCGCAGCCGATTTAGGCCTTGCATGGGGGCGCATTCTAAGACCCGGTCTTGGAAGCAAGAACGGTGAGCAAGACCCGTGAGCTTGAGAAGCAAGATCGGTGAGCCAGACCCGTGAGCTTGGAAAGGTAAGATCGGTGAACGATCCCACATCGCTCGGGGAGGGAAAGGTGAAGTACCTTATATGTGTGGGCACGTATCTATCTAACACAAGGCCTTTTGGGAGCTCAGTGGCTTTGGGGGGGATTGGAACCCCAAAGTTAAGCGAGTTGAGGCTGGTGCAATCCCATGATGGGTGACCCACTTGGAAGTTGCACGTGAGCTCCCGAAAACAAAACCGTGAGGGCTGGGCCCAAAGCGGACAATATTGTGTTAGATGGGCCAGGTCGTGACAGAATGGTATCAGAGCCGGATCCTAACCGGAAGTGTGCCAGCGAGGACGCTGGGCCCCAAGGGGGGTGGATTGTAAGACCCGATCTTGGAAGCAAGAACGGTGAGCAAGACCCGTGAGCTTGAGAAGCAAGATCGGTGAGCCAGACCCGTGAGCTTGGAAAGGTAAGATCGGTGAACGACCCCACATCGCTCGGGGAGGGAAAGGTGAAGTTCCTTATATGTGTGGGCACGTATCTATCTAACACAAGGCCTTTTGGGAGCTCAGTGGCTTTGGGGGGGATTGGAACCCCAAAGTTAAGCGAGTTGAGGCTGGTGCAATCCCATGATGGGTGATCTACTGGGAAGTTGCACGTGAGCTCCCGAAAACAAAACCGTGAGGGCTGGGCCCAAAGCGGACAATATTGTGTTAGATGGGCCGGGTCGTGACACGCATGGCTGAGTTTCTGGGAATGTATTCAACGTACTTTTTACTCTTTTCTACGATACGGACATAATGGCACAGGTTTCGAGTCGATCAGACATTGTTTCAGGGTATTTTGGATGTCTGAAGTGTGTAGTCTGCGTTTAAAAATTTTAATTTAATCCTGGGGTTTAGGGGATTGTTATATGAGGTTTTCTAACAACTTACAACCTAGTGACCTTAAATTGTTATGTTTGATAGGCCAGACGATTCCAGAAACGTCTGAGGAATGTACAGCTCGAGATTGAGTAGCTTGGATGGTGTGTGAGTTGACATTTGTTTTATAAACTGTTATGCATGCATATTTAAATCTTTTACATGATTGATTGCATGATTTGAGTTGCAATGATTGCATGATGATTTGATATGTTGGTTTGTTGATTTTATGGATTATTTAATCGATTTTTGGGCACATTTTACGAGAATGGTGAAAATGATGTTTTGGGCTAGGCCTGTGTTTGAAAATGGTGTTTTGACTTGGATTGTGAGTTAAGAATGATTTAATGGATTTACTTAAAGATTTTCGGATGTGATTTTAAGGATTTTCGGGAAAAAGGTATTTTGGGTTGTGATTGTACAAATTTGCGTGAAAATGACATTTCGGGCTTGAAACACCGTTGGAAATGATTTTGACTCAAGATGTGAGTCCTTGTGAATTTGAAAGAAAGATTGTGGTTTGGGAAATGATTTTGACTTGGTTTTAAGTCAAAGGTGGCTTTGAAACAAAGGTTTTGGATTTATGTTCAGTGTCCCCGGATGTGTATGCCTGGGAAAACTTGAATGTGTAATTCTCAGGTTACCTCGGATGTGTAATTCCCGAGACGTTCTGAAACGGCCGGATGTGTAATTCCTGGAGAAACCGGATGTGTCATACCCGGTAAGTCTGGATATGTAATTCCCAGAAATTCTGGATGTTTAATTCCCAGAAAGCCTGGATGTGTAATTCCCAGGAAAGACCTCAGATGTGTAATTCCTGAACTTTAAAGTGTTGAATTTTTTTTTTAATAGTGATTTTGGATTCAGGTGTTTTATGATGATTCATGGAAATGGATTTCAGGAAATGTCGGCCAGGGGCTTATTGTGGGTCCCATGGTTTGTGATATGATATGATTGAAATCTGGTTGTTCATATGTTTTATTCTATGCATGAATGTTTGATAACTGGAGGGGAAAAGAGTTCATTTTTTGAAAATGTTTATTTTTGTCCACTCACACCTTTTATGTTTTGATAACCCTTCAGGTCATGGCACTAAGATCGGGGGTGATCGAGAGGCGGAGGCATAAGTGGAAATCAGTGTGGTTATCTTTTGTCTGGCAAGTGCTGAGGGTAATATTGGTACTTCAGTTGACTTTTCAGACGGGAGCAAGACCGGGCATAATTATTAAAGTCTACTTGGGACGGGTCCTGTCAAAGGAACCTGCGTTTATTTCCTTTTCCTAGAACCCAAGAAGCAAAGAATTTCCTATTTTTGCGGCTGGGATTTCCAGATTGACCTAGGACTGCTCCTCTATTCTGATTGGATGTTTTTCCATCTAGGGACTTCCCCAAAACTCAAGGAAGTCTCTCATATTTAAACCCCCTTCAATGTCTGCCTTAGGGTCGTCGTTTTTCACCTCCTAAGGCCCTAGAACTCTACCCAAAAGTCTACTTAAATGCGGGTCATAAAGTGGACATTAAAGACCTTTGCCTTCGAGTTGGACTTCAAGGTTTGGATGTGCTGCCTAGAAGGAGAAGACCTGCGCGTGTTCTCTACTAGCACTCATTGTTCATTTTCTTTGTATCTCTTAACTCTAGCCCCTTACGTTTTTAATGCAATTATCATTCATCATGTATTCATTTTACGTTATAACGAGTGAGTAGTTTACTTTGAACTAGGGCTTCTTGAAGCCCCAACCATGCGAGTCATTCTATGTGATGTTCTTGGTTTAATATTATGATGAATGTTTCGTATATGATTGTGGTTACCATATTGATGTACTTGTATGTTGTTGAGTGGTTACTTAATGCATGCAATTATTGGCGAATAACTGCTTGTGCGACTGGCCATCCTCATGTAGCTTTTAGGACCAAATGTAGTGGCTTTACATCTTACCTGTAATCCAGTCCATGACCCCTACGCCTCTATCTTGAGTTTCATAGGGCAGTGCGTGTCATGAAATCCCTCTAAAACATAATGCGTTTGATTGTGCAATCAGATAGACATCCTAAGGTAAACATCATGCCTAGGATATGAAAAGTTAGGAAGAATAAATATGTAGGGTTCTCAACATCAAGGTTCCTGTGCTGGAACTAATATTAATACATTAATAGTAATTTAATCCAAGTATCACATGCTAGATTCAAAATGGTTGGGGTGGATAGTTAGTCTTGGTTCTATTCCATCAATCAATCAATCAATGATGTACTTGTTATTTTAAATCATCTGCTCTTTTAGTTTTTGTTTTTGATTACGTGAAACCAAGCATCAACCCCCTTTAGTGTGTTTACTTTCATTGAGTCAAAAATCCAAATCCTTTGTGCATTTGTTATCAGAGTCCTTGAGGAATCGACCCTTGCTTGCTGCTCTACTACTTTCCATGATATTGTACGCTTGCAAGGATTTATAACTCGGCTAGAATCAGTCTCATTAATTTGGTGCTGGTTTTAGTCCGATCAAGTTTTTGGCACCGTTTCCGGGGACTTGTCCCTCAATGCTATCCATTGGATTTTAATTTCCTAACTCACATTGTTTTTTTTATTATGAAGGTACTTGTTTATGAACTTGCGGCAGGTTTCATCCATGGGCTAAGTTCATGTTCCAATTCTCCCTCTCAAATTACTTTAAGCCTCTATTCTCGAGGTTCCTCCATTCACAGTGGCTCCCTACCTCCAAGTCCTCGTATAGCTGACCACGACAATGACCGAGACCTTGTTCCACCCCCTCAGATTCTCAAGGATTACGCGATGCCCCACGTCTCGGAGGACGTCCCTATTGTGTTCCCTGAGTCCATCGTGGCAAACTTTGAGCTCAAGTCTGGCACAATCCATTTTCCACCTACCTTCCATGGGCTCTCGAGTGAGGATCCCCATCTTTACCTCAAGAAGTTCGTTCAAGTTTGCTCCACGCTTTGGATCCATGGCATGATCGAGGTAGAGATCAGGTTGCGGTTGTTTTGCTTCAGCCTCAAGGACCGTGCCAAAGCTTGGTTTCACTCACTTGCGCCAGCCTCCATCCACACATAGTGGGACTTGTTAGCCAAGTTCCTCACACGATACTATCTGATCACCAAGACCAATAAATTCAAGGCCAAGATCATGGCCTCATGGCAAGGATATGATGAGGCCTTTGACGAATACTGGGGGAAGTTCAATTAAATGATAAGGGAGTGTCTGCACCACAAGATTGACAACCATCACCTCATGCTGTACTTTTATGGTGGTCTAACTCAAAGTAACTGGACCATGGTCAATTCGTAGTCCCAAAGGATTCTACAAGGAACAGCCGCAAATGCATGCCTTGCCTTCGAGAAAATAGCTTAGGGTGAGAATCTGTTCAACTTTAGGGGCCATGCCTCTATGCCAACCACAAGTGGGGCGAGTTCTCAGGGAAAAGACGATGCCATAGCCCACTTTACGCCACTGTTGAGCATTCTTCTTGCATCGATTAGGCCACAATATGGACTAGGGATTCAAGAGCACGGGGCCATGACTTGGCTACTGTGCAAGGGCACTTTACTGCTGGATGAGTTGTGTGAGGCATTGGGGTCACTCCACTGAAAATTGGGGTGGTTCCTCCACCCTGGATTGTACAAGTTGGAGTAACATAGTTCTGGGGCCTCTGTCTATTGTTGAACCCTCCGACAGAGTTCACATCCTCCACTATTAGGCATTCTTGAGAAGTATGTAATAAGAAGGATATGAAAGTCCTAGTTTGTGAGGTGTGCTCGGCCCAAGGGCACACTTCACAAGAATGCCCAATAGTGGAGTATGTGAACTATGTCAGAGGGTTTAACAATGGATAGAGGCCCCATAACTGTCCTTCCTCCAACTCGTACAATCTAGGGTGGAGGAACTACCCCAATTTTCAGTGGAGTGACCCTAATGCCATGCACAACTCATCCAGCCTGCCACCTGGATTTTCAAAAAGACCAAGACCTCAACTCCCAATTCGTGGCCCTAACTATCAGTAAGGTGCCCTTGCACAGTAGCCAAGTCATCCCCTATGCCCTTAGAGCCCGTAGTCCATAATATGGCCTGATCGATGCAAGCACATATAGCCGAGACCCGAGCCTTCATGGTGAAGACTAACTGGGCCATCTTCAACTTGGAGACATAGATGGGGCAGATTTCCTCCAAGTCCATAAATGAGAACCTGGTTAGCTTTCGAGCCAAACCACAATGAATCCTAAGGGATAGCCCCGCCAACAGTTCAAACCCTCAACCTTATGTGTGAACCGCAAACACAAAGCCTGGGAGCCAAACACCAAGACCACGTGGATGTCCAGGCACATGTCCCTGTTGATGTCCATGTCTATGCTCCAGAAGGCCCGGCTGTGTTTTTGCCAACCTCCAAGCCTTCTAACTCTAAACTCGTGCTTCTAAACTAGTTAAGGCTAATGCTGAAAATGCGAATATTATGAAAATAACTTGGTTGTTTTTCTTTGCAGGTTTCTTAAGCAGGTCCATCTTCGTGTGTTTTCCTCCCATGGTCCAAATACAAGGTGAATTACCATGTACAAACTGTGTCAATGCATGGTTAATACCTCGGCACAGTCGCCGACGCAGACCGCCTAGCTAAATGGCCCCGCGGGCACCCCTGATGTTCCGCTAGCTCAATTTGTGGCCCAACTTATCCTAGGACCCCTAGTGCCTATCCTCGTCCCTAGTTCTCCCTGTCCAATGCCAGCGGGCATAGTTTCAGACGTTCGAGTAGACTCGGTCATGCCCACGGACAGTCCCATTGCACTCCTAGACCTGGCGCATACCCTCTCCCAGCATCCAACACGTGCTTCTACGTCACATGGGCCTCCCCTTATAGCACCTCAGTTCCAGGACCATGAACTCACCCCAAGTATTCTACACCTTGATGCTCAACTTACCTCACCCTTATTGAGTTTGCAAGTGGTTCACCAAGAGGAAACGCCACTTGTGCCCATGCCCAAGGTAAAGGACCTTGGCCCTCCTACACTCTATGTCATTCAAGGGAGCCAATTTCACAATTTTCTTTGTGACACAAGGGCTCGATAAGTGTCATGCATGTGAATGTCTTTCAATCTTTAGAGCTAGGTCCCTAAAAACATACTGCAATTCGAGTTAAGTTGGCTGATTCGTCTCTTGCTCAGATATTAGGTATAATTGAAGATGTAGTGGTGCAGGTTGGAAATATTTGTGTTTTTACTGACTTTTATGTCCTAGGGGAAGCCCCACATATTCCACCTGATGAAGCCACGTTGATTTTTGGTCGACCTATCTTGGCTACCCTAGATTGTGCTATCAAACCTAAGTAGGGGACTGTGTCCCTCAGCATTTCAAGTAAGCTGCATACTGTCCATCACCACGATCCCTTCAGGTATCTTTCTGCCCTTTACTGTCATTTCTGTTTGAGTTTCCCGCATCCTTTATTGCAGGACTCTATTGGGAAGCCCGGGCCTAAGGCATTTCTTATGCCGAACTTTGTTCCACGACCTCCTGACATTCAAGCGGACCTGGGAGAGCCCTGGTTCAGTGAACCATCTGCTGTGTCTCTTGCACCCAACATCACCATGGGAGATGCAGCAGGCGATTCTACTGTGGCCAATCCAGGGTAGCCCCCAAACCAATAGGTTTAGGGGCATGAATTACTACGGGAATGTGTCTCATACGATGGGTCGGCCTTCCGACTCCTCTTAATTTTGTTCTAACAACACAACTCACCCCCAAACCATAACCGAATATCCTAACTCCTATTGGAGTCCCAATTCAATGGTCACGACCAACCAAGTGCTGATACTTATAATTATTAACCAAAATATCACCACACACGTCGGATCTAATATGATCAACACTTATTCTAACTAAAGAACATATTCAATTGTCTCGCCCGGGCCTAACACACTGTTAATTTATCTGAATTCCACTAGTGAGCTCACTTATTATCTGAAGTCATACAACCATTTTCCCTTATCAGTACAAAACTTCTACTATTCATGTCACTAATCCAATCTAACATCATGAATATCAAGGAAACACAATGTCATACAACACATATAACACCTCAACTCATCCAGGTGAGTCACATATCACATATAACCAATTCAAATCCAATCTCAAAACTACTACTTCAGGGTTCCTATTCTCGTTTCAATACCAGGCCATGCACGAGGCTTACATCTCGGAGGCATGACAATTTCAAACACATATTAGAACCAGGCTCTAATACCAAGTTGACAAGACCCAACCCCGAGAACAACCCATATTACATACCCAGGTCCTACTCCCGTCTGATAGGTAACCTAAAATATCGAATGAACCCTCAAACCCTATCAGACAAGGGATACTTAAATACTCGTGAGCTCATGCCCCTGCTCCGTAAGCAGCCTCGATTCCTGTGCTGCGGCCATAGAGGGTTTCAAAACCAAGGAAAAGTGTGAGTGGACGAAAAATAAAGGTTTTTAAAAAGATAGTTTGAAAACATACTAATTTTCCTCTGTTTATAAAACTATGCATACACCAAGTTTACAGATAAAACATCAATCTCGAAATTCATGTAGTAATCAGAAAACCAAGAACTTCAAAACCTGTCCAACATGAAACCATATTAATTACCAACACAAATGCAACCATGCCAACACAACCATATCTGCCACACTAAATCCATCAGCATACCAAACCAATCAATCATATCAATTGACCTATCCTCGAAGTCTGCAAGCTGAATCATCATATCAAATATGCAGTATCTATAGGCTAATATCACTCAGGAACTATAGAGCCTAACTCGACGTTCGAGTGTGGACCGGCTCAAGAACTACAGAGTATTACCTTGACGTCTGAGTCACGTTCCTAGTCTCAGAAACTACGGAGCTACCTCGACGTCGAAGACTACCTATAACAATATCGGTCTCGGGAACTACGAAGCATTACCTCGATGTCTGAGACCGTCCAATTAATCCAGCATCACAAGGAGGGTCATCTAATCACATGACAATCACACATAAACTCCATTATCTCATACTATACCATATAACCATTCCATATCAAAATTCAAATTCAAAAAGTAAAACTAAACTCAAAATCCGGGTTTAAGCACAAATTAAAACGACCCTTAAAATATTCCATAAAATCCTATAAAATCTCAATCCATCAAATGCCACCATAATCATATAAACATGACATATCAAGTATAAAACCATTTTACAAAACCCAGTGATAAACCAGAACGCAATATAGCAATTCCTCGTAAAACGTGCAAAGTTGTAATTACTGTAAAATGACCACAAAATTCATAAAAATCGTATGTAATTAACCATCAAGAAATTCACATAATAAATTGTGCAAAACCATATAAAAATGCATGCATAGGATTTAAGCAAAAGAAAGTCCACGCACACGTACCGTATGCATAGTCGAACCACATTTCACACTTTCCTGTAAAATTCGAGAACATCACGTCCTTAAAAAAATCACTTCTAAGGGTCACTAACCATCCCAATTGACTCACACAATCATCTCATAATTTTTTGAGATTTTTAAACATTTTAAAATAACGCGTAAACCATTCGACAGTCCAAAATGTCCCGAGACAATGTCTGATCGCCTCGAAAATTGTATTGTTGGACTTGTAGGATTGAGAATATGAAGTTTCATGTTGTTTGGAAACCGGAATTCTGCACCACGCAGTGCCATGCGCCACCTGTGGCCTCTGCGCATGGGCCTCACGCGCCTGCTGTAGAGGTTAGCTTCAACCTCTAGTCGGATCTGCAACTCAGACCCGACCCGGCTTCATAACCCATTTTCAATTCCTTCAATTCGAGTTCGTTTTTCACAACTGAGCTAATAAACATATGCTAATTTGACCTGAAAACATCTTCCTAATATCAATTCGAGGATCCAACTTACATTGATTCAGAAATTCGAACCACCCTCACGGCCCCAAGTTTCGAACCTTGTTCTGGCCTCATTTCTAAAAAATTTCCTTCAACATTTTGACTAACCAGCTCGTAACCAACCCAAAAAGAAGTTTATAACCTCAATTCATGTAACGACCCGTCCCGAAAATCAGGGTTAAGATAGTGATTAAGATGGGATCAGTGAGCTTAATCGGTGATTAGTTAGTCTCGATAAGGTCGTTAGGGTAGAATGACGATTTTGCCCCTAGTACGGGCAAAAAGTTAACTTTTAGTTCGGGTGTCTAATGTACTTTGACTGGTGACCAGGACGTAGGTTAGGACGTCACGAATCCGTAGGCAGGTGGCACGCCCGATTCCGACATCCGAGGAGGAAGTTGCGATGTTCGGAAGGTTAAGGGCATAACCGTAATTTGGTTATAATAGGGGGAATAGTTGACTTTTTGTATGTTTGGGTTTTTACTTGTTGACTTAGGACCGTTAGAGAGATCTTTTCGTCCTGAGTTCGACGACAGGCGGCACGTATTCATCGGACTTACGATGTGGGAGTTACGGGTCTAGAAAGGTAGTGGCAAAGTTGTAATTTTGGTTAAAATGGAAGGGCATTTTGGCCTTTTGTGCTCTAGGATTTGTGCAACAGAGAGGGACAGATGGAGGGCTGAGATTGAGCCACTTGGGAGAGGAGTTGAGGGATTGGTGACACGTGTAGGAGGTCTGGTTGGTTCTAGTGAGTGCACGGTCCAATTATTTGGGGTGCAACCGTGCCGTGTGTGTTGTTCGACCCAGACTGAAACAGAGGGAGGAATTGAGAAGAATTGAGGGGTGAGTGTGTGTGTGTTGTGTGAATTGAAGGGTGAGGAGTGACCAGAGAGTGGAAGAGAGCTTGGGAGGAGACAGGGAGGTACGGTGGCCGTGTGTGTGTGAGTAGTAAGCCACGGGAAAAACAGGAAGGAAACTCAGAGAAAAACAGAGAGATCGTGGTAGTGGTTGTGCCGTGTTCGACCAATCGAGGCCAGAGAAGGTGTCCAGAGGCTGGCGGTGGACGTGAGGAGCTATTGCCTCACGGCTGAACTCACGACGGCGCCTGGAAGCAGGTAAATTTCATACTTTTCTCTTCGTGCTCTGTTTTGCCGTCGAGTTTCAAGTCGAGAGTTGTAGCGTTAGGGGTTGAATCGAGTAGTCTAGTGAAGTCTAGGGGACTCAGTTAAGTCCTAGGTAGCTGCTGGTTGTGCTGCCGTGACGGAGGAATGAACGACGGAGTCCAGACGACGGAGAGTACCTTGTGTGCTCTGTTTTATCCATTTTGCTCTGTTTGAAAGTCGTGGGTTTTGGGTGAGAGTCGACGGTCTTGGTGAGTTGGGTGAGGTTTAGGATGGTCCTAGGAAGGGTTTAAGCTAGCCACCGTGATGGGAGGTGACCGTGGTGGCCGGAGAAGGAAACAGGGCAGTGTTCGGGTTTTGTTTCGAGTTCGAGTCGATGAGTATTAGGTCGTGTTGAGGTGATTGGATTACGGGAATGAGTAGCCTAGGACTAGACGAAGCTGTTGGTGAAGAGAGGAGGTGTTTTGGTGCAGGTACGGCGGAGAACCGTCCTCGCCGGTTCGAGGTGCAGACTGTGTCGAACCGGGTCTACTCGAGGTAGACGGTGACACTGTAGCAGGCGCGTGAGGGCCACGCGCAGCCACTTTGGGTGGCGCGTGGGGGCGCGTGCGGCGGTCTTTGGGGAAGGTGTCAACATGGATTTTGGTCTAGGTGTTGGGACGAGTCTGTTGGAGTTGGTTTCGGGTTAGTCAGACGTCGATTCAATGTAGTTCTGCGAGGGTGAAGGCTTAGGGTTCCGATTCGTTACGTTTAGGACCCGGGGATTTTTGAGGGAATTTAGGTGGACCTTAGTAGACGTGTTGGTAACGTACTTTGGTGGTTGTTGACAGGATCGGGAGTTCCTGAGGAAGCTGAGGAACGTACAAGACGTTCGGGACGTGATTGAGGGCTCAGTACTGTGAGTGGACCCCTTTCCTTAAACTCGAACATGCATAACTGTTTTCTATACTTGTTTTATATATGTGATTTCATGATTGTTGGATTTATGATGTGGTTTTATATAATTGCACGGTTTTCGAGGAATAACTATTTGGCACGTTTTACGAGAAAGTGTGATTTCTGAACATGAGGCTATAGTTTTGGGGTTTCGAACGTTAAATGATTTTCAATGATTATAAGTGGATTTTGGAACATGATTTCGATTATCAAGGTTTTCGGTTTTAGAATCGGGTTTCGGAAAGCAGAATTTGGTTTTAAAGTTGGAAAGTGGATTTCCGGATTTGGGTTCGGAATGACGGTTCTGGATGCCGGAAAGGCATCAGACCAGTGATTTCGGATTCGGGTTTGGATGTGGATTTAGAAGTGATTTTCAACTGGTTTTGGATTGGATTTGCTGGATCTGGTTATTGGGTTTAAAGACCCGGATATTGATTGACGGGGGACGGGCCCGGATTGGGTTTAAAGACCCGGATTAAGTTTAAAGACTCGGGAGTTTAAAGACTCGGATAGGTCCAGCAGGTTTGATCGGAAAATGATAGTTTGATATTCATGTTTTATGATATGATTATGGTACTTATGATATGATTTCTATAACCGTTTTATAGCGTTTCAGTTTCTTATGATGTTTTATGGTGATTGATTTATAACTGTTTTAATAACTGAGTTATGCATGTGGTTTCAAAACGGAGGGCTAAACCCGGTTTTCTTATCAAATGGTTTTGGAAACTTTTCTTTTATTCATGGTTCACTCACACTTTTCTGTTTTAACTTGCCCTCCAGGTCGTGGAGCTAGAGCGGGGTTCGGCGTCGAGGCAGCGTCTGAGGCATAGACGTCGCGAGAGGGATCCCGTAGTGTTTTAAACTTGTCCGTGTGCGTGTATCTAGTTTATCGGTTTTCTTCTTTTGTATTTAGTACTATGCTCTGTAAACTTTAACTTCGGGATGTTTTGTATAGTTTCTCCTGCGTCTGACGGTGTAGTTTAGTAGTTTATTTTGGTTTTGTATCGGGGTGTCAGACGGGAGCAGGATTTACCTCGGTCTTCGGGGTGAAACCGGGATGGGTCCTGAAAATTCAAGTTTTCCAAATGAAATTCGACACAACCTGAAATCAAGGTCCACAAGTTAAATTTTCAGATTCTAGAATCTCTCTCTCTTGTTTATCTTCAGCATTTCTTTCACTCTGCTCTCTAACCCTCGCGTTCTCTCCTTTTCTCCCTATTTCTCTGATTCCTTTCTCCCTCACGGTTTAGTTGATCATGGTGGTTGTAGGAATTTCGGTCCATATCCACTGAACTCACACCCGCACCCACATTCTCATATATATATATATATATATATATATATATATAAACAACCCAAGTCAGTGGAACGAACATCAAGAGAAAGGTCTAGAGAAATCTAGACAAGTGTCACTTTCACAAGAGAATCTCAATGTGAAATGACCATAATGCCCTTTGCTTCATAATTACCAAAATGTCCCTTACCTTTTTAGACCCGTAGTAAACTCATTTGAACTCCAATTTTAGTGTGTTGTTTATCTACAAACTCAGGATTCCGAGACGTTCACAACCGTCTTCTCGGAATTTCCAAAAGATGATCATATCAAAAGGTCAACATTTTGACTTTTCCAGGATAAAATCATATTTTTACCTAATTTTTCCCAAAGTTACTTTCCTCAAAAGTCTGGCTCGTCACACTCAATGTTCACAGAATGGTATGAGATTGCGTGACACGACTCATCCCTATCCCCCTAGGATTATCACGTGATGTGCCATGCTCCTGTCTGTCACGAAGTGTCAGACAAAAGATAATTCAAAACCTTCAGCCGGACCAGCTTCTAGAGCGCGTCAGGATCCGGTGGAGGAGTGTGATGTTTCGGTCTATGCTACAGCCTGCATCCGTGATCAACCTGAAGGGTATTAAAACATCAAAAGCTGTGAGTGTGGACGAAAATAAATAGTTTAATAAAAACACATTTATCTCAAAAAGAGATTTATGCTCTTCACTAAAAAGCATGCATGCATACGAAAACCATTTATCAAACCATATATTCAAATAACCATTATTAGGGTCTCAGCTCTAAATTCCGTAAATCCAAATCATACGGGCCCCTACCCAAATCCATTTACACAAATTCATAACATATCAACCATGTAACGACCCGTCCCAAATTCCTATATTAGATTAGTGACTAATAACGATTAGTGAGGCTAATCGGTGATTAGTTAGGCGAAATCGGACGAACGATGCAAAATGACCGTTTTGCCCCTAGCGTGGGTAAAACGTTGACTTTTCATTCGGGGCGGTCAAATGGACTTTGACCGATGACCGTGACGTAGTTCGTGACGTCACGAGTTCATAGACAGGTGACACGTTCAATTCCGACATCTGTGGAGGAAGTTATGACATTCGGAAGTTTAGGGGCATTTTGGTAATTTTAGTTAAATAGGGCAAATAGTTGATTTTTGACCAAGAGGTCCGATGGCCAAGGGCCGAAGACCATTACGTAGATAAGGACGATACGAATCCATAGACAGGCGGCACGTCGAATTCGGACGTTCGACGGCGAAGTTACGATTCACGGAAGTTTCGGGATACTATTTACGGCGACACGTTTTACGAGACAAAAAGTGCAGTTTTGTCTCTAGTGGGCCCAGATATTTGTCCTGATGCCAATGGATGAGTGACAAGTGTCACCCATCCAATGGACACCATATTTCCTTCATGCACCATGCAAACCAATCCATTTTCTCCATTTCAAACACACACTCAAAACCCACTCGATCTCACCACTTCTCTCATTCCCGTGCAACCCCAAAACCTATCCATTTCGACCAGGATTGAGACCAGAGAGTGGGGAGGCGGTTGGATGCGGTGGCCAGCCCAGGGAGCGCCACCGTGGACGGCGGTGGTGGCCAACCCTGGAGGCCCACGCGCAGTGCACTCCCAGGGCGCGTGAGGGCGCGTGGCAGGGATTCTGGGGAAGGTTCCAACCTGTGAAATCATCTATTCGATGTAACGAACATTTTGGGACTAGTTTCGTGTCAATCGGACATCGTTTCGATAGGTTTCAGGTTGTCCGAAGGTTTAGGTTCGGTTTTAAAAATAGTTAGAAAATCGGGAAAATTACGGGGCTTTGGTAGGAGGTTAATTAAGTAGTTAGTAACCTTCTATTAAAATTTGGTCAGGTTTGGGAGTCCCGGTGATGGTGATCGGCTCGGGAGAGCCTATGACATGCAAATCGAGGCGGCAGCTCGGACGGTCTGTGAGTGGACCTTGTTTTCTAAATTGATGCATGCATAAATGTTTATTAT
The DNA here is from genome assembly GCA_032719365.1 of Prinsepia uniflora. Lineage (NCBI taxonomy): Eukaryota > Viridiplantae > Streptophyta > Magnoliopsida > Rosales > Rosaceae > Prinsepia > Prinsepia uniflora. Next base: position 50,387,624 of record CM064864.1, read on the forward strand.
ATGTTTTATTACATGTTTGATGATGCCATGGGTGCATTTGTATGTGGTTACGTATAAGCACGTATTTCGAGGTTTCATCCTTATACGGTGCTTATACGGGTCTGTATTTCTTTATTGGTTTTAATGAAATGGTTTTGGATTTCAAAAGGATAAACTCGGGTATGAGACCCATTTGGTTTTGTCTTGGGCATATGACCTCAGATATCGGGGAGGGTGCCCAGCTGATGTCTTATGTTCGGGCACGAGATCCCGGTACTTTACGGTTTTGATTTCAGGTCAGGGAACCTTAAATGGATTTCCCGGTTCATGACGGTTTATGGGAACCGGCATGAACCCTTGTTATGGTATCGTGGTTCATGACGGTTTATGGGAACCGGCATGAACCCTTGTTGGATGTTATGGATCATGACAGTTCAAGGGAACTGGGCATGAATTTTTATGTTATGTATATATATGTATTCATATACCTTCCTTTACTTCTATTATCTCCTCCGGGGAGGGTCGTTGGCCTAGGTGGACCCCGGAGTAGTCACGGAGCACCGACTGAGTGGAGTCACCCCCCAGTTGGGTTCCTTACTCTCAGGAAGGCTATGATTACTATTACCTCGGGTAGGGTCAGTGGTCTGCGGACATTGACCTTGACTTTGAGATGACTCGGATTGAGACCCGGGTAGCACGCGCGTAGCTTTGGAAACCGTGACAGGATTGGTTGTGTGAATTATATGTGTATGTGATATAAATATGATATATGTTATGTGGATACAAGAATTGAGCAGGAGCTCGTGTACTTGATTTCAGTATGGTTATAGTTTTGGGCTTAGTCCCACATATGGTTTCTTTGGTTAAATGGTTTTCGAATGCATGCATGCTTTTTAGTGAAGGGTACAAATGTCTTTATGGAAATGTTTTTATAAACTTTTGTTTTGTCCACTCACAACTTTTTATGTTTTGACTGCCCTTCAGGTTGACATCGGATGTGGACTGTAGCAGAGATCGAGATATCACATACCTCCTCCGGATCCTAGCGTACTCTGATAGCCTGGGAGGGCAAAGGTCGGAAATATCCCTTGTCTGACACTCCTTGTCAGACGGGAGCAGGGTCATCCCGCACTAATCTCGGGGGGATTGGGATGGGTCCTGTCAAACCATATGTGGGAACTCAGCCCAAAACCGTAAATCCGAGTATGTGGGTCATTGCCCAAATCCATAAAACACAGAAAATACCATTTCTGAAATCCAATTACCATTTCATAAATCCAACAAACCATGTTTACCAAATATCATATAACCAATCCTGTCACGGTTTCCAAAACTACGCGAGTGCTACCCGGGATATCAAATCTCAAGTCTCCCTAGGGTCCACCCAAGTCAATGTTCGCTGATCATTAACCCTCCCTGGGGGTTATAATCTATATATGTCTTCCTGAGAGTAAGGTACTCCACGGGGGCGACTTCACTCAGTTAGTGCTTCGTGACTACTTCGGGGTCCACCCAGGCCAACGACCCTCTCCGGAGGAGACAATCCATAAATAAAAGGATGGCATATGAAAAACCATTTCGTAATCATTCTCAAAACTTGTCAAACCTTTCAAAGGATCCATGTCTGGTCCCCATAAACCGTCATGGAACCAGAAATTCATGTTTCCAAATTCAAATCCATTTAGGGTCTCCAAACCCGAAATCACCTTTATAAACCATAATTGGGACTCATGCCCGATATCATAACCAATTGGGCCTCAAGCCCGATCATGTAAACCAACTGGGCCTCAAGCTTGATTTCGTAAACCAACTAGGCCTCCGGCCCGATGTCTTATTAAATCAAATGGATTCAAAGTCCGATAATTCATAAATCAAGTGGGTCTCATGCCCGATTCCATATTTTCAAATCCGAAAATAATTCACGAACCAATTAGGCCCCTGGCCCGATAATGTAACTAAAATGGACTTCAAATCCGAGGGTTTCCAAAACAAATAGGTCTCATGCCCGAGTTTACCTTTTCAAATCAAAAACCATTTCATTAAACCATTACCGAAACCATAAGCACGTATAATTACAGTGTAAAACCATAAACTTCGATATACGTGCAAATACGTAAATCGCCTCGAAATACATGCAAATATGTAAATTACCAATATCCCAATCATCAGCATAGAATTCACATATGTAAAACATATAAAACATTTATACATGCATCACAGTTTAGAAATCAAGGTCCACTCACAGACCGTCCTAGTTGCCACCTCGATATGTGTGTCATACGCCTTCTCGGGCTAATCCGACCTGTCTGGGTCATCCGGACCTGTCCAATTCATAACCAAAGGTTACTACTAATGTAACAACCCGTTCCGGGAGCCGTGATTAGTAGACTGATTAAGGTGTGATTAGTGAGGTTGAGTGGCGGTTAGGTGGTTCCGATAAGGTCATTAGTGTAGAATGACGATTTTGCCCCTAGTTCGGGCAAAAACGTTGACTTTTAGTTCAGGTGGTCAACTGGGTGTTGACCAGTGACCAGGACGTAGTTTAGGACGTCACGAATCTATAGACAGGTGGCACGTCCGATTCCGACATCCGAGGAGGAAGTTGTGATGTTCGGAAGGTTGAGAGCCTAACCGTAAAGGGGGGAATAGTTGACTTTTTGTAGAATCGGGTTTTGGCACGTTGACCTAGGATGGTTAGATAGTTCTTGTCGTCCTGAGTTCGATGACAGGCGGCACGTATTCATCGGACTTACGAGGTGTGAGTTACGGGTCTAGGAAGTTAGTGGCAAAACCGTAAATATAAGTTAAAAAGAAGGGTAATTTGGTCTTTCTGCACATTGGGATTTGTGCACAGAGAAAGGAAATGAACGGCTGAGATTGGGCCATGTGGGAGTGTGTGGAGTGGATTGTGACATGTGGCATGTGTGTAGAGGATTCTGGTGGAATCCTGTGCATACACGGCCCAAATAATTGGGGTGCGCCCGTGTGTTTGTGTGTTCGTGATGGTTCGTGATGGTTCGGCCACTATCGGAATAAATCTACAAAGTCCTAAAGGCAAACTCTAGCTTGTGGGTTCTCTCCTTCAATAACCTCATATCGATCAGTTATAGTCACTCCTTTCCTGTATCTTCCGTCATCCTTCTACAGAACTCACTGTAACACTCCAAGTCCCCTAAGAAACCTCCTAGACTCTACCCTGGGACCCAACAACCAAACTACGTATAGCACAACCAAAAGTAATACAAGTACCTATCCCCGCATCTGGTGTCGACTGAACTTCCTGCTGAGTCATCGAGAACACTCGGGCCTGAGATCCCGACGCTCTACCACGTCCCCTCGAACTACTAGTAGCAGTGCCACCACCACCACCTCCTTTAGTGCCCGCTGTCCCTGACGCTGTACTCTGTCCAGGCTCCGCTACTCCTCGACCTACATCACCTTCCTGTGGCAACAGTGGACACTCACGTCGGAAATGACCTCCCTCCCCACAATAGAAATACACATTCCAACCTGGTCCACTGCTCGGTCTCCCTGTGGACGCTACAGACGTCGCACTCGCTTGCGGAGTCGGCTGTGCTCGGTACTCCTGAAATCCTGAACTCCGAAAACTGCCAGGCCTACCAAAACGATCATCGCCCGACGACGACGCTCCACCGAAGTTACCCCTTTTCGGTGTCCGCTAGCTCGAAGCTCCAGGAATAGAGGGTTCCCGGCGGCGCACCGGCAAACTAGCCTCCACCCTCACCGCAGCATCCGACAAGTCTCGGAGGGTAGCAAAAGATCCAGCCGTCACGATGGCACGAATCTCGCCTCGCAGGCCCAACTCAACCCTTCGGCATTTCTCGGCTTCAGTGGCCACAAAATCAGGAGCAAACCGAGACAACATCTGGAACTTCCGTTCATACTCAGCCACTGTCATATTCCCTTGTTGGAGATGCAAGAACTCCGCCTCCTTGGCATCTCGGAAAGAACGAGGATAGTACTGCTCCAGGAACCGTTCCCTGAACGTCTCCCAAGGCACCGTATGGGCATCCCAACCGGACAACTCGAGGGTATACCACCACTCGTACGCAGCGCCATCTAATAAAAATGTAGCCAACAATACTCGCTCCTCCGGCGGACAATGCATCATCGCAAAAATCCGCTCAAGTCTGGTAAGCCACATCTGGGCTTCCTCAGGATCAGCCCCACCACTAAACGTAGTCGCCCCGAGCCGCTGGGCTCGCTCAATAGTAGCACTCTCCGTCTCTCTTGCTACTTCTTCAGGTTGTGGAGAGGGTCTACGTCTCGGAGGCATCGTCACCCGCACGCTGAAAGAGGCATAGAAGTAATTAAGCAACTGAAACACAACATCACAAACCAACAAACCCCACAAACCCGACAAACCTATTCTCTGATACCAATTGTCAGGACCCACCCCGGTTTCACCCCGAAACCCGAGGTAAATCCCTCTCCCGTCTGACTCCCCGACACAACACCCAAGTAAACCTCACTCAACCCAGTCAGACGCAGGAGGAATTAAAGAAAAGATTCCAACGTTATCATTTACAGAGCATAGTAAGAAAATACAAGGAAAATAAAAACCGAGAAAGTACACGCACACGGAAGACTTTAAACTATTCCGGGATCCCTCACGTAAGTTCTATGCCTCCGACGCTGCCTCGACGTCAAGACCCCACGCTATCTCCACGACCTGGAGGGCAGTTTAAAACAGAAAATGTGAGTGGACCATAATGAAAGAAATGTTCTAAAACCATTTATCAGAAAACCGACTTTATACCTCCGTTTTGAAAACCACATGCATAACCAACAGTTAATAAACAAAACCTCATAAGAAACAGAAACACTATAAACAGTTAGAAAAACCAGAGCATGTGAAATTCTCAAACTGTATCATCATTCATGAACATGAAATCATCATTTTCTGATCAAACCTGCTGGACCTATCCGAGTCTTTAAACTCAATCCAGGCCTTAATCATATCCGAGTCTTTAAACTTCCGAGTCTTTAAACTCAAGGCCTACGGGGGAAATCAATATATCCGAGTCTTTAAACTCCCGAGTCTTTAAACTCAATCCGGATCTTTAAACCCAATCCGGCCGGTCCCCCGTCACATATATCTGGGTCTTTAAACCCAATATCCAGATCCAGCAAATCCAATCCCAAAATTTGAAAACCATTTACCAATCCACATCCAAACCCGAATCCGAAACCACTGGTCCGATACCCTTCCGGCATCCAGAACCGTCATTCCGAACCCAAATCCGGAATCCACGCCAAATTCTATCCTTTAAAAATCCCAAAACTCGGAAGTCGTTTGAGTTTAATTCCGCGAGGGTAAAGGTTTAGGGTCCCGGGTTATTACGTTTAGGACTCGGGGAATTTTGAGGAAATTTAGGTGAAACTTCGTAGACGTGTTAGTGACGTAATTTGGTGATTGTTGACAGGATCGGGATTTCCCGAGGAAGCCGAGGAACGTGCTGGACGTTCGGGACGCGAGTAGGGCTCAGTACTGTGAGTGGACCTTTTCCTTCAACTCGAGCATGCATACCTGGGGCCTACCTCGGAACCTGCTGGACGTTCGGGATGCGAGTAGGGCTCAATCGACCCGAAACTACCGCCATTGGATTCGGATTGTCAAAAGCATTATAATGACACGGGGCCTACCTCGAAATTTGAGCCCATGCGCCCCCACGCATTGGTCAACGTAAAAAATCAACGTTGTGGAAAAGTCAACGCTGACGTCAACACTGACAACCTGATAGTGCCACGTGTCATGTTCCGATTGGTCCCTGGTCTGGCATGTCAGTCTGACATTGTCAGATCTGACAAGCTAACGTCATCACCTGACATGATGATGTCATCATGATGATGTCATCAGTCGCCCCTGACCTTCGATCGGGTCAGTCTTAACTCTGCAACCGGGTCGCCGTGACCCGCAGCCTGACCTGGCCATTTCTCCTTCAATTCTCGACCAAACTCGATGGGGTTTGTTCCTATGGCTTTGTCTAATCCCCATAGATGGATCTATCGATTCGAAACTAAGAAAAACAGACTAAAAACTCATCTCTAACGATGAACAGTGGCCGCGGCATTCCTCCTCTGTTTCCTTTCGTCTCCGACCACCACTGCCTTCGAATCCAATGCCCACAAGGTCGTACGAACCCTAAACACATGTTAGAATCAACCTTAGCCTTCAACCAACGTCAAAATCTCATTTTCTAAATTTGGGTCGAATCTGGGTTTCAGGTTACCTGATTTCCAGTTTTCCTCCGCCGTCTCCGTTGTCTCCCTTTGTCTCATTGTCACTCTCAGTCCCTCACCCACTCTCTAGTCTCAGTTGCTGGTAATGGGTTGAAGGGTATAGGTTTGTGTTCTTCGCGGGTTTGAGAGATGTCGAGAGAGAGAGAGATTTGAGTTTGATGATGATGATGGATCAGATGAGAGGGAAAAGAATGGTGAGGATAAGAGGATTGAGAGGGATGGACGACTAGGATATGAGAGATGAAAAATGAGTTTAATTAATTAATAAATTAAGTGACCAATGGACATAGACCCACCTTTTGTGGGATTTGGGTTGTGGGATGAGTGACACTTGTCACTCATCCAAGGGTTCCAGATTAATTAATTATTTAACAGGTTTTAGTGTTGTTTAATTAAATTTCGGGTCGTAAGTTTAATCGATTTCGCTCCCGTGACCATAACTTCTCCGTTCGACGTCCGATTTCGACGTGCCGCCTGTCTACTGACTCGTGACATCCCGATTTACGTCACAGTCATCCATCCTCGTACGTTTGACCCTTCGAGTCAAAAGTAAACATTTTACCGAAGACTAAGGGAAAAACGGTCATTTTACACCGTCCATCCGATTTCGCTCAACTAATCACCGATTAATCTCACTAATCCTTCATTAGTCACTAATCTAATCCTGGAATTCGGGACGGATCGTTACATTGCGTAATATAACGAGGACAATGAAGAGGTATGTGTATCAAATACACTAATGTTTAGTTCTGAAATCAAATGGATAACAAAATGTTTTGGTTGACAACAATTCTATTGACATTAATTGTAGATACAGCTACAAACAAACGTAACTATCACAAAATGAAGGCATTGACTATTTGCACATCCAGCAGAATATCAAAACTAAAGCATTAAAATCAAAATGCAAAAATACCTTACGTACTTAGTTTTTCATAATTTTGTTAGAAAGCTGTACCAAATGTATTGAATTCACACTTTCATATCTGAATTACAGCTGCCTGAACGAATAACAATATACTGTTTTCAATTCATACTATTATACACACTAGATTTGAATCTCAGTTTGCATTCAAATTCATAAATGTTAATTTAAATTTTCAAACTGGACATTAACTCAAATAAATATTAGTCGTTTCTTATAAAACTTCAATGTCATTTTGTAGACAAATTCATAATCCACCTACAAATATCATTGGAATCAACCTATTAATTTGAATACCGATCATGACAACTCAATACGAAATCCCAAATACCCATCATTACAAACCAAGTTGAAAAGTCGATTATCATATGTGTAGACAAACTAAATGAAAACTGGTGTTATTTAGTTCAAACAACCGCAAGAACCCAGATGGTGCACTGAATAATACAACAATATTCACAACAAATCTAAAGCAAAACCAAAGCATCAGCACAATTTTAAAACCATCCTACTCTAAATCGTAGAGTAATATAAACATTCATAGATTGGGATGAAATTTACTAATAAATGCATTGGATGCATGCACATCCAGCGAAAGTGGCGAAGCAGGCAAACTATTGAAAAGTCAAAAAGGAGACGAAAATACTTATGGAGTAATACTAGAACTAAATGAACAGAAGTACAAAAAACAGCATAAGCACTAAGTTTTTTACAATTTCATAAGAAAACTGTATGAAATATCAAATGTATTAAATTCATACTTTCATTTAACAATCACAACTAGCTGAAGGAAGAGTAATATAATTTTTTAAATTCATACTATTACACAAAGTGGAATTCAATCTCTAGTTCGCATTCAAAGTAATAAATGTTAACTCAAACTTTGCAAGCTACTTGTTGGCATTAACAATCATCATAAACTTGTAAGTCTAGACAAATTGAAGCGGAATTTTGGCTTACCTAGATGAGCATACACAGTGGCCGGTTCTTTTTGCAATCAAAGTGAAGGTTCTTTTTGCAATCAAAGTGAAGCTCAATCAGTACAAAAAATTAGAAGAGTGTAAATCAATGAGTCACTAACACAACAACATTTCATAATTGCACTTTTCCACCCCCAATTTGCCAGCCGCTAAAGAAAATACCAAGGAAAAACAAAGGCATTGAATGAAAACCCATTAACGATTTGAGGAATTTTCCACAAATCCATTAATATCATTTCTTAAGCAAAGAAAAATTTCTTTTATTGACCAAAACTCCAAAATCATTTGAAGTTAAACGACTCTAATTCTTGCCCAAAGAGTTAGGAGACTAAAGGTGTGTTTGGTATGCCGTATTACACTTCGGATAGGCTAAATAATCTGAAACATGTGTTTGGTACCAGTCGTATTAATTAGTCACCGTATAAGTTAATACGGTTGAATATTTTTATACGGTTCAAACACGCTAAAATATTACGCTCGAAATTGTCCGTATTAAATAGTCGGATAACTAGTAATCTTGTAAAATATAATAATAATAATAATAATAATAATAATAAATAGTAATATAATAAAAATAAAATATTAATTTAGTAAATATTAATAATAAAAAGTAATAAAGTAATAAATACTAATAATAATTAATGATATTTTAATAAATAATAATGATAAAATTAAAAATAATTAATTAATAAAAATGTAATAAATAGTAATAATAATAATTATTAAAATAAATAATAATAAAAATAATGACATACATAATTAATATTTAAGAGCTAAAGATTTCGTCAACTACTATAATATAATCCGGTCAGTATAATATAGTCGGCATTCTAATCCGGAAAAGTACCAAACGCCCGACTTAATAATCAGTCTATCCGGTGGACAGATTAGTCTATCCAATTGAAATAGTCAGTACAGTACGACATACCAAAAGAAGTCTAAAACATTTACAGAATTATACATAAGTGGACATGCTGAGTACAAAAAACAACAATACATTCATATCATGAGTGAAACCCCACATTCATCCACTCGGGGATGAACTTGTGCTATGTTGTGTTTAGCCGTTTAAGTCTGCAATCCACTTGAATGAATCAATGATGAACTTGGTATTTCCTATCATGAATTAAAAACTACAAAAAGCACAACAATAAAACAATGAAGAGGTGATATGAAGAAGACTATTTGTGCATCAGTTGTTTGTAGGTTATACTGAGAAGATACGTCAACCTAACTTACAATGAAAAGCAAGTAGATTGCAATCAGATAACATGAGGAAAATACGACGAATGATATTTAAATTTCATCGCGATTGAGCAAAAATTGATTGAGGTATACAAAAACATCAAATGACTACAACCCGAAACTTACCCTGCAAATTGTGAAAATTCTAACAATGACCAACAACTTGTTCATTAATCTAGTAAAATTTGTTCAACTGAGAAAGAGGTTGTCATGAAGTTGAATCAAATATAGCTTACTATTAGTTGAGGAAATCAAAAGCAGATGAAAAGGTGCCTAGATATATGTAAATAAAACGTTTACGACTCCAAATCGCAGTGATCAAATATAGCTTACTATTAATCTGATACTAAATTAGAAATAAAAACATTCGAAATCATAAAGCAAATTGGAAATCAAAACATTCCAAATGATAAAGTAACCATACCTGGAAAAATCATAGAAACAACCATACTTGGAAAAATCATAGAAACAACCACACTGGAATATGGTCTTCCTCTGGCTCAATGAAAACGAACCTGCAAAGGAACATGCAACAGAATTACAACGTTATCCATACTAATGAGGTAAGTACAAAACAAACGAACAAAAAAGGATGAGAGAGATATGGAGGGGGTGAAACTAGGTTTTCGGGTTTTTGCTGAAGAATGGTGGAGATGTTATCATTTGGGTTTAAAAAGGACGAGATATTTTGAAAATCGAAAACATGTCAAACGGAACAACGGTGATGGTCGAGATGGCAACATTAGAAGCAAGGCGTGGTGCAAAATCGACAATCGCGCATATTTAAAGAAGAAAGTCCAAATGCGATTGGATGCATCAGTTGGGAGGTCTGTTGCTTCAGGGTTGGATGAAGCAACGACAGTGACAATTGGCTTGAATTGCGGTGCTGTTCATCGAAAGCCCATAGACGAGGAAAAAGTAGAGATAAGGAGATGAGCTCGACCAAGGGCAAAATAGAATTTCTCTGTTCATAAAGAAGAAAAATAAAAAAAGGGACAATTAGGGTGTTTCACTGTGTGAACAGTGATTTCAACGATAACACTTTACATGAACACTAAATTGATTGCTTGGGATTTAGTAGTAGTAATATAAATATAAATTTTTACGACAGTTAAGTATATATAAATGATTATGATTATAATTAATAATCATTTAGGGGGTGTATTCAATTTTGGTTTTTAAATGATTTTACAGGGTTTTTAAATCCAGACGTATTCAATTAGGATTTTAATAGATTTTATATAAATCAAGGTGTATTCAATCTATCTTTTAATAGATTATTTTAAAATTCTTTAAAATCTAGGTGTATTCAATTAAGATTATAAAATAAAATTTACAAATGTAGGTGTATTCAAAAGTTGGATGATTTCTTATGATTTTTTAAATTGGTGGGTTTTGATAGATTTGTTAATGAAAAATACACATATTACTCCACCATCAGAATCATCACACCTCACCTATTATTTCATTGGATTTGAAAAAAAAAATTTCTTCCTTCTCAAAACATTTTTACGTTGTCCCCCTTCCTCATCCTAACTAAAGCGGCATCACCACCACTCTCAGTAATAGAACCAGCACCACCACCACTGTCATATTTTTTTTTTATGGAAACAGTTATTCAAAAGAGAAGACTACATAACAAGATATATTAATAACAGATGTTACATGGAACAAGACCAAATTCCCATCTGGAAATATAAAACCATAAAGAGCCAACTAACAATCCAAGTTTGACTTATAACAAGCTCACACTTCATTCTTACCTCCCTTTCTGTTCTTTCCCTTTCCCTTGGTTTATTGGATTGAACAGTCTATTTGCAGTTACTTTCCTAATTTTTTATAACTTTGATTGGTTACTTTAATGTATTTTGGTTTTGGTTTTGGTTTTTGTTCCTTTTTAATGATAATTACGATGATAAACGTTTTATTAAGCTAATTTCGTTTGGAAGAGTGTGACTACGGTCTTGTTTCATTGGTTTGGTACGAAATTTTGTCTATTGAAAGAAGTCATGTCTGATACTTTGTAGTATGTGACTGTCATCACCGAATGGTAATGGGGAGAGGAGAAATGGGGAATGTACACATCTAGTCCTGTTGGACATGGTTTATATTTATAAAATCCATAGAAACACTTCAAAATCTATATAAATTTATTACAAAATCTATTAAAATTTGAAATAATTTGAGTGAAATCATATAAAATAAAGTGAAATTATTTAAAATCTATTATAATTCTAAATCATTTAAAATCTATTAAAACCCATTAAAATCTCAATCGAATACATCCCCTTACTTAAATAACCGTGAATACAATTAAGTTGTGCCGGCCCAAAAACTGTAATTAACAGCCCACGTTGATTTTAGGACTGCTAGGATAGAAAGCACTATCGCTTCGAGCGGTTGTTAAAATTGAGTGCTTTTTCAGAGGAGACTTCAAACTCGGTGCTTCTTCCGACCCGAAAGGCAAAAGCGTTGCGTTTTGGAAACCGCTCCTTCTCCCTCCCGGTACTCACCACCGTCTACGTAGATCTGCATCTCACTACTCTTACCCACGATTTTCCACAGGTTAACAAATCATCATCAGCATCGAAGCCAGTTCTTGGCCGTAGATCTCAAAATGGTGCTGGTCTCGGCCGTTCGGGATTACATAAGCCGGATGTTGCAGGATATCTCTGGCATGAAGGTTCTCATCCTCGATTCCCACACGGTAACAACGCTTTCAACTCTCATTCATTGAAACCCAGTAAACAAATGAAAACTTTATGAATTTCTTAGGCACACAGATGAACGAAAATGGCAGCCCTTTCGTTCAGTAAATGATGGGTTGTTCTGTTAATTAAATGTGATTGTAGGTTAGTATAGTGAGTGTTGCTTATTCGCAATCCGAGCTCCTTCAGAAAGAAGTGTTTTTGGTGGAATTGGTGGACTCCATTTCCAAGTCCAGAGAATCCATGTCTCATCTTAAAGCCGTTTACTTCCTTGCACCCACTTCAGAAAATGTACAGTATTTGCGCCGGCACCTGGTTGCTCCTAGATTTGGAGAGTATCACCTTTGTAAGTTTTGTTCTCTTGGTGTTATTTTGGTTGTGGAGTGATTTTGGAGGATACTTGTATAGAGTTAACTTTTACTTTGAGCTCATTTCTCATGTCATACTGGAATTCTCAGTTTTCTCCAACATATTGAAGGAACACCAAATTCAGATTTTAGCTGATTCAGATGAGCATGAAGTTGTGCAACAACTTCAGGTAATTCATTATTCACTGCAATTCTTTCTCCCTCACTCTCTAGGATTATCAGAAAATTTATGTACGTAATAATGTAGATTGCTAACTGAATTGGGACTTTGAGTTTTATTTGGGATTACTGCAATTTAAGATATCTTTCATGGGTTGTAAGTTAGTAACAAGAGAATAGTAAATCTTGGTTAAGCTTATAATGTCATGATGATGCATAGTTTTCTTTTACTTACTTCTGTAAGGAAATCAATTATTTTTTTGGTTGAAATATACTTTCTTCGTCCTTCGCCTGGTTGAAATTTTTTTTTAATTGTCTCTAATTCCTTGTTCTTGTATGTTCTGTTAAAAATTAATTATAAATAACAATAATAAATGCTTGTTCTAATGCATAACTACGTCCAGCTTTTCACTATAGTTTCTATTAAGAAAAAGTATGAAACATTCGTGGCTTATTTTCGTACTCTTCATATCAGATGCAGTTATTGTCTTGGTAATGCAGGAGTTCTATGCAGACTTTGTTGCAAGTGATCCATACCATTTTACTCTGAATATGCCATCAAATCACATGTATATGCTCCCAGCAGCTGTAGATCATTCAAGTTTGCAGCACTTCTGTGATCGAGTAGTTGATGGAATTGCAGCTGTTTTTCTGGCATTAAAACGAAGACCTGTTATACGTTATCAAAGAACGTCTGATATTGCAAAAAGGATTGCGCAAGAAACAGCAGTATGTATAGTCATGTATTTCAAATAGTTTTGCACACTTGGTAGATTCTTACCATGATAGTTCGCACAGGGGATTGATATTGTATTTTGGGCATTTAACAGAAGCTTATGTACCAGCAAGAAAGTGGACTTTTTGATTTCAGACGAACAGAAATTTCTCCATTGTTGCTGGTAATTGATAGGAGGGATGATCCTGTAACTCCTTTGCTAAATCAGTGGACCTATCAGGTAGCTTTTTATGGCTAAGATTTTACAACATATGTGAAACAGCGTCATGCTGAGATTTACTTATGAATTAAAATGGAAAATCACTAGAATATTAATAGAGCTTATTGATTACACGATTACAGGCAATGGTTCACGAGTTGGTTGGTATTCATGACAACAAAGTCGACTTAAGAAACATTGGAAAATTTCAAAAGGATCAGCAGGTTGAGTTGTAACTTCCCCCAATGTTACACATGTCTCTGTTTGTAAGTTTCATTGCTAAACAATTACATATGTGGTATTGATGCTCATAGGAGGTTGTGCTGTCATCAGAACAAGATTCTTTTTTCAAAAAGAACATGTATGAGAACTTTGGTGATATTGGGATGAACATCAAGCAGTTGGTTGATGGATTTCAGCAAATTTCGAAAAGTAACCAGAACATTCAGACGATAGGTTCGTAGAATGCAATGATTAAAGTTTCAGATTCGTAATTTGTGGTGGTAACTAACTTTTTGGAAAGGGAACAATGGTCAAAGATGGTAATTAAATATTTACTTTCTTTATTGTTGCAGAGGACATGGCTAAGTTTGTTGACAATTACCCTGAGTACAGGAGAATGCATGGAAATGTTTCAAAGCATGTGTCACTGGTAACTGAAATGAGCAAGCTAGTTGAAGAGCGAAAACTTATGTTAGTTTCTCAGATAGAACAAGAGTTGGCTTGCAATGGTGGGCAGGTGGCAGCTTTTGAGGTACTGTAAAACAATACATTTGTAGAGTAAGTAAATCTAAATTGATACCACTTCTACTACTATTTTCCCCCTCTTTTATTCCTTAAAAGCTGTGCCTAAAATGAATGTACAACTACGTTTTTCTCTCTTTTTTACCTATCCTAACCACCAATGAGGGGAAGATTTTATTTTCCAATTTTATTGTTTAATATCATTTTTAAATGTGTTTATGTGTCTTCATTTTTTTTCACTCATACGTGCAGCGGGTGTAGTAATATAAGGAGAGCATTAGAACATGTCTATAATTTTTTTTTTCCTCATTGCTCTCTTCTTCTTGGGGATGATACAGTTTCAAAATTAATGGAGACTGAAATTAAATTAAAAGCATTTTCATTTCAGATGGAATTTCAAGGTTCCAAATGTCTTAACAAGTAAGTAAAGAGAACGAAAGGAAGACGGGGTTGGGGGGTGGTTGTTGGGGTAAATGTTTAAACATGGTTGGATTTTTTAATTTGAACTTCATTTTCTCTCCATTGAGTGCATTTTTAAATTGAGAACCATCTGATTGTGATTGGTTGATGGGCAAAATACCATGGAAAAGTGGCATGTGTTTTTCATGACAGCTTGTAGTCCTTCTGGTCATGATTGGAGGCCGCTCTGGTTCTCTTAAAAGGAAAAAGGGACTTGTTCCATTTTCAAAAGGGTGGAGGTCCGTGAAATTATTATACAATTATTTTTAATCCAGATGACTGAATTAGTGCTTTGAAGTTGACACAAGATCTACTCAGTGTGTCTTGTTTGTCTTTTTTTTTTTCTCCTTTTATTGGGACAAAGTTATATTAGAATTTGATCTTAACTGTTTATTGTATATTATGTACTCTTATGGTTATTGACTTGAGATAGCAACTGGGATTTTAATCTTCATGGCAAACTGAGGTTAGAACCAATCATGTTCTTTGCAGGCGGTGAAAAATCTATTAGGCAATGAAAGTGTATCGGATATTGACCGACTACGACTTGTCATGTTATATGCTTTGCGTTATGAGAAGGAGAGCCCTGTGGAACTGATGCAATTATTTAACAAACTGTCTTCCAAGTCTGCCAAGTACAAGCCTGGGGTAATGTAGCCAGGATTGCCTGGATCTTTTAACTTTCTTGTTTTTCCTTCGTCATTTTTTATTGGTAGGGGTAAAAGGTATGGAAATTTTCTGTGTATTGTGTTCATTGTAAATTGTGTACAGAGGTTCTTTAAGTAGACTTATAGAGAACTAAACTAGGTAAGTACATCTTAGACAAACTAGGAAGGAATCAAGTAGATACAAATTTACATAGGAAAGAATCCAGGTGATTCTGTGGACTTAGGCCCAGCAGATCAGGGAGATTGATCCTCAATCTCCTGTGATCGGCTGGGATCTTTATCACGCCCCCGCAAGACGGTGGTGCCGTCGGCAACGCCGATCTTGGATCGTAGGAGTTGAAAGCGGGTTCTGGGCAGAGCTTTTGTGAGAGCATCAGCAAGCTGGTCGTCCGTGGAGATGTGGGAGACATTAAGTAGACCTCGGGTGACTTGGGTGCGAACAAAGTGATAGTCGATTTCAACATGCTTCATGCGAGTGTGAAGAGTGGGATTGGAGCAGTAGAACGTAGTACCAATGTTGTCGCATGAAATGGTCGGCGTCCCTGCTGTGGAGATTCCCAGGTCACGCAGCAAGGCGTGAACCCACATAAGTTCTGCAGTGGTGGATGCCACAGCACGGTATTCAACCTCTGTAGAAGACCTGGAAACAGCGCGTTGTTTGCGTGAGCTTCAGGAGATTAGATTACCACCCAAGTAGACAAGGTAGGCAGTGGTTGATTTGCGGTCTTCTGGGTCACCAGCCCAATCCGCATAAGAATAGGCATACAGGGTGTGATAGGAGTGGGAGACAGCATGCAGCTGGTTGGTGGAGGCACGGTGCAGGTGTAGGCCATAGAACAACGTGCCCTTCAAGTACCTTAGCACCCGTTTGAGAGCCTGCCAATGCTGCTCAGTGGGAGCATGCATAAACTGTGACAGTTTGTTCACAACAAAGGACACATCTGGCCGTGTGAGACTTAGGTATTGAAGACTGCCTACTATTTTCCGAAAGGGAGTGACTTCAGTGGGTGGGGAACCGTCCTTCAACATGAGAGTGGGGGAAACAGCCAAGGGGGTGGAGACAGGTTTGGCACCATCCATGCGTGCTATTGTGAGGAGGTCCTGAATGTATTTATGCTGGGACAGAAACAGACCAGTGGCTGTGGGCAGAACCTCAACTCCAAGGAAGTAGTGAAGGGCTTCCATATCCTTGACAGAAAACGGGCAGCCAGGGTATGGATGAACTTGGAGATTAGTGCTGGGCTGTTTCCTGTCACAATTAAATCATCAACATAGACAAGGAAGTAGAGGACAGTAGAGCCTTGCCTGAGAATGAAGAGTGAAGCATCAGATGGTGCTGGGGTAAAACCATGGGACACTAGGAAGGACTGTAGCTCCTGATACCAGGCCCGAGGGGCTTGCTTCAGGCCAAAAATTGCTTTGCGAAGCTTGCAGACATAGGACGGGTGTTGAGAATCAACAAAACTTGTGGGTTGGGCCATGTGAACATCCTCATGAAGGGTGCCTTGAAGAAAGGCATTGTTGACGTCCAGTTGGCGTATGGACCAGGCCTGAGTAACAGCAAGGTGAAGAACAGTCCGGATGGTGGTGGGTTTGACTACGGGACTGAAGGTGGCCGAGTAGTCTACCCCTGGCCGCTGGTGAAACCCCTTAGCAACTAAGAGGGCTTTGTACCGGTCCACAACACCCATGGGAGTGCGTTTGATCCTGAAGACCCATTTGTTACCCACAATGTTTTGGGCAGGGTGAGGGGGAACTAATTCCCATGTGCCATTCCGGATAAGAGCATTCATCTCTGCTGACATTGCTTGGCGCCAGTGAGGATCCTTGACAGCCTGAGATACACAAGTAGGCTCAACCATTGGTGAGATGGATTGGGTAGTGGTGGCCAAGGCATAGCTGGGTACAGGCCGTACAGTGCCGGTTTGGGTGCGGGTCAGCATAGGATGAGTGCGGGTGGATGGTTGTGGTGGGGATGGGGAAGGGGGAGAGGGGTGGTTGGGGATAGAGCAGGGGAGGTGTTTAGTGGTGCAGAAGAGGGTGGAGGAGGGGGCTGGCGGCGGTTTTAAGTGCGGAAGGGAGGGGGGTGAGGGGCTGCAGGTGCAGGGGGGCAGACAGGAGGGCTGCTAGGGTCTGGGATGGTGGGAAGCAGTGACGGAACTGCTGCAGGAGGTGTTGTTGCTTCAAGGCAGGGCGGGAGTGCTGTGTCCGAGGGGTCCAGGGGGACTGTAGGGGTGGTAGGCGAGCTAGTAGGTGCTGCTGGTGAGCTGGCAGGTGCAGTGGTGTCGAATGAAGGAAGGTAAGACACTGGAGGAAGGGTGGACAGCCAAGCATCAAAGTTGGCAGAAGTGACATGAGGGAGATGGGAGGAGGTGGCAAGACCCGGGAAGGTGTTTTCATCAAATTGAACATGGCGGGGGACAAACAGTTTGTGAGAGGAAGGGTCAAAACAGAGATAGGCACTCTGATTGAGAGAGTAGCCCAGGAAAATGCAAGGAGTGGAGCGAGGTTGCATTTTGTTGGAGTTATAGGGTCGCAGCCATGGAAAACAGAGACATCCAAAGGTACGAAGTTTGGTGTAGTTAGGTGACTGGTTGAATAGAGCAGTAAATGGAGTGGTGTTTTGGAGAATGGGGGTTGGAAGCCGGTTGATGACATATACAGCAGCCTTGAAGGCATACGGCCAATAGGTGAGGGGGAGATTGGCCTTATGAAGGAGGGTGAGACCGGTTTCAACTACATGGCGGTGGCGTCTTTCAGCAATGCCATTATGTTGGGGGGTGTGGGGAGGGGTGAGAAGATGGTTGATGCCATGAGTGGTGAGGAAGCTTTTGAGTTTGACAAATTCCCCACCACTATCAGTGTAGAGCGAAGTAATGGATGTGGTGAAGTAGTTTTCAACCAGGTTTTTAAAGTCAACAAAGGTGGCAAAGACATCAGATTTTCGTTTAAGAGGATAGAGCCAAGTATACTTGGTATAATGGTCTACAAAGATGACGTAGTAGGAAAAACCATCAGGAGAAGGATACGGGGCAGGACCCCATACATCAGAAAAGAGTAATTGAAGTGGGCGGGTGCTAGTGAGAGAAGAGACACCAAAGGGAAGCTTGTGACTTTTATTGCATAAACAAGGACATACATAATTGATAGTTTTGGGGGGTACATTTAGAGAGCAGAATTTAAGAACAGATTGGAGAATTTTTGGACTAGGATGGCCGAGACGACGGTGCCATAAGTAAGGAGAGACCACCACACCCACCAGAGCTTGAGGTTGTTGATGGGAAGAGGGAGACCACTCGTACACACCATCCCTACTCCGGCCTTGAAGCAAGATCGCCCCCGTGCTGAGGTCCTTCACATGAAAACAATCAGAAAAGAATTCAATGGAAGTATGGTTAGTTTTGTTGAACTGAGAAATGGATAGCAGATTGCGGGTCATATGAGGAACACAAAGGACGTTACTTAGGTGAAAGGAGTGGGAGGAGGAGGAGGGGAGGGAAGTATTACCAGTGTGGGTGATTTGCAACCCCTTACCGTTGCCAAGAAGAATCTCATCAGGACCATGGTAATGAGTGGCCTCAGAGAGCTGTTGAGGGTGAGGTGTCACATGATGAGAGGCGCCGGAATCAAGTAGCCAAGGGGAAGAGTTGCTCTGGACAGTTGGATTAGCCACAGGAGGTTGAGAGGATGAGTGCTAGAGCTGGGGACACCGCTTAGCATTGTGGCCTTGGGTGCCACACCATTGGCAAAACCCACGATAGCCACTGCCTGGGTTGCTGTTGGACCTGCGCTGGTTGTTGTGGGGCGGTCCAGGGCGCTGGGAAGAAGAACCACGGCTGGGAAAAGACTGGTGGGAGGGTCTGGTGTCTGAAGTACCGCGGTTGTGGTAGTTGTAGGAGCCACGGGCTGATTGGGTAGCGTTGGCAGTAATGGTGGTGAGAGATGAGTTAGGGGCAGCTCTGTTGGCTGCAGTTTCATGCTGAACCAGCATGTCATGCAGGTTTTCAAAGGGGACGGGAGCATCCCTGGATCTGACAGCAGCAGCGAGATCTTTGAATTCTGGACCAACACCATTTAGAACATGAAGGAGGAGATCATCATCAGACAAAGGCGTGTCAATTGCTGCGAGTTCATCAGCAATGGTACGAACCTCCTGAAGGTAATCAGAAACAGGCCTGGAGTCCTGGCGAAGGAGAGTTAAGCGTTCCTTAAGTCCCAGTACACGAGCCCTGGCTGTGCTCGCGTAGAGACGAGTGAGGCTGGTCCAGGCGGCTACTTAGGTGGGTGCAACAGCGATGAGGGTGATGACCTGGGGGGAGACGGATGCCAAAATGGCATGAAGAAGAAGCTGGTGCTGGCAGATCCAGAGGGCACGAAGTGCAGTTTGTGTGACAGGTGGGCAGGGATGGCTGCCATCCACATAGCCCATGAGGTCATACCCATGGAGGAGGGCATTGAACTGGGCACGCCACATGGAAAGAAGGTGGTGGAGGTGAGTTTGACAGGGAGGTGAGCAGCTGTGTTGATGCTGATGAGGGAGGGAAGAGTGGGGTGAGGGGTGTCAGTTGGTGGTGGTGGGATGTTGGCGGCTACGGGATTAGGGTTTGGGGTGGCTGCTGGATTAGGGTTTTGGGTGGCTGCGGGATTAGGGTTTTGGGCGGCCATTGAATTAGGGTTTACCTAGGGTTTGCTCAGTGGAGCTTTAGGGCTCTGATACCATAAAAGGTATGGAAATTTTCTGTGTATTGTGTTCATTGTAAATTGTGTACAGAGGTTCTTTAAGTAGACTTCTAGAGAACTAAACTAGGTAAGTACATCTTAGACAAACTAGGAAGGAATCAAGTAGATACAAATTTACATAGGAAAGAATCCAGGTGATTCTGTGGACTTAGGCCCAGCAGATCAGGGAGATTGATCCTCAATCTCCTGTGATCGGCTGGGATCTTTATCAAGGGGTAGGGGGTATCACCTATCTGTGTTTAAGTGGAATTTGCCATTCCTAGGTTTCTTCGTAGCTTTGTTCAGATGATTATGGATGGTGATTTTCTTTTTTGTAATATATGTATTTTAACTTTGTACATCCTATTTTGTTGGAGATTGAACCTTTCTTCAGGTCCGTTAATTAAAGCAGCAGTTTCCCAAAGCTTCCGTGTACCTTTTGTAGCTGCTAGAGTAGTTCACGGGTTTTAATAAGTTGGTTATGATGGAATTACAGCTTGTCCAGTTTCTCTTGAAGCAAGCGGGCGTGGATAAGCGAACTGGGGATCTTTATGGAAATAGAGATTTTTTAAATATTGCACGAAACATGGCTCGTGGACTGAAGGTTTGTCTGAGAATGTCTCAGTTAATGCTTAGTGGTGTAAGGTGTGCTTCACAAGCTTATAGATAATCTTTTAACTAATGATGTAGGGGGTTGAGAATGTTTACACACAACACCAGCCTCTTCTCTTCCAAACTATGGAAAGCATCACCAAGGGACGGCTGAAGGATGTGGACTACCCATTTGTTGGAAATCACTTTCAGCAGGGCAGGTTGGTTTCTGATTTCTGATTTCTGATTTTATTTTATTTTTCTAAAACTAATTTCCTCATAAAGTAAATTTTAGTTGCATTTTGAGATTTGTTATGTTGGTTAATTCTAAGCAAGTACTGTCAGCAAAAGTACTGCAGTGTAATAAAGTTATCTTCCAGGATATCTTAGCTTCTATGGAGGGGTTGTATTTTTAATAAGTAATACCCTATTTCATTAATCAAGAGTATGTTTGAGAGAGGTACTTGTTATTTAAAAGCTTGAGGCCATGTCAAACTTTTCATTAGATCAGAAATGTGATGAGAATGTCAAAAGCCCTTGTTCAAAGGGTGTGCTTGAGATTAGAGAGTTGACTATAGGAATTTCATGTCCTTAAGAGTCTAACCTCGAGGAGCATTGAAACGAAGCTTCCTAACCTGCACTTTGCTTAGCATGCTGCCTGGAGCCCATTTGTTTGGTGCTGCACTACAGAAGCCTTGTGCTTACTGACAATTTATTCCTTAATATTTAGTTTACTAATCCTATGGTTATAGATCAGTGGTTTGTGCTTTGCGGACAAGTTAGGAGGCCATTGAGGCTGTACTACCTCAACCGTGAGGCCGGCTGGCTGTCTAGTAAAATCACTGATTGTCATGATTGCATTTCGGTTCATAATTTTTCGTGATTGCAGACACTCAATGGCAGTGTCCAGGTTTCTTCCTGATTTCTCCTAGACATATTAAATGACTCCGATATAAGCCTGGCTGTTCCTAATTATCTGATACTCGGTTGGTGTTTTCCCTTTCCTATCAAGTTGCTCAACTTATCTTGCTCTGTGATCGCCATTTCAATTTTTTTTTTTTTGGTTTACATCCTAGCAAAGATATCCATGATAACCTCCATGTCCTCTTGCTAAAGTTATATTTGATAGTGTAAAGATAGAAACGATAATAATTGGCGTAATGTTCTGAATGACACATGCTATCTCTAAACAGGCCTCAAGACGTGGTCATTTTCATTGTTGGTGGGACAACATATGAGGAGTCTCGTTGTGTAGCTTTACAAAACGCTATGAATACTGGAATTCGTTTTATACTTGGTGGTTCTGTGATTCTCAATTCTAAGAGGTATGCTTCAGTTTATCATTGTAATTTTAGAATTATTTGCATCCTAAGTTTAAAAGAAGTTTATGTTTCTGGGTGCTAGCTGCACTTAAGGCTTGGACATCTAACACTGCCATTAAATGATTAATGATCGAACTTAATACCACTTACTCAATACCACCTATTTCATGTGCTGGATGCAAGTCTGAGAGTTTTTAGCGTGATTACTTTGGAATCTGTAACTCTACTTGTTCTTGTGGTTATTTTGGGTTACACTCCTAATCCCGTATAGGTTCAGTTCACCTATAATATTAGTTCCTAGAAGCTTTGGAGAAACATGATAATTAATGATCCACTGACCTAACCAATCCTGGACTATGGGCAGTTCTGATCGGTGAGTATAAACACTATAAAGTTGCTTAAGAGATGCATTACATGCGGAGGGTTTTAATTATGTGCTGTTATTGTTTGTGATATTGACTGCAACTTAATGAAAATGTCTAATATAAGATGCCCTGCTCGAACAAATCGTTGGCTTGGAAATGTAGGTTCTTGAAGGACTTGGAAGAAGCTCAGAGAAGAGCTCGTACTAGCACTGTCTGAATTTTGGTTCTTGTTTTTTCTAGCATTCAAGAACCGTGTGGGTAAAGTGTTTGTGAATGTGTACATGGGCTTGTATTGGTTACTAGTTGTGATATCAAAAACTGCCACTTCCTGGGGAATCAGCGGAACCTGTTGTGTTCCTGCAAAAGGCACGATGGCGAGTTCTTTACCATTTTGATGGAGTTTTAAGGACTGAGGAGAGATGTAGCCCATGATTTTGGAGGATGAGATGTCACATAAGAACCACAGAGAATGAAATCTCGCATATTTGCAGCAATTTTTCGCGAACCAAGCCAGATATCCCCAGGGTCCCTTAATATAATGTATACTTCCCTTGTGATAAATGACGAACTCTCTCCGTTCTTTTCCAATACAAGTACAGTATCACTGTATTCATGTAGTTGTGCTCAGATACTTTGAGAAATCAACAAGTATAGATTTACAGTACTGGATACCTCTTTTTTGCTGGCGGTGCTATCTTTTTGTTAACATGCAAAGTGACATTTATAAAATCATTTTTTTTTCTTAATTATTCTTGCATGGTTCAAAATTTACCTTACTGTATAGCATTTTAGTTTGGATGTACGAACAATTTCTTTTCCTGATTTTGATAATGAGAAGCCTCTATAAATTGTTCATCGTAGAGTAAATAGACCGGACAGGAACTGGTGTTTGCAAGGTTTGGATTTTCCAATAGTGTGAATTTTGGCATGCTTGCAGAAAATTATTAGAAATCATTCAATGGTGTCGTCTTTATGGTCATATAATGTAGTCAGTTCACATGTCCGTACAAGGAAACCAAGGAGAGTCTGAAACCATGGTTCATTTGCAAGCCCACTACATAAGGCCCCATTATTGCTGCAACACCATCAGAACCTAACTGGACCTACACTGCATGTAGGCCAGCCTGCAATCCAACAAGGCCAACACCAAGCCATGTTCTTGCTGGACATATCTTGGACAGGCGTAGGATCAGTCCGAGACACCAGCAGCATGGCCAGGAGCACCAGCACTAGCACCACAGACCACACCCATGGCCTTCTTCCTTGTTGCACCCATCATACCCTCGGCTCTTGTAGTGTCAAGTAGCTAGTGTTCCTATTCAGGCCTCAATACCACCAAGTCTCAATGACAAGGGCCCGGGGCCTTCTAACTCTAAATCTTGCACTTTAAAGTCTAGAAAGTATGAACATGTGAATTTTGAGTTAGATCATAATATTCATGTACCTTTTCCTCGCATGTGTCAAAATCAAAATAAGGAGAACGAGGAGTTCCAAGAAGAGATCCTCGAGGTGCTCAAAAAGCTCCACATAACCTTGCCGTTTGACAACCTCCTCAAGCACATGCCCGTTTTGTCAAACTCCTAAAGGACTTGGTAACAGAAAAACGAAGATTTGACACTAGCTCCATCATTGATCTTCTAAAGGCATGCTCAGTTGCACTCCTCTAGTTACCCACTAAGGCCAACGATCCAGGGCCTCCATCACTCTCATTTGTCATCCAGTCTAGACTTTGTGTGACACGAGAGCCTCAGTGAGCGTCATGCCCTTCCACGTATACAAGTCACTTGATAGCAGAATAACAAGCACACAATTGTAACCTATTAATTCCTAGTTACAAACCTTGCAAGCGCACAATATCGTTAGAAATGGTGCAGCAACGAGCAAGGCTCGATCACACATGGACTTGTTCAACGAGTGTGACACTCATTTAGACTATTAACTCAATCAAAGACTCACAATAAAACACAAAAGAAACACGACAAAGGGAGTTGGTGACTATGCTTCAATTGGGAGATAAAACAGAAACTTATAATACAAGAGAGTAAAATGTGACAAGGGTAAAAAATGTTGTTTATTAATTAACTAAGGTGAATTAAAGCGGAATCCACCACTAATCAAGTCTCTAACGTGTTTCCAAGATTAGGTTACTAATAAATGTATGAATCCAATGCTCGCGCCAGAGCCCTGATGTTGAGTCCCCATATACATATTATTCCTTCTTACTTAGCATATCCTAGGCACGATGTGTACCCTAGTACATATATCCAATTTTAACAATTAAATTCATAGAGAACAAGAGGAATGTATACATTACACTACCCCTAGAAGATTGATATGCAATCCTAGGGGTCATGGATCGGATTACAGGTAAGATATAAGTCACTACTTTCGATGATAACAATTACAAGGAGATGACTAGTCACACAAGCAGCCATTCATCAATAGTTTATTGAAACAAGTAACCACTCATAAATAATAAACTACATGAATATAGTAATCACAATCACATTCAAAACAACAATAATAACATAAATCAAGAACAAAAACACATTAATCAATTTGCATGGTTAGGGCTTCAAGCAATCCTAATTCAATTAACGACTACTCTTACATGATTATACATGAAAACATAATAGAATTGAATTTCATTAAATCATAAAGTGAAATAAGTTTAGAAGACAAATCCATGAGGACAATGATGCACACCAAAGGTAATGTAAGGTGTGTTGATGATGGATGGTGGTGGATGGATGGATGATTTTACATTTGGCCTAAGCCTTCCTTTTTATAGGAGAAAATTAATTCTCAAATAATTAGGAGTTCACAATTTAAATCCTAGAGGGAAAAGGTTTAGAATAATTATAAATTGAAGTCCTAATGTAATAAGGTTTCCTTGAGGAGAAGGGAAAGCAAAATCAATCTTGATTTGGACAAGTTTTTCATCATGAAGAAGGAAAAAAAAATTATGGAATTATTTAGAGCAAAATTCAGAGGTCAACCACCAAAAATAGGGGTCGAAGCATGCGGGTCAACAACTGGTCAATGAAGAAAGAGGATTGGGAGGCAATTCAGCAGGCGCACACCGAATAAAGGAGAAGAGCTTCGGTGGTCAACGACCGTTAATGCGTAAGGAAGCTGTCGAAAGAGACTCGGTACACGTGAGAGGGAGGAAATGGAGTTCATGGTTCATGAGGCACGCTCCGAATAACTTCTGGTCAACCGCGCATGGTCAACTCCTTTCTGATGGTGGATTCGGTAGGTGGCTACCAAAATGCTTGTCCAATTATCTTTCCTTCATAACTTCTTCGTTACAACTAAAATTTAGGTGATTATTTTGTTCAAATTCTTATAATTCCAAGCTCTATCTAATTATACACATTCTCACAAAATAGATTACTTTTTACAATTGTATAAAACGAAATATTAACAAAATATAAGTAAAAGGGTATTAAATCACGGATCAAACATGCATAAATTATGACTTAACAAATACCTCAAAACCTACCTTAGTCATCGAGAAAAACATAAAAACCAAAAATAGAAAAGACTCAATCTTAATTAAGATAGAATATTTAAACCACTAAGTTCACCTAGTAGAAAGAGTTCTGTCTACTGAGGGTTATAACAGCATAATACCCACAAACATTTTACTTAGACAACTATTGTCACGACCCGACCTTCTCTAACAAGATATTATTCGCTTTGAGCCCAGCCTTCACGGTTTTGTTCTGGGAATTCACGTGCAACTTCCCCGTAGGTCACCCATCTTGGGATTGCACCAGCCCAAACTAGCTTAAATTTGGAGTTCCCAAGGAATCCAATGCCAGTGAGCTCCCAAAAGACCTCATGTTAGATAGATGCGCACCCACACATATAAGGCGCATCCCCCAGATCTCCTCGGGTGATGTGGGATTTCTAACCATGCCTCAAAGGCATGGGTCCTCACAATCCACCCCCTTAGTCCTCGCTGGCACACTCAATTCCAGCCGGGATTGGGCTCTGATACCAAATTGTCGTGACCCGACCTTCTCCAATAAGATATTGTCTGCTTTGGGCCCAGCCCTCACGGTTTTGTTCTGGGAATTCAGGTACAGCTTCCCAGTAGGTCACCCATCTTGGGATTGCACCAGTCCAAACTCGCTTAACTTTGGAGTTCCCAAAGAATCTAATGTCAGTGAGTTCCAAAAAGGCCTCATATTGGATAGATGCGCGCCCACACATATAAGGCGCATCCCCTAGATCCCCTCGGGCGATGTGAGATTGCTAACCATGCCTCAAATGTAACAACCCGTCCCGGGAGCCGGGATTAGTAGACTGATTAAGGTGGGATTAGTGAGGTTACTTGGTGGTTAGGTGGTCCCGATAGGCTGTAAGTTTAGAATGACGATTTTACCCCTGACTTGGGTAAAAATGTTGACTTTAGTTCGGGTGGTCGGATGGACTTTGACTGGTGACTAGGACGTAGTTTAGGACGTCACGAATCCGTAGGCAGGTGGCACGCCCGATTTCGACATCCGAGGAGGAATTGGTGATGTTCGGAAGGTTGAGGGCATAACCGTAATTTGGGTAAAGTAGGAGGACTAGTTGACTTTTTGTAGAATCAGGTTTTGGTACGTTGACCTAGGATGGTTAGGTAGATCTCGTCGTTCTGAGTTCGATGACAGGCGGCACTTATTCATCGGACTTACGAGTTGTGAGTTATGGGTCTAGAAAGTTAGTGGCAAAACCGTAAATATGAGGTAAAGAGAAGGGTAGTTTAGTCCTTCTGCACATTGGGATTTGTGTACAGAGAAAGGAAATGGAAGGCTGAGATTGAACCAGGTGGGAGAAGGGTTGAGTGATTGGTGACACGTGCTAAAGGTGGAGTGGTTTCTGGGACGTTCTCGTGTGTGCACGGCCCAAATAATTGGGGTGCACCCGTGCTATGTGTTCATGTTCTTCGACACACAGAGAGAAACAGAGGGAGGAAATTGAGAGAATTGGAAGGGTGATCGTGGTTGCTGGTGAATCCTGGTGGGTGAGGAGTGACCGGAGAGTGAAGGAGAGCTTGGGAGGAGACAAGGAGGCACGGTGGCCGTGTGTGTGTGAGTTGTGAACCGCGGGAAGACCAGGGGGAAACAGGAAGGCAAGCAGAGAGTTTGCGAGGAATCGTGGTGCTGTGGCCGTGTGTAAGTGCAATTGACCTCGAGAGGAGGCTGAGGCGGCGTCGTAGATTCCAGGGAGCACGGCGGCTAGCACGGTTGCGGACGGTTGCAGGTAATCTCTCATCCCTGTACAATTACTCTGTTTTTTCCCGTGGGGTTTAATTCGAAAGTTGTGGGGTTGGGCGTAGAGTCGAGGGATTTGGAGGCCAGGGTGAGACTCCGGGAGGTCCCAAGAGTCGACTGTGTGTGCTGCCGTGAGGGGTGGTGCACGGTGGTGGATGGCACGACGGAGAGACTTTAGGTGCTCTGTTTTGGCCGTGGGTTCAAACGGCGAGTCGTGACGTTTGGGAAAGAGTCGACGGTCAAGGGGAGTCGGGTTAGACTTATAAGGGCCCTAGGAGCCGCCTGGTGTTGCCACCGTGACGGAGGATGACCGGAGTGGCTGGATCGTGAAACAGGGGCAGGCCGTCTGGTTCGAGCTTAAGTCGACGGGATTGGGGCGGTGTCGAGGTCTGAGGAGCTGGGGAATGGATAGATTAGAACTGGACGAAGCTTTAGGTGAAGAAAGGGAGAGAAATTGTGCAGACACGGCGGTGAACCGCTGACGCCGGTTCAGGTTGCAGACTACTGTGCTGAACCGGGTCTGCTCAAGGTTGAAGGGCACTGTAGCAGGCGCGTGAGGGCCACGCGCAACCACTTTGGGCGGCGCGTGGGGGCGCGTGCGGCGGTTCTGGGGAAAGTGGTCAACATGGTTTTTGGTCTAGGCGTTGTGACGAGTCCATTGGCTTTGGTTTCGGGTTGATCGGACATCGAATCGAAGTAGTTCCGCGAGGGTGACGGTTTAGGGTCTCGGTTTATGTCGTTTAGGATTCGGGGATTTTTGAGGGAATTTAGATGGATACTCGTGGACGTGTTAGTGACGTAATTTGGTGGTTGTTGACAGGATCGGGATTTCCCGAGGAAGCCGAGGAACGTGCAGGACGTTCGGGACACGATTGAGGGCTCGGTACTGTGAGTGGACCCCTTCTCTAAACTCGAACATGCATAACTATTTTCTATACTTGTTTTATATATTTGATTTCATGATTGTTGGATTTATGATGTGATTTTACGTAGTTGCACGTTTTTCGAGAAAATACGGTATTTGGTACGTTTTACGATAAAAGGTTGATTTCTGATTATAATGTTATAGTTTTGAGATTTCAAATGGTAAATGATTTCTAATGATTATAAATGGATTTTGGAACATGATTTTGAGAAAGGGTTGATTTTGAAATCGAAATTGACAATTGGACTTTGGTTAAAGGTTGAAAAGTGAATTTCCGGATTTGGGTTTGGAATGACGGTTCGGGATGCCGGAAGGGCGTCGGACCGGGGATTTCGAATTCGGATTTGGATATGGAAATGGACAATGGTTTTACAAATGATTTGGATTGGATTTGCTGGATCTGGTTATTGGGTTTAAAGACCCGGATATATTTGACGGGGGACGGGCCCGGATTGAGTTTAAAGACTCTGGAGTTTAAAGACTCGGATATATTGATTTTCCCCCGTAGGCCTTGAGTTTAAAGACTCGGGAGTTTAAAGACTCGGATATGATTAAGGCCTGGATTGAGTTTAAAGACTCGGGAGTTTAAAGACTCGGATAGGTCCAGCAGGTTTGATCGGGAAATGATGATTTGAGCTTTGTGGTTTATGCTACGGATTCTGATACTCATGCTATGGTTTCCATAACTGTTTTATAGTGTTTCTGTTTCTTATGATGTTTTATGAGAAGTGATTTATAACTGTGTTAACAAATGTTGGTTATGCATGTGGTTTTCAAAACGGAGGGTTAAACTCAGTTTTTCTGATAAAGGATTTTAGAACTTTTCTTTTATTATGGTCCACCCACATTTTCTGTTTTAACTTGCCCTCCAGGTTGTGGAGCGAGCGCGGGGTCTTGACGTCGAGGCAGCGTCTGAGGCATAGACATTTCGTGCGGGTTCCCGGAGTGTTTACATTTCTTCCGTGTGCGTGTGTATGTCATCGGTTTTCGTTTCCTTGTGTTTCGTACTATGCTCTGTACATTATAACTTTGGGATATTTTATATAGTTTCTCTTGCGTCTGACTGAGTTTTGGGTGATTTTGAGTGAGTTGTACTTGCGTGTTGTGTCGGGGAGTCAGACGGGAGCAGGATTTACCTCGGGTTTCGGGGTGAAACCGGGGTGGGTCCTGACATCAAAGGCACATGCCCTCACAACTATATTGCTAGAAACAATGCATTAACAAATTAATATGAACAAATTAAACAAAGTTAGAAAAACATGCTTCACAAAACCAAGAGATATGCCATAACCGTGAATTTCATGTGCTAAGTGAATATACCAATATTTTAAATGGTCAAACTTGAAAATAACGTCATCTAGGTGCTCTTGAGATATTTCTCCTTGACTCTAATCATCATCAGGCATCACTCAATGTATACACGAATCCTAGGTCTTTCACTGAAACAAGCATATCTTAGGGCTTTCACTCATGAAGGAATTAACATTTAAGAATATAGATATGTATCTTAATCCTTTGCATAACTGTCCATAAGATCAATTAGGTCTTTACCACGAGTTTTAATGGGGCTAGGCTGTTGGGTTTAGAAAGAAAGGATGAGATTCAAAGAACCCGAGTTATGTCAAGGCATGAGAAATCATGACTCGAACTTGAATTTTTAAACAATGAATCCAATTTTTTTTTTCTTTCTCAATCAATTTTTTTTCTTTCAATTCTAGATTTTTTTTTTTGGGGTTCTTGATGAACATTTATATATTTTTATTTCTTTCCTTTCCCTGAATTGAATCAAGATCATACACTAACTTCCTCAACTTTAAAATTGCATACTAATGAATCTTTGAATTTTGACATCACTCCAATCACATGGATACATGCAACATATAATGTTACACATTTCATCCTCTGCATGAATCTCATTTGATGCAATATCAACACAAGCTCAAATTATAAGGTTTGACCTTAATGATTAGTTGAAATCTTGGGTAGGTTGTAATGTGGGTGATAAAAGAAATGGCTAGGTGTTTGGCTGCAAATTTGGTGTAGGTAGCATACATTTGGGAAGGAAAAGGCCTTTAGAAGAAGAACACCTAGCCTATATCATATCTTATAGATAATCATACATCAAATCAAGAGTATCTATATAATAAAGTTCTTTAAACATCGATGCAAATATAATGAGATCACGCAATTTTGAACAAAAGTGACGAGTGTTTAAGAGTAGAAACAAGAAGATCTCTCAAAAGGAATAGAAATTAGGCTAAAAATCTTACAAAAGGTAGTCTCCACTAATTTTCTAAAGTTACTCAAATTCAATTGCCCAGAAAAGGGGTACAAAAAAATAGCAACAAAACATAAAAAAGAGCAAACAGAAAACAACAAAAAATGGTCATGTATCCCCAAACCTATTGGTTTCTACATGCAAAATGTAATCCTCACCCCAAACCAAAATCAAACACTGTCCTCAATGAAAAATATTAGTAAGGTTCCAGTGATAAAAACAAAAACATAAAAGGTTGAGAGATACAAACTGAATCTAGGTTACCTCATAGGAGTTATTTATTTAATGCCTAAGCATGACGAGCATGGCTTGCTATGATGGGTGTAGACGTGTGGTAACATGGATCGTGTTTTTATCTTCTTTATGTAGAATCCTTGATGCAACATGGAAAAATGCTTTAGAAACATGCAAAGGAATCCACCGACGAGAATGCAACTTATCGGGAAAATGATTGAGAAGTGAATTGAATGAGAGCAGTTGCTGTCCATTCTCCCATATCTTCCTTTGAAAGTTCTTGTGGTGGGACAATGTATGTTCTGCCATGGGGATGCTAGTGTTCAAAACCCTTTTCCGTTCTTCTTTCCTTCTGAACTTGAAGAGGGGTACCAAGTTGAGTATGGCTAGCACCTTCCTTTTGTTTTCGTTGTCAGACCTGCAAAAGATAGGTACAAGTCCATTAGGAACAAAATCAGAAGCCAAGTACACACCCTTAACATTGAATTCAAAAATTCCAAAATGTAATGTAGGAGGGTCATTGTGTCCTATAGCCATGCCCTTGTCCTTGGGCAATAGCAAGCTCATGGCATGCTCCAGATTTAGGGCCTTCAGTATGTCCTTGTGCAGAGCAATGGGTGTGCTATATGCTTGAGAAGGGGCTGTCGTGATAGTTGTAGTTAGGATGCTGGCCATGAGCTGCACTTGAGGTACTGCGACTGGGATAGCTTAGCATGTCATTGGCTCTCCTGGGACATGTCCACGGCATGTCTGTAAGACCCGTGTCCTGAAGGGAACGGTGAAAGATCCCACATTCCTGCGAGGGGGGAATGGTCTGGGAGAGGTTGGTGGTGTCCCTGAAAGGTGTAGGCACACACCTATCTAGCACTAGGCCTTTTGGGAGATCAAGTGTCTTTGGTGGGGATTGGAACCCCAACGTTAAGCGAGTTGAGGCTGGTGCAATTCCATGATGGGTGACCCCCTGGGAAGTTGCACCATGAGCTCCCGAAAACAAAACCATGAGGGCGAGACCCAAAGCGGACAATATGGTGCTAGATGAGTCGGGTCCTGACCGAGGAGGGTCAGGTCCTGACAGAATGGTATCAAAGCCAGACCCCGACCGGGAAGTGTGCCAACGAGGACGCTGGGCCCTAAGGGGGGTGGATTGTAACACCCTATCCTGGAGGGAACGGTGAACGATCCCACATTCCAGCGAGGGGGGAATGGTCTGGGAGAGGTTGGTGGTGTGCCTTAAAGGTGTAGGCACACACCTATCTAGCACTAGACCTTTTGGGAGCTCTAGTGGCTTTTTTTGGGGGGGGGGGGGGGGGGGGGGGGATTGGAACCCCAAAGTTAAGCGAGTTGAGGTTGGTGCAATTCCATGATGGGTGACCCCCTGGGAAGTTTGCACCATGAGTTCCCGAAAACAAAACCGTGAGGGCGAGGCCCAAAGCGGACAATATGGTGCTAGATGAGTCGGGTACTGACCAAGGAGGGTCAGGTCCTAACAATGTCACAGTGTTGTCCTTGCTAGTTGATGTAGGGGCAGGCTGGGACATGTCCCGTGGAGCTCCAACAAGTTGTTGGTGCTAAGGCAGAAAGGCGGGTGAACCTTGTTTGAGTGCAGGGGCTCTTGGTAGAGCTTGGTGTATCACAACCTGCGGTATAAAGAACGGCAAGGGCTGCGGCCGTTCCTGTCCTTTTGGTTAATTTAATTGGACCACAGTCTATACTTCCATGTCTGCCATGGTGTTCTTTTCTCCTTCCCTCATCCCAATCTCGTCCGCCCATTCTTCCATTTGATTTTCTAAGCTGTGAGTTAAAGGAAATACAACGTGGTTAGGCATTGCATCAACTTTGAAATCATTAGAAAATAAGGAAGAACTTTTAGGGTCAGAATTGGGGCTATCCCATTTATCAATTCAAGGAGAATGGAGGAGCAAATTCATGTCATGTCTCATGGTAAGTAGTAGGGTTTCCATGATAAGCACTTACTGAAGTGTAGGCTGGACGAGAGTTGCATCATAATCATTGTCCCTGTCATCACTTGCAGGAGAACTTTCCATGCCTTCTATTTGGCACATAATGGCCTGAAACTCCCTGATTTTCCTTGTTAATTTCTCTTCCATGTGCTCGGTCATTTGTATTTCTTGAAGCATTTGAATCGAATTTTTTGTCGAGCTTGGTAGGTAGGGGCTATAACGTAGTTAGGAACCTCGGGAAAATACGTCCTAGTTTGTCCTGCCATGGACTCAATGTAACAACCCAGATTTTTATTATTATTTAATTAAATGAAAATTATATGTAAAATGACCATTTTGCCCCTGGTCCAGGCCAAATGTTGACTTTTGACCCGAATCGTCGTACGACATTGAACCTTTAACCATTTGGTAGATCGGACCGCCCTGAATTCCTAAACAAGCGGCATGCCGGATTTGGAGACCCGGAGCGAAAGTTATGGGTCACGGATATTACGGGGTACTATTACGTTTTTTGAGAATCGGGACACGTGAATTTAATTGATTGGTCAAAGTTGGACTCTTGAACAAATCAGATGAGTGACAAATATCACTCATCTAATTGGCCCAAAAGCCCAAATAATTTGGTGCATGAATCTCTTTGTCTCTCTTTGCCGTCAAAACCATTTCCATACAAACTACACCCATCTTCTTTTCCCATCGTTTTCTCTCAGCCCAGATCGATCCTCCATCTTCACTAAACATCATCATCGTCCTCGCCACCATCACTCTCCGCCGCCTGTTAACCCATACGACCACCCAAACATGACAGACCGAGGAACTGGGGCTGAAAAACCAGTCGAACCACTCGACTAAACCGACCAGGAAACCCAGCTAGGATCAGTGAGTGATTTGGATGCCTGACTGGACCTCACGACAGACTGGTTTGAAGATAAAACGCCTGACACGACAGAGTAAGAAGCTGGGAAATAGGGTCGACATTCTTCAAGCTAGAGGTAACGATTTTAATCTTTCTTTGAGTTTTGAGGTTTACAGACCTCTAGAGTAGGCTTAGACGAGTTGTTAGGACTAAACTAAGTCAAAAATGGTGGCCGGGAATGAGTTTTCTGAGCGGGCCAAGGTCGTGGGTCATGGTAGCTCCGCCACTGGTTAATTGGTAGGGTCCAACCGAGCAGCGCCGCAGGACTTCAGTACAGGTCAACCGAACCGTGGCCTCGGTCTTCGGTAGGAGTCCACCGATGATGACGTCATCATTCTGACATTATTCTGACAGCATGATGATGTCATCTTGTCAGAGATGTCAGAGCAGGGACCAATCAGGGACTGACACGTGTCGTCTGACACATGTCAGAAGATGACGTCATGCTGACGTCAGCGTTACTGTAGCACCGTTGACCGTGCGTTGACTAGGCGGGTAGGGGCGCATGTGAACAGTAATTTTTATGGGGTTGTTATTTCAAGGTTTCGACGATACGAATCTAATGGTGGTGGTTTCGTGTCGACCAGAGATCGTTAGGTTGGTCAAATTGAGGAAATTATCCTCGGGAAGCGTGTTCGGAGCGCGTTCCCGAGCCGGTTTCGTACTAAGTTTGGATGCTAGACCTAGTAGGGTCAATTAATGACCCTTAAGTATGTTTGGGCAAGTTCAGACGTGGTATTTAGCTTCAGGACAGGTGTAAATGGTTCGTTAGCACATCAAGGACTAGATGTGAGTGGACCGTTGATTTCATAACTAAATACAAGCATAACTGTTTTACTTGTTTTCTAAATTGTTTTATGCTAAATGTTTTATGATGTTGGGATTTTAGAATTGGATCACGGATTTCAAGAAATTTACAGATTTACGTGAAAATGGTCGTATCGGGCCAGAGACCCATTTGACGAGCGTTGACTCGGATTTTAGAAAGAGTCAACGGTATTTTGAAATGAATTGTGAACTAATGAAAGTATTGATGATTTGAGACTTTTGACCTAAAGATTTGGTTTATAAATAATTCTGGGTAAAGGTTTGACATGATTTGAAAAGATGGTTTTGCAAAGGTTTTCATACGTATATGTATATACCCTTCCAGCTTGCGGATTGGTCTCCTCCAGAAGTCGACCTGGAGGGTCACGATCCACTAACCAGAATGGGTGTCCCCATAGGGACCCCGTTCCAGGAGTGGGAGATTGTAGTGGTCCCGGACCAAATTCCGGAGAGTAACTCGAACTAGATCCGGGAGAGAGCTCGGACTAGGTTCAGAGATAAAGCCTCCCAGACGGAGAGTTCTTGGGAGTAGACTCGGAGTGAGACCCCGAGTGGTGTGCATACTTTTAGATATGAATCGTGACCATTTTCAGGGATTTGTTCCCTAGGGGCTGTGTGCCCCGAGTTGGCGTTGAACTTTCTTTCGATGCCGAGGAAGGGATTGTGGATACATAGTTACTTTGGAATTGATGTTATACGTACCTAGATGTATTTTTGTATAGATATATGTATATGTATAGAAATGGTACATGTTTTTACTAATAGATCGTATTTCTATGTTTTTCTATTAAATGCATGTATGTTTACAGAAACGAAGGGTCAAATTATATATATTTTATAACTATTTTATTTTTGGTCCACTCACACTTTGAATGTTTTCTTTACCCTTCAGGAGAGGAAACCGAGGAGGGCATCGACTCCGGGGCCGAGGAATAAATATCACCGTTGCGTTTGGACCACCCTGAGGGGTAGGTGTTATCTTTATTTTGTATTAGTACGAACATAATGCTCATTTCCCTTGTCTGACATGTTGTATTATAAAACACACCGGTGTGTATCTAGAACCCCCAGTAGGGGTATTCGTGTAATAAAACCCTCAGAAGGGTATTTGTGGTATTTTGGATTACTTGTCAGATGGGAGCAGGCTTTCCCTAGTGGTCCCCAGGGGGAAAACGGGGTGGGTCCAGTCACTCATTGTCACGACTCGTCTCTCCTAGCACAATATTCTTCGTTTTGGGACTAGCCATCACAACTTTGTTTCTGGAAACTCCCGCACAACTTGCTAGTAGGTCCCCAATCTTGGGATTACTCCAGCTCAATCTCGCTTAACTTTGGGGTTCCAACCAAACCCAAGCCAGTGAGCCTACAAAAGGCCTTGTGCTAGATAGATACATGCCCACACATATAAGGCACTTTACCTTTCCCTCCTCAGGCAATGTGAGATTGTTCCCCGTTCTTCCTAAGACACAAATCTTACAATGCACCCCTTTGGGGCCCAACGTCCTCGTTGGCACACTTCCGATCGAGGTCCAGCTCTGATACCATCTTTTCATGACTCGTCTCCCCTAGCACTATATTGTCCGCTTTGGGCCCAACCTTCATGACTTTTTTTTCTTGGAAATCATGTGCAACTTCCCATTGGGTCACCCATCCTGAGATTGCTCCAAACCAATCTCGCTTAACTTTGGAGTTCCAACCAAACTCAAAGCCATTGAGCTCCCAAAATGTCTCGTGCTAGATAGATACGTGCCCACACATATAAGTCACTTCACATTTCCCTCCCCGAGCGATGTGGGATTGTTCACCGTTCTTCCCAAGACATAGATCTTACACTCAAACAGAGATTGAAGTTTAGAATATGGGCCTGGGCTAAGAGCTTATTGTGGAGCTCCCCATCCTTGATCATAGGGATCTGGGTATTCTTGATAAGCGAGTTTAGGCTAATTTCTCCATCCTTGTGGATTGTTCCAAGCGCGCCTTCATGTATAGATTATATCATGGCCCCGTATCCGTATATTAGTTCATTATCTTGCAATAAGAGAATTTACAAATGAATTTATTAACAATGTCAATTAAATATAAAAAACAAATTATAACAAAATTGAGCCAAATAATCCAAATTAAATGGAAAATGTTGAGGGACAAGTCCCTAGCAACGACGCCAAGAACTTAATAGAAAACAAATAATCACATGATTGTAACCTATTCAATCCTAGTTATAAACCATGAAAGCTCACAATATTGTTAGAAGTAGTATAACAAAAAGTAAGGGTCAATCCCATACGGACTTGTTCAACAAGAGTGGCACTCAATTTAGACTCTCAACTTAATCAAAGACTCAAAATAAGATGCAAAAGAAACACGACAAGGGGGGGTTGGTAATTATGCTTCAATTGGAAAATAAATCAGAAACTTATAATGCAAGAAAGTAAAATGTGACAAGGGTAAAAAAGTTTTTTTTTTTATTAATTAACTTAGGTAAATTAAGGTGGAGCAGTTAAGTCTATAATGTGTTTCCTAATAAATGTTTGAATCTAATGCCGGTGCAAGGGCCCTGATATTGAGTGACCCTACACATATTATTTCTCCTTACTTAGCATATCCTAGGCCTGATGTTTACCTTATGACGTCTATTCAATTTTAACAATTAAATGGATAAAGAGCAAGAGGAATTTAATGACATTGATCGGACTGAAACTAGCACCAAAAACTAGCACCAAATTAATGAGACTGATTCTAGCTGAGTCATAAATCCTTGCAAGCGTACAATATCGTGGAAAGTAGTAAAGCAGCAAGCAACGGTCGAATCCTCACGGACTCGGACAACAGATGCACAAAGGATTTGGATTTTTGACTTAATGAAAGTAAACACACGAAATGAGAAGAAGGGGGGGGGGGGGGGGGGGGGGGGTTGGTTGTTGATGCTTGGGTAGCACATAATCAAAAACAGAAAGTAAAAAAGCAGATGATTCAAAACAACAAAGTACATCAGTGATTGATTAATTGATGGAAAAGAACCAAGGCTAACTATCCACCCTAACCATTTTGAATCTAGCATGTGATACTTGGATTAAATTACTATTAATGTATTGATATTAGTTCCAGCGCAGGAACCTTGATGTTGAGAACCCTACACATTTATTCTTCCTAAATTTTCATATCCTAGGCATGATGTTTACCTTAGGATGTCTATCTGATTGCACAATCAAACACATTTTGTTTTAGAGGGATTTCATGACACGAATTGCCCTATGAAACTCAAGACAGAGCCGTCGGGGTCATGGACTGGATTACAAGTAAGATGTAAAGTTACTACCTTTGGTCCTAACAACTACATGAGGATGGCCAGTCGCACAAGCAGTTATTCACCAGTAATCGCATGCATTAAGTAACCACTCAACAACATACAATTACATAAATGTGATAATCACAATCAATCATAATCATATACAAAACATTCATCATAATATTATACCAAGAACATCACACAAAACGACTCTAATTGTAGGGGCTTCAAGTAGCCCTAGTTTAAAGTAAACTACTCACTCATTCTAACGTAAAACGAATATATGACGAATGATAATTTTATTAAAAACGTAAGGGGCTAGAGTTCAGAAATACATTGAAAAGGAACAATGAGTTCTAGTAGTGAGCACACGCGTATCTTTTCCTTCTAGACAACACATCCAAACCTTGAAGTCCAACTTGAAGGCAAAGGTCTCCGACGTTCACTTTCTGTCCTGCAGCTAAGCAGAATTTTTGGGCAGAGTTCTAGGGCCTTTGGAGGTGATAAATGGCGACCCTAGGGGCATACATTGAATGGGGGTTTAAATAGGAGAGACTTCCCTGAGTTTTAGGGAAGTCCTTCAAAGGAAAAACGTCTAATCAGAATAGAGGAGCAGTCCTGGGTGAATCTAGAAATCCCTGCCGCAAAAATAGGAAAGTCCTTGCTTCTTAGGTTCCAAGAAAAGAAATTAACGCAGGTGCCTTTCTTAAAACCTTCTGAGTCGTTTCTTACTTAAACTGAAGGAACATATCTGCAGATCATTCCTACTCAATTCGAACTAGCCACTTGTCCCTACAACTGGCACATAACTCACAAAACACTCCTTGTCCAATAAGGAGTCCAATTTCGGCCAAGAAAGGAATAAAACCTTTCTTGGTTGTTCTTGGTCACTTTAACACATGAAAAAAATGAGATTAAGAAACTTGGAAGTGATCTAGGTGGTTGGATCTTGCCTTAGGGCTTGAGAACTTATCGGAACAGGCCTAAGCCCACAAAATACCCGAATTGGGCCCAGATTTTGGCCAATCTTTAAAATCATTAGAGTTGGGTTCTGATTGTATGGTTAGATAAAGGATTGAAACTGTAGCTTACTATATGAAAATCGCAGCCAAAGCTTACTCCTAGCCTGCTTGGATGAGAGGCCCAAAGTTGAGTACCGCGGGCCCATGTGCTGTCTTAGGGGCCATCCTTGGTAAGGGTCAGGTGCTCGGCTTGACCTCGATTGAGAGCTTAGGGCCAGTTTGGGGCCCATTTCTTCATTTTAACTCGAATTCCATCCATTCTATTTGTAGTAGATGCATAATTGATATCTCATTCATAATCTGTACAATCTCACAAAATAGGTCATTTTATCCTATTGTTTGTATAATTAAATCCAAAAAGAGGTTAAAACGTATTAAGAGCAACATCACAACGATGCATAATTTAGAGATTATCAAATACCCCCAAACCTACCTTTTGTGAGTCTCTTAAAAAACAGAAGAAAAAAATGCTCAATCTAATTAAGATAAGCATTTGAACCTCTAGGTTCACCTTGTAGGAGCATTTTTTTTCTCCTCAAGGTTCTAGTAGCACGATACCCACAAATTTTTTACTTTAACTGTGGGATAGATGTCCCTGCTCCTAGAGCTGTCATGGTCATCATGGTGCTGAGCCACATTCCTTGTTTAACTTGGTCATTGAGGGATTGGTAGGCCGACTAGTTCTACTCGACCTAGAGGTTTTAGGTTTCTTTATCCATGGCTTAACTGGTGGGATGTATCTCATGTTATGGATGTGTATTCATATGTACTTTCTAAGCCAAAGGCCAATTGTGATTTTGGTAGCACTGATCGGCCTTTATCAAATTGATTAAATTAAGTACGAATAGAACTCCCCCAAGTCATTGATTGAGGTAGATTTCTTTTTTTAAGGGCTTGTTATTATCTATCAACTTATGGGGGCATTTGTCTCATACTAGTCTTTTGTCCCTTAAGCCCTTAACAGAGGAGAGACGTTGTGGTTAGCCTCAATCTGGCTAGGACTTATCTAAGAAGGTTGATCAGTTGGGAATATCATTGGATAGTCGAGTGATGCTTGTGAGATGAGTATATGTCAACTTTTATGATTTTCAAGAGAAAAACCTAGAACGATCATCCGGCTGATTGACTAGGAATGTTCTTCCTTGGCCGAGCATCATTTGCAAGATGAGTGTATGTCATATTATATTGCCCGTAGGAGGAAAACCTCACACGATCATATGGCCGATTGGCTAGGAATGTCCTTGACCATCCAAGTGCCACTTGTAAGATGAATGTATGTAATTTTGTACAACTTGCATGAATGGAACCTCACAGGATCATGTGGCTGATCAGTTAGGAATGTCCTTGGCCGACTGAGTGACACCTTCAAGATAAGTGTACGCATGATCATGTGGATGATCAATTAGGAATGTCCTTGGCCAACTGAGTGGCACTTGCAAGATATATAAGTGTACGTCATCTTGTACGACCTGTAGGAGTGAAACCTCGCACGATCAAATGGCTAATCAGTTAGGAATGTCCTTGGCCAACTGTATGTCACTTGTAAGATGAGTGTATGTCATCTTGTGGACACGACCCATCCCAATCCCCCCCCTCCGGGATTAACGTGGGATATGCCATGCTCCCGTCTGACACAAAGTGTCAAACATGGGATAATACGTACCTCAGCCCATACGGGGCTCCCAGAGCATGCTAGGATCGGTGGAGGAGTACGATGTCTCGGCCTCTGCTATAAACCCGCATCCGTGATCAACCTGAAGGGTATCAAAACCATTCAGAACTGTGAGTGGACGAAAATCAATAAATTCATAAAAACGCATTTCATAAAGATAAATTATGCCCTTTACTAAAAGGTATGCATGCATCGAAAATCAGTAATCAAAACATTTACTCAATATGCCATTAGGGTCTTAGCCCAAAAACCGTAAATCCAAAACCAAGTGGGCCACTGCCCAAATCCATAAGCACAATCCAATCGAAAAAACCATTTCACAGATCCAAAAGTCCACATTTACCACATAACCATCCTCTGCATCCCAGATGCTTAGCTTCCCAGATACTTGACGTCTTAAACGTCTATCTCACAGTACTAAGCAATGCATGCTACTCGGGGTCTCTCCAGGTAAATATCTCTGACATCCCAGATGTCTGACGTTCCAGACGTCTAATCATAGCATTCATGCCCCTGAGCCACTATACGGTCTAGTAGCTCCGTATAATGACCCCTCGCAGGCAATGCACCGTGACTTCCCCAGTGTCCCAGACACCAGGAGGAGACCATCACATATCCTCATATCAAGATGGTATATGGAAAACAGTTTTACAAAGCCATTTCAAAACATCCCAATGGGCCCTACCCGAAATCTCCATAAAATATCACAAAACTATTTAGGGTCCCCGACCCGAAATCACGTTTATGAAACATAGGGTCTCAGACCCGAAATCACATTTAAAAACTCAACTGGGATTCACGCCCCGATTTTGTAAACCATTGGGCCCCGACCCGATCACATAACACAAAAGGGTCTCAGCACGATTTCGTAAACCAACTGGGCCCCTGGCCCGATTACATAAATGAAATGGGTCTCATGCCCGAAATCATCTTTCCAAAACCAAAACCATGCCATAGAACCATAATTAGACTCACAATCACATAGCCATAGGATAAACTCGTAAACCTCGAAAAGCGTGTAAATACAGGATTACCTCGAAATACGTGCCATCATGCAAACCACCAGTGCCACAATCATCATCATAGAAAACACGTATGTAAAACATATAAAATAGTTATGCATGCATCACAATTTAAATAACAAAGTCCACTCACAGATCGTCCTACGCTACCGCCTTGATACGCGTGCCATAGGTCTTCACAGGCCACACCACTATCACCGGGACTTCCAAACTTGTCCAAATCACGCTAGATGGTTACTAACCTCTTCATTAACATCCTATTAAAACCCCGTAATTTTCACAAATTTTTAACTATTTTTAAACTTGATCCTAAACCTTCGGACACCCAGAAACATATCGAGACTGTAAGACCCGGACATTTGAAAAAGGAAAATTTGGAAAATTTGAAGAAATGACGATTTTGCCCTTGGCTTTGGCAAACGGTTGACTTTTGGTTCGAGCGGTCAAACGGACTTTGACCAATGACTGTGACGAATTTCGAGACGTCACGAGTTCATAGACAGGTGGCACGTCCGATTCCGACATTCGAGGAGAAAGTTATGATGTTCGGATGTTCAAGGGTAATTTGGTAAAAGACGCAATTTTTGACTTTTCAAACGAAATGGACTTTTCACGGAATTGCAAAGACCGTTGGGTAGGTCTCGAGACGCTGAATCCGTAGATTGGCGGCACGCGTCAATCGGAGTTCAGATGATCAAGTTACGGGTCTAGGAGTGTGAAATGCATTTTAGTAATTTGTGAGGAGAAGGGCAAAATGGTAATTAGTTAATTGAATAAGAATGGGACAGTGATTGGGTTGAGTCAGCCATGGTATGCCACCAAATGACATTTGTCACTTTGATGAAACACTTAGTGGCACTAATTAATAGATTAGTGGCAAGTGCACGGTGTGTGTGTGTTGTGGCGGTGGAACAAATTCAAAGAGTTGAACCTTGGGGTGTATTCGAAAAACACAGAGACCATAGAAGAGACCAACTGAGTTTGATCGACCTCCCCAGCAACCTGTTGAAGAGAAAAGAAAGACTGGAGAAGGATTTAGAGAGGGAGAACAGAGAATTGAGATTGAGAGAGGAAGAAAAGTAATGAAAATGGTGAAGGGAAAATTCAAAACCCGAAACCTGTTCTTGACAGACTGAGAATTGAATTTTGAGTTGTAAGCTAGCCCAAGTCAAATCAGATTAAGATTTTTAGGTCCTTGATTAGTCGAACCCAATCAAGAACGAAGGAATTCGATGATGTCTTGGCTGTGAACGGGAATCCTCAACTCCTAAAAAATTCGAGGTGGAGTTCACGTAATTGGAGGTAAGGAAGCTAGAAATTCATTTCAAAATAGTCTTTAGAATGAACCTACGATGCTCCCTAACTAATTAATTGAAAAAATCAGTGACTATTTGATGAACTGGGACGATGAACATTCATTAGACCTTGAATTCAATTGAACTGATTTGAGGCCGCGACGATTGAAATTAATATTACAGACCCTAATTAAATTGGTTGCGATGCTATGTGATGGATCAATTGAAGAAAACAAGTTGAATTTGGCAGGAATTGAACTGGGTCAACGCGCGGGCTAACGGGTTGAAATTGCAGGAAATCGGGTTACAGGGACGAGCACTGTAGCAGCGCTTGAGCTTCACGCGCAGCCACTCACGGTGGCGCGTGGGATCGAATCTCGAGGTGAGTTCAACATGAAACTTGATCCTTTTAATATAACAAACATTTTGGCACTAGTTTCGAGAAAATCGGATATCGTTTTGATAGTGTTTAGTGTATCTGAAGTTTTCGTATATGCCTTAAAATATGTATTTAAATCCCAAAAAAAATTGTGGAAAATTATATGGGGTATATTGAAGTGTTAGTGACCCTCGATATTGATTTTGGACAGGAATTATGATTTTTGGAATTTACAGAAAAACGTGCAGCTCGGAAGCGAGCCGTTTGGACGGTGTGTGAGTGGACTTTGTTTTCTAAATTTCAATGCATGCATAATCGTTTTCTATGCTTTATATTTATGATTTCTATGCTTATGCTTATGGTAATTACAATTTTCGTATTTATACGTATTTCGATATGCAATACGTAATTGCACGTATTTCGAGACTATGGTTTCTCCTATGCTTTGGTAATGGTTTAATGGATGATTTTATATGATTTGTGCGTATCATGGTTTGATGATGTTTTGATTATGATTGTGAGTGTGATTTACGGTTTTGGCACGTATTTCAAGAGTATTACGGATTTGCGTGTTTTATGAGATTTCGAGTATGTTGTGAATTTGGGATTTGAAATATGATTTGATTTGAAAGATTTAAAACGGAATTTTGGAAAAAGTGATTTCGGGCTTGATGCCCAGTGCATAACAGTGGTTTTGAAGAACGAGATTTCGGGTTTCGGAAACTTGAAAGTGGATTTCCGGATTTGGGTTCAGAATGGTTATTCCGGATGTCGGCTTATGGAATGATGGTTCCAAATTCGGATTTGGAACTGAATGATGGATATGATTTGGGATGTGAATGTGAAATTCGGACATGAGTTCCATTTCGATAAAATGTGATGTCGGATTTAGTTTTGGAATTTGGGTTACGATGAATTTTGGATTGGTTGTAAATTTCACATGGTTTTAGGTTTAAAGACCTAATACTATTGTTGGATCATGTTTTCGGTTTAAAG
Organism: Prinsepia uniflora; assembly: GCA_032719365.1. Lineage (NCBI taxonomy): Eukaryota > Viridiplantae > Streptophyta > Magnoliopsida > Rosales > Rosaceae > Prinsepia > Prinsepia uniflora. Next base: position 50,432,136 of record CM064864.1, read on the forward strand.
ACCCAGTTGATTGATGACGGGGGAAGGCCCTTGATTGATATGTTTTGAGTTTAAAGACTCGGTTATCGTGATATCCCCCGAGGCCTATCGATTGTGTTTTGAGTTTAAAGACTCGTTGATATCTCGGGAAGTCCTAATTATGCGCATGGTTTTGAGTTTAAAGACTCGGGCGCACTTGAGATCCAGCAGATTGATTGACTTGTGATTTACTATTGATTTTTGATGCTTTCGGGTTGTTGGGCAATGGCCCGATTTATATGGCTTGATGGATTTTTGGGTTATGTTTTGTACTTGGATTTTGATTTATAATTTTGGTCTGAGGCCCCGTATTTAGGGGTTCCGGGCTAAGGCCCGAGGTTTGAGAAAAGGAAAATGATTTTGGTTTTCACATACGGTTTTCTAGTACTGGAAATTAAATGGATTGTGAAATGATTTTCAAATGCATGCATTGGTTTTACGTGGAGGGTTGAAATGTTCATTATGTAAACATGTTTTATAACTGAATTATTTTTGTCCACTCACACCTTTTGTATTTTTATCGATCCTCCAGGTTGTGGCGTGAGGATCGAGGGCTGATCGACAGGTGGATGCATGATTAGGCACTTGTGCAGCTATCCCTTGTTTAGCAAGTGCTGAGGGCAATTTTGGGAACTTATGTTAACTTGTCAGACGGGAGCAGGACCAGGCACGGTTATCAACGTTCCCTAGGGGACGGTCCTGTCAGAGACGATGTCTGATCGACACAAAACCAGTCCCAAAATGTTCGTTACATCGAATAGATTATTTCACATGTTAAAAGTTTCACCAAAAAGCCCCTCACAAGCCCCCACGCGAGGCTTGAACTCCCTGTGCGTGAAACCCATGCTGACACAACCCATCCCAATCCCCCCGGGATTACCATGGGATATGTCATGCTCCCGTCTGACAAGAGGTGTCAGACAAGGGATAACCTGTTGCCATTGCCCAACCGGGCTTCCAGAGTGCGTAAGGATCGATGCATGAGGTGTATGATGTCCCAGTCTCTGCTGCAGTCGCATCCGGAATCAACCTGAAGGGCATTAAAAACAAAAGCTGTGAGTGGACGAAAATAAATAAGTCTGTTTAAAACCTTTATAAGACATTTATGCCCCCCCCCCCCCAGTAAAAGCATATGCATGCACCAAAAACCAATTTTCACATATTTATTTAGAAATAACCATTAGGGCCTTAGCCCGGAAACCAAAGCATAGTTTCAAATTCCAAAAGTCAATCCAAGAGTTATTTCATAAATCCAGTAATATGAACCATAAGGCATATAATAAAACCATAACCATAATTTTAGCCACTGCACTATACACTCCAATCCGACATCCCTGATGTCTGATGTCCCTGACGTCTAATAAGGTCACAATCACAAGGCTACGCGTGCCACTCGGGTCTCAATTTCCGAGTTCAATCCCCGAACCCCGTTCGGGTACAGCATCCCCGATGCTTAGCGTCATAGACGCTGAACGTTCTAGACGTCCGTGACCTCTTCGGGGTACCTCATCCGGAGGAGACAATATAATATGGAAGGATATATACAGTGTAGTACCAAATACATTTTATTGATATCCACATGCAAAGCATATACATATACATAGATAAAATCCAAACCAATCTTTAAGTTTCATCAGACGGGTCTCAAGCCCAAACACCGTGAAACGTGCCATAACCATAATTTCCATATCATCAAACCGTTATTTGTTTTTAGCATGTGAATATATATAAAATGTAAACCAGAAACCATTTATTCAATTCCATTTTAGGGTCCCCGACCCGCAATCACATGAAGAAATCAACTGGGCCCCTAGCCCGATTTCATAAGTTAACTGGGCCCCTGGTCCAATTCACAAGTTAACTGGGCCCCTGGCCCGATTCATAAGTTAACTGCGCCCCTGGCCCGATTCATAAGTTAACTGGGCCCCTGACCCGATTTTATTTTATCAAGTCCGTAACCGTTTCATGAAATCATATCCAACCACATCTATGGAAATCGGTGCAAATCCAGAAAACCTCGGTTTACGTGAAAATACGTAAATCACCTTGAAATGCGTGAAATCATTTAAATTCACCGATATCCAAAGTAAATCATTTAATCATAATTATAACAATCATGAAACAGTTATGCATGCATCGAATTTATAAAACCAATGTCCACTCACAGACCGTTTAACCGAGCGCCTCGATACGCGTACCATAGGCCTTCCCGGGCCACACCACTATCACAGGGACTCCCAATCCTGTCCAAATCACATTAGAGGATCACTAACCTCATCATTAACATCCTATTCAAGTCCCGCAATTTTCCCGAATTTTTAAGTATTTTTAAACTGGATTTAAAACCTTCGGACATCCCGAACAATATCGAAACGGGGTCCGATTGACACGAAACCAACGCCAAAATGTTCGTTACATTGAATAGGACAAAAGTCATGTTGGGAGTTTCCCCAAATTACCTTACACGCGCCCCCACGTGCCGGTTGAACTCCCTGCACGTGAAACCCACGCGCCGGGTACTGTTCATCATCGTTCAGCCCGAATGTCTGTAAAACGAGTCGCCGTGACCCGCGGTCCAACCCGACTGGTTCGCAGTCATTCCTCGATTATTTTGGACGGGGTATTCACCTACAAGATCGCCCAAGTTCAAACGAAAGTTCTGTGGAATCAAAAACCAGAAGTAACGTCAAGATTCTTACCTCTGAACTCAAACCCGAAGCCCAGAATTTTCCGACCGTCCTTCCTCCCGATTCCGGCCGCCTCGAGTCCCAAAATCACGTCCACAAGATTAGTTTATGTTCATAGGACACCGTAGGATCAAATCCAACGACCAACACCCATCCAAAACCTGATTACCATTTTTGGTTTCGAACCGGGTTACGGGCATCGCCGTCCCCGCCGTGCCCAGCTCACTTCGAGCTTCGAAACCTTGTCCCCTGTGCTTGTTTCTGACCCTAAGTCTCAATAGAATCAAGAGAGAGCTCAGAAACAGGACCAATGGTCAATCCTCCAAAACCTGGGCATAATTTCCTCTCGGGTAACACACCCGCCGTGGTCCGCCGTAGTAACCGCCGTCGTCTTGCCGCCTCCCGCCGTTTCTCACAATCTCAGTGACTCACACTTGTGCACAGAGGAGATGTGTGAAGACCTGGTGCACGGTTCGAATGGTTGTGCACTCGGGTAAGCAAATATAGTATGTGGAGGGAAATGATAAAGAAAAATGGATGGTCCAGATTCAATCTCACCAATGAGATTAAGGGTCCAGATCATGCCTGGGAGTTTGAGATGAATGGCTGAGATCAAAAGGTGGGTTTTAATCTATTTAAATGCCTTAGTGGATCAGATCCAATCTAGCCAACGGATGAGTGACACTTGTCACTCATCCAGGTGTCCCCCAATCATAATATCAGAATAAAATATTCGACACGATTACCGAGACGCGAACCTCCCGATTTCACGTATCTGACCATAACTTCCTCGTACGAAGTCCAATTTTGGCGTGCCGCCTGTCTATGGACTCAGGGTATCGAGACCTTCCTCACGGTCCTTGGCCCTTGGCCATCGGACCACCCGATCAAAAAGTCAACATTTTCCCCCATTTCATCCTAATTACGAAAATGCCCCTGAACTTCTGAACATCATAACTTTCACTACGAACGTCGGAATCGAACGTGCCACCTGTCGATGAACTCGTGACGTCCCGAACTACGTCACGGTCGTCGGTCAAAGTCCATTTGACCATCCGAAATAAAAGTCAACGTTTTGCCCACGCCTAGGGGCAAAACGGTCATTTTGCACAATTCGTCCGAAATCACCCAACTAATCCCAGATTAGTAAATCAAAATTAAATATTATTGAATCCCGATATTCGGGACGGGTCGTTACAACCTTCCCTCCTTAAAGAATTTCGTCCTCGAAATTACCAACAACCTTATTCCCCAACCACCTTGTGGAAAACATTTCGACCTCACATCTGTGTACACCTGTACACCCACTTACTGGAACAACACCAGTCTCGTCTGTACCCAGACATCCCATCACAGTCTTACGTCATAACAACAACACTCGACCACCTCGAGTGAACATAATCACCCGATCCGCGATAAAATCGTTCAACCAGTTAGCTGGCTCCTTCAGCTAGATGGTTCCCTTCCATTGCCAAAATATCCTTACATTTGCTCCCATTGGGAGTCACCAAATCTCATTTGTCAGTCCACGCTGACACCACCAGTCAAACTGTCACCGCTAAGCTTTACCACCCTAGTAAAGCCCCAACCATCAGCCAGTCAGTGACAACACCACGCACTACATCACTCTCGATGTAGCGTAAGATCTACCACATGATCTCAATTCGCAGGGCAAGCCCAATCCTGCGACACATATCAATCTCAATATCCATAATCGCCGACTCCGTCAGCGAACCATGACGCTGGAAAAATTTCGGTGTGATAAAATCACACAAGGCTACTCGTAGTCACTTAGACCACCAATTCACTCATCCTGAGTGTACGTATACCGTCAATTTATTCAATCAAGTGGTGTAACTGGAACACATTGAATACCAGCCCAGCAGTGATCACACATCTCAATACTAGGGTTCCACTAGCCAACCATGGCTAAGAGCACCTGCTCATACAATCACTGAACCCGACAAAATCACTCCGCACAGCGCACAGTATCCAATGTCCAGTCCACAACACAGCCAAACAAATAATATTGGAACCAAGCCGATTACCAACATGTTTAACCACACACCACTGGTACATCCCATGTACCGCCATTAGGCATCACTCAGCCTAACTAGTATCAATCCTCGTACAACGTACCCTATACGTACACCAATCCATCAATCTGCCTATAACCACCCAGGTCATAGCCAAACACGTTCCAATAATGAAGTACCTTTGCCCAAACCAACATGAGACAAAATGAACTCCACCCATCATCCCGTTTCAATTCCAGATCCGAATCCCCGATTTCGTAAGAAATCCCGAATCCGAACCCAAACATCACATATTTATTCCATTTCCAAATTCGAATCCGAAATCATTACTCCGTAAGCTAGCATTGGAATAATCATTCTGCACCCAAATCAAGTAAACCACTTTCGAGCTTCGCAATCGAATCCCGAATCGTCACCCAGAGATTCGATTCCAAAACCCAAAATCTCGTTTACGTCCACCAAGACGTAACAAAACCGAACCTATCGGTTACCTGTCCAAAACACTCGATTGACTTCATAGGGAAGCCAATCCCAATATTCACACGTCAAAAGTTGACAAAATCCGACCACTTCGGAAACCTACTCAACCGAGTAACAACCATATGGACTCCACTCCGAAGAGAAGTTCAGTCCCGTCGTTTACGACTCACATTCCAAGGTAAGAGTGATAAACTCTCATCCAATCTGGATCATCATGATCACGATCCAGATCCATCATATGTCACCCGACAAGTAATATCACGATCCTAGATCGTCACATCGTCCAAAGTCGACAACATCACAAATCAGATCCACCTAGGATCCACACATGCCCACATAGCTAACAATCCATCTGAAAGCTGATCGTAGGGTCTTACACCCTCATTGAATCATTCGTCAAATTCCCCTTGGTGGAATGACGACCTCGTATTTCACCACCAAATCCAGAATTATATACAACTTCTTGCGTCCAATGACCCAAGGCCGAACATGGGTCCACCTACCAATACACGCTCAACGTACTGGTAACAACAATCATCATCTGCCACGACAGGAAATAAGAAGTCAGCCCCAATGACTTCGGAATACCAATCACCGATGCGGAAACGAGCACTCCTCTCGTCTCCCAATCACAACTCTTCCCGAATCGGGAGTTCCAACCATGTTGGAAACAGACATGCTCCCAATGAGATGTCAAGTCCAACCACTGGACTGCCCACGTCCTTACCTCACTTGGACCACCACGTGTCCAAAATCAATTCATTACTCGGACCTCACGTCCGCCAATACTCATTTATGCACATACCCTGATTCCGAACGGAATATCCACAACTCTGTCTGGATGTGCATACCCAACTGCCTCCATCTCACATCTCAACCTTTACAGGTTCAATCCTCAGGTTCCAAGTGATTCACAATCACAAAATCTCACATCAATACCACGAATGGTTTTCCTCGACTTTTCCAATTTCAATAATTTCCTTGCACCCTCTGAGGATATAAGCAGTACACAATCTTACCAATCTCGGAGTTGACAACAACTCCCCAAATCCACCAATTCTCATGACATAAGGAACATCATCCCTAGATTCCTCAAGTTTCAATCATACCATTTTATCCGTTCATCACTTGTCATCATAAATCTGTTGGGACTTATCCCAACACGACACAACCTCCACTGGATCCCATCCAGTCCAAGACTCAACCACCACTGAGTCGCATATACCGATCATATGTCCATCATGACAGAGTCACACCCTAACTGGTGGCTCATCGTCATCACAATTACTGACACCAGCACCAGCGCTAGTACCAGCACTAACGCACCATCATCAACACTAGTATCAGCACACATGCATCCATACTAGTATTGGCATAAAAGTACCAACATACCAACATCCATACATAGCACACGAACATCCATGCTGGCTCACTGTGTGCAAAGTTGTTACCCTGGATCTCCGTTCATTCCGAACGACGAACCCGTAACAGCACTCGTACCCCACGACCATGGGTACCTCCAATTGACAATCGACATATCAGGGTAATGAACGTTCCCTGAATGTTCCCCGATCCTCAAGGGTTAAAACCACATTAAATACCCTTGATAGCCAGTTATCTCGACACAACTGTCGACCAACAGTCATCGCTTGTCAAGATCCGTATCCACACATCATACTACCATTCGATCCAACACAGAAATCCACATCATATCTCGTAACCGCATCCGTGGATCGAATCCCATAATCCTGACTAGACTCACTTGAGTCATCCACATGGTCATCCACCACCTCAGCCGCTCGCCGTAGCACAAGTTTTCATTTAAAGTTCACTTTTCCGGTCCATCGATTATAAATTAGGGTTCCAAAATCACACCCTAGGGTTCCACCGAACCCAACTGCCTTCTGCAGTAAAATCCACAACCTGACCATCTCCGCGGTCCTGACATCGTATAGACGTCCAATCCAATCCAATCGTCAACTTAACGTGGGTCCCATCGTGGGTTCCACCACAAAGGTCATCGGCTAACTCCGATGCACCAACACCCCGTACACTAGCCAACACTACCAGGGTCCACATTTTAGACCATTACTCAACTGAGTTTCGTATTTCCAATACATTATTCAAATGGGGTTCCCTGAACCCGGCTGTGCCCAGTGGCACAACAATCCATCATCACATGACCGAACCGACGGTCCCACATTACCAGTCAATCGTATACAACCCCACTTGGGTTGAATCGCATCAATGCACGGCGTATCGGGTCAAACACACCCAATCCACTACTCAAATCCAAAACTATCTATCAGGTTGACAACGGAACCGCAACCCAAAGAGACATCACACCCTCGACCTTCGCGCACAAAAGAGCAAAACCTGCTCTGATACCACTTGACATAACCCATCCCAATCCCCTCGGGATTACCATGGGATATGTCATGCTCCCGTCTGACAAGAGGTGTCAGACAAGGGATAACCTGTTGCCATTGCCCAACCGGGCTTCCAGAGTGCGTGAGGATCGATGGAGGAGGTGTATGATGTCCCAGTATCTGCTGCAGTCGCATCCGGAATCAACCTGAAGGGCATTAAAAACAAAAGCTGTGAGTGGACGAAATAAACAAGTCTGTTTAAAACCATTATAAGACATTTATGCCCCCAGTAAAAGCATATGCATGCACCAAAAGCCAATTTTCACATATTTATTTAGAAATAACCATTAGGGCCTTAGCCCGGAAACCGAAGCATAGTTTCAAATTCCAAAAGTCAATCCAAGAGTTATTTCATAAATCCAGTAATATGAACCATAAGGCATATAATAAAACCATAACCATAATTTTAGCCACTGCACTATACACTCCAATCCGACATCCCTGATGTCTGACGCCCCTGACGTCTAATAAGGTCACAATCACAAGGCTACGCGTGCCACTCGGGTCTCAATTTCCGAGTTCAATCCCCGAACCCCGTTCGGGTACAGCATCCCCGGTGCTTAGCGTCATAGACGCTGGACGTTCTAGACGTCCGTGACCTCTCCGGGGTACCTCATCCGGAGGAGACAATATAATATGGAAGGATCTATACAATGCAGTACCAAATACATTTTATTGATATCCACATGCAAAGCATATATATATACATAGATAAAATCCAAACCAATCTTTAAGTTTCATCAGACGGGTCTCAAGCCCAAACACCGTGAAACGTGCCATAACCATAATTTCCATATCATCAAAACGTTATTTGTTTTTAGCATGTGAATATATATAAAATGTAAACCAGAAACCATTTATTCAATTCCATTTTATGGTCCCCGACCCGCAATCACATGAAGAAATCAACTGGGCCCCTGGCCCGATTTCATAAGTTAACTGTGCCCCTAGCCCGATTCACAAGTTAACTGGGCCCCTGGCTCGATTCATAAGTTAACTGGGTCCCTGGCCCGATTTTACTTTATCAAGTCCGTAACCGTTTCATGAAATCATATCCAACCACATCTATGGAATCGGTGCAAATCCAGAAAACCTCGGTTTACGTGCAAATACGTAAATCACCTCGAAATGCGTGAAATCATTTAAATTCACTGATATCCAAAGTAAATCATTTAATCATAATTTTAACAATCATGAAACAGTTATGCATGCATCGAATTTATAAAACTAATGTCCACTCACAGACCGTTTAACCGAGCGCCTCGATACGCGTGCCGTAGGCCTTCCCGGGCCACACCACTATCACCGGGACACCCAATCCTGTCCAAATCACATTAGAGGATCACTAACCTCATCATTAACATCCCATTCAAGTCCCGCAATTTTTCCGAATTTTTAAGTATTTTTAAACTAGATTTAAAACCTTCGGACATCCCGAACAATATCGAAACGGGATCCGATTGACACGAAACCAACGCCAAAATGTTCGTTACATTGAATAGGACAAAAGTCATGTTGGAAGTTTCCCCAAATTACCTTACACGCGTCCCCACGAGCCGGTTGAACTTCCTGCGCGTGAAACCCACGCGCCGGTTGAACTCGCTGCGCGTGAAACCCACGCGCCGGGTACTGTTCATCATCGTTCAGCCCGAATGTCTGTAAAACGGGTCGCCGTGACCCGCGGGCCAACCCGACTGGTTCTTAGTCATTCCTCGATCATTTTGGACGGGGTTTTCACCTACAAGAACGTCCAAGTTCAACTGAAAGTTTTGCGGAATCAAAAACCATAAGTAATGTCAAGATTCTTACCTCTGAACTCAAACCCGAAGCCCAGAATTTTCCGACCGTCCTTCCTCCCGATTCCGGCCGCCTCGAGTCCCAAAATCACGTCCACAAGATTAGTTTATGTCATAGAACACCGTAGGATCAAATCCAACAACCAACACCCATCCAAAACCTGATTACCATTTTTGGTTTCGAACCGGGTTACGGGCACCGCCGTCCCCGCCGTGCCCAGCTCACTTCGAGCTTCGCAACCTTGTCCCCTGTGCCTGTTTCTGACCCTAAGTCTCAATAGAATCAAGAGAGAGCTCGGAAACACGACCAATGGTCAATCCTGCAAAACCTGGGCATAATTTCCTCTCGGGTAACACACCCGCCGTGGTCCGCCGTAGTCGCCGCCGTCGTCCTGCCGCCTCCCGCCGTTTCTCACAATCTCAGTGACTCACACTTGTGCACATAGGAGATGTGTGAAGACCTGGTGCACGGTTCGAATGGTTGTGCACTCGGGTAAGCAAATATATTACGGGGAGGGAAATGATAAAGAAAAATGGAGGGTCCAGATTCAATCTCACCAATGAGATTAAGGGTCCAAATCACGCCTGGGAGTTTGAGATGAATGGCTGAGATCAAAAGGTGGGTTTTAATCTATTTAATTGCCTTAGTGGATCAGATCCAATCTAGCCAATGGATGAGTGACACTTGTCACTCATCCAGGTGTCCCTCAATCATAATATCAGAATAAAATATTCAACACGATTACCGAGACGCGAACCTCCCGATTTCACGTATCTGACCATAACTTCCTCGTACAAAGTCTGATTTCGGCGTGCCGCCTGTCTACGGACTCAGGATATCGAGACCTTCCTCACGGTCCTTGGCCCTCGGCCATCGGACCACCCGATCAAAAAGTCAACATTTTCCCCCATTTCATCCCAATTACGAAAATGCCCCTGAACTTCCGAACATCATAACTTTCACTACGAACGTCGGAATCGAACGTGCCACCTGTCTATGAACTCGTGACGTCCCGAACTACGTCACGGTCATCGGTGAAAGTCCATTTGACCATCCGAAATAAAAGTCAACGTTTTACCCACGCCCAGGGGCAAAACGGTCATTTTGCACAATTCGTCCGAAATCACCCAACTCATCCCAGATTAGTAAATCACAATTAAATATTATTGAATCCCGATATTCGGGACGGGTCGTCACACATGCGCCGGGCACTGTTCATCATCTTCCGTAGGCAGACCCGGTTCAGATCTATCCAGTCCAACCGAACCGGCGGTCCCGGTTCAACGCCCTAACTCGTCCAATTTCAGTCCGTTTTTGCCTATTTTCAATCCTATAGCCTTGTATAATCATGTTCCATCCATTTAATACTTCAAAAACCTAAAAACTATCCAAAATCTTACCTTCCCAATTGATGATTGAACCGACCACATTCCTCCGCCGCGTTCCCACGATCCCAACCACCAATGTTCTCCAATCCAAGTCTAAAGGACTCCTTTCCACCTCAGAAACATCATCAACTGTACCAAAGCAATCAATAGCCCTCAAATCACAAGTTTCCACTTCTGAATAATAACAAACACTCTCAGGTTTCTCACTCACCTCGTCGTCGTGGGCCACCACCACGTTTATCTTGACCTCAGGAACTTCATCCACCCCTCCAACACGAACAACAACCAGCCAGACTTGATTTCTCAAATTTGAACGTAACACTCTGTTCTCCTCCGCCGTGGCTTAGGCCGTCCCTCAGCCTCGCAGTCTCAGTCTCACAGTCCTACACTCATAGCTCCCTTAGTTGGCCAGTGGCATAAGGTGTTGAGGTGGTTCATGTGTGTGTTTGTTCAAGATGGTGAGCCGTTTATATGTGTTCTGGGTGGGAAAATATGAGAGTGAGATAGTGATGACTGATCAGAGTAAAAAAAAAGGGAAGATGGTTGAATGGTGCAGATGCAATCTGGGAATTAAGGTGAACGACTCGGATTGATGGAGAAGAATAAAATATATTTTATTTGACCAATGGGACAAGATCCATAAATCAGGGAAAATAGAGTGTGGGATGAGTGACACCTGTCACTCATCCAAAGGTCCAGATTAATTCCAGTTTTAGATTAGATTGTAATATTTTATTATTATTTTAATTAAACCCTCGGTTCGTACGTTTAATCGATTTTGCTCCCGTGACCATAACTTTTTCGTCCGACGTCCGATTTCGGCGTGCCGCCTGTCTATGGATTCGTATCGACCCGATCTACATAACGGTCCTCGTTCATCAAACCTCCTGGGACAAAAGTCAACATTTTGCCCATGTCTAGGGGAAAAACGGTCATTTTACACCCTCTGGTCGATTTCGCTCAGCTAATAATTGTTTAACCTCACAAATCCTTGATTAATCACTAATCTAATCCCGGAATTCGGGACGGGTCGTTACATCTTGTATAACCTTCAAGAGTAGGACCTCGCACGATCATATTTCTGATTGGCTAATAAATGTCCTTAGCCAATCGATCCACTTACAAGATGAGTGTATGTCATCTTGTATAACCCATATGAGTAGAACCACACACAATCATGTGGTCAAACGGTTAGAAATTTCTTTAGCCAACTAAATTCCACTTACGAGATGAGTTTATGTCATCTTGTATGGTTTGCAGGTGTAGAACCTCGCACAATTATGTGGCTGATCGGCTAGAAATTTCCTTGGTCAACCAAGTGCCACTTGAAAAGTGAGTGTATGTCATCTTGTACGACCCATAAGAGCAGAACCTCGCACAAGCTTGTAGTTCATCGGCTAGAAATTTCCTTAGCCGACCGAGTGCCACTTTCAAGATGAATTTATGTCATCTTGTATGGCTCATAATAGTGGAACCTCGTACAATCATATGGCTGATCAGTTAGGAATGTCCTTGGTTGACTGAGTGCCACTTGCAAGATGTTATGATGTGGTCTGACACCTTGTGAGTACTTTTCCTGCATCACGCATACGTGATCTGGGATTCAATGCATGGCCCTTTGTCTGGATGAGTGGGTTTGCAACGGTCAACTTTGGGAGCCTGTAAATGATTCAAACTCCCTTCATTTATCAATTTTGACGTTAGAGAGAAAATTTAAAAATTCTACGGTGATTTCGGGTGACTTTGCATTCTAATTTGGTGATTTCCAGCAATCCTCTCATGGCAAAGTTCACAGTAGATTTGTATGAACTAGTGATGAACTTTGATGAGTATGCTTATTTGATGGTCCTTGAATTTAGTTGTTGTGTCAAGCATGTTTCCCTTTTTAGGTCTTCCTTGTATATTTGTAGATTTTAAATTCACAGATTGATTCAGAAGGGTGTGGGGATCAGTCTGATAACGCATTTGATAGTGAATAATTGGCAGCACTAATTCATGGTTGAATGATTTTGAATCAGCTTCTAATCCATTCGGCTAAACCCTAGGTTTGACTCAGCATTGGATAAGGAAAAGAAAGGGTTGATCCTTGAGGATGCTCAAAGGGAATTGGACTGGGAGCTGCAGGAAGAGCTTAACAATACTTTTAAATATATTGACTTCCATTAGGTCTTGGCAATTCATAGGGTCGAGACCTCTAACGCCGAAGTCACGTCTGTTGGTCAAATTAAATTATTTGTGTCCTTTACTCGGAAGAATAAGGGTAAGGGTAAGGAAAAAGCATCATGTTCTGATCAGGGGTCAATGGAGATCGATGTGGATGAAGCCGTTCAACTTGTTACGTTTTCTACTTTGGCCTATAAATCTAGTTGACGAATCAGCAGTGTAACTTGGGAAGATGTGATTGGTTACTAAAAGGTGTTCTGTATTGGCGATTCTATTAAGATATGACAGCTTAGGAAGGAAGTTAGGTCCAGCAATCCTCCCCATCCACCACCCCCACCCTCCTCAAAATTGGACGACCTTTCACTTGGATATTTTAATCATGGTTGGTTCTTCCTCTACATGTTTGGCATAAGAGGATGGCTAGTTAGCTTAATCCCAATCTTTAGATTATGTTAACTTCTATTTACATGGCCTTCAACACTCAGATATTTTTAATCATGGGTGATTCTTCCTCTACATCCATGGATTTAGAGGATGGCCATTGAGGTTAGAGTGGCTATTAGTTAGCTTAATCCCAATTTTTGGATTATGTTAACTACTGCTTACATGGCCTTCAAGCTGTGTGGGAAGGGCGAGCTGATTTGGGGGCCCGTCAACCATTTGTATAAGTTTGTTAAGGATAAAAGGGGCTGGTAATATGTTGAGATTCGGAATATAAGGGAGAGAGGCCCTTTATCTAAAACATTCCAATCTTCCAGAATGGATGGAAACACAAATTTATCTTTCTATATGGGGATTAGGAGGGTGTGAACTTGCCTTTGTTCAGCTGGCACATGCCTCGTGTGTATCAGTCGAAAGGTTGTGGCCGTAGGATTTTTTTTTGTGGCTTATTTTAGTGTGTAGGTCTCAATTGTTTATGTGACTTAATGATATTAACTTGTTTCTTTCTTGCAGACATGCTCAAATAGCCTGATATCAGTGATTAGGAGAAGACCAACTATGCTGAAGTTTGGGTCAAATTTGACCGAGCATAAGGGAGTAGGGACAACCTTCTTCTGCCTGATCATTTGTTTACCATTGGTCTTATTCCTAAGCTTCGTAAATTGTTCTCAGTCTTGATTTTATTATATTTCTTGTTTCCATTTTTTCTAACTTGTTTTTTTTTTCTTGCAATTGATTTGGATTTTGGTGTTGCTGCGACTGAACAATTAGCGAAAAGGATGGGCAAGATTCAAGAAATTTTGGAAAAGGTTGCCACTGCATAATACCATGCAAAGGCTTCAATATTTTCTCCGAGGAACATTATGAGGGATGCTCGTATACTGGGTTTCAGTTTTAACCCCATTCGGATCATACGATCCTTGTCTAATCAGAAAGAGGTATTATTTTTGTTTTTCCATGGGTTCCACTTGTGGCATATTTACAAGGTCTCGTGGATCTTCCGGTGGCCTGTCCCGAAATTACTCCATGGTCCTTGTATTAATCGGGTCATCCCCAATGAGGTTTTAGTGATAGATAGTATCTTCATCTGATCTCTTTGATCTTGCTTGCTTGTTTTGGTAAGGACTGTGGCGTAGCATGTCTTTCCATAAAGCTGGATTCCCTCGCACTTGTCCTATCCATAAGGTTGTTAGGAACTTCATTATCAGCAAGTGGGTTAATACGACGACTCTCTCTAGTTGAGCAACCCACTTCCAATGATGACATTGTAGGCTATGGGGAAATCGACCACAATGAAAGTTTTGTTGCTCGTTTCAATTTTAGGGGCGGCGCCCATTGATACTATAGAGAGATGATACCCTTATGTAGGAATGAGTCTTCCTAAAAGCCCAAAAGTGGTTTGACCTTTTGGTCAAGCTCTTTCTCATCTATGTCCATTTGCTTGAAGGCATCCCAAAAGAAGACATTGACCAAGCTTTCAGTGTCAATAAGTATTTGTCCTACGACTCATGGTCAAGGTTCAAGTAAAAAACTTATGATGGCCGGATGCCAAGCTAGCTCTCGAGTAAGGGTTTTGAACTTAATTGGTGAATGAAATTCACCATAACTTTGCCTTGTGAAAGTGCATTAGAAACAAGTTGGCTAAAATTCTCCAAACTAGGATCTTCAGTAACTGATGCATAAGTTTTGATCGGTTAAACTAATTTCCACTTCCGAGTTTCAACAAAACAACCTTACCTAAGGTTAGCATTTGGTCATAAGCCTGCAGCCAATAAATAGCTCTAGCTCATAATGCAAGTCAGCTGCGGTAGTAAGACCACTAGAATTTTCTCACTCGTCAAATGACCTCAGGGTTCACTTATGTCACAAATTATTTCCACCAGTCCGACAGTAACTTTCCATGACCAAAATAGCACCTATCAGAAGGTCGCACCCAACTACAGGGGTGTAATCCAAGATAAGCTATAAGGCGCTAATCAGGAGGTTACTCGTCAAACACTTGGTTTCTAAGTCAATCGAAGGCGAAGTCAACACTCATACACGGATAAGAAATGTTTTGTTTTGTTTCCAGAATCGGGAGATACTAGAGTGTATCAGAATGGTTGCTCAACAATAGGTCCAAGAGAAAGAAAGTTGATGGTTAGAATTATGGCTAAACCTACGCATGTACCAACAAAGTCCAAGGATGGTCCAATTCCGAGTGGATAGCCTACTTAGGTTCCCACAAAAATTTTCCTTTGATACAATAAGTTCTTGTTTAAGTCAAATAGTGTGACTAAGATAAGCATGCTTTAAGTCCAATTGAAATGGGTCTTTCCCCATAAGCCATTGTAAGTTGGAGTCCAAAATCCTTAAATAAGGTATAGGAAACAAAAGTCAAGTCATTGCGTACTAGTGATTCCCGTCAAATCACAACGGCTACAACTCATAAGCTCAGTGGTGCAAAATGAAAATAGGGTCTAAAGCGTTAACTAGCCAGCGCACCCATGCAGTCATTAGTTATAGAACCTAGGAATACACTATGTGTTTACATAAAGGTAGTAGACTCACCAAAAACGGATAACACATGGTGGTTGAATCTAGTTCCCAAAAAGGCTGTTCAAACTTGAATTCGGGTCAGTAGTTGCACTTTGACGTGAGGATGAAATCACTGATTGAAAAGTAGAGCGCGATAAATATCATCAAGAGCTACTAGGGAGAAGTTCGCAAAGAACAAAATGATCGTCTATAAGTATTGGTAATTAACCTCGTAATCTCACCGACAACAAACTCGAGTCATTGCAAGTAAGGCCTAGTCCAACACATAGGCAAATTCATTTAACACCCTGGTTGGCAAGTCAAAAGGATGAGGAGTGCATCGTTAACAGACAGGGTATAAAGTACAATGAAGAATGAAGAAAGTATTGGATTGACGACAACAAAATATCCCAGTCATAACACAATGTTAAGGATTACCAGAGGCTTTGCACAGTGTAAGGAGTTCGAAAGCATAAACAATGACTAGTAATTTAAAACAAAAAGATCATAAATGACTCCAAAGTCAAGTTGTCAAATTGTAAATTCATTGTTTTAAAATAAAAGTCAAAACGCATCGATTCAAACATTCCATTTGCGAGAGCATTTGATATTCAGAAAGAACGCACAAGTTTCAAATTCGTCCCAAGTTCAGGGACACGTAAATCACCAAACAAAAGGGTGATGAAAACTTGCACAATAAGTTGAGGACGTGAGACGAGGTACGATCGCCAAAATTTGAAATCAAGTTAAGAAACTTTAAAGCATTTACTAAATCTATAGGGAGATAAAATTGGTCAACACCAAAATTCCCTCAAGGGTCCAAATAGTAAATTGAAGCGATTCCCGAAATCATTGTTAAATTTAGTTTAAGCAAAAATGAAAAATAGGGGATACGACTCCCGATTTTAAAAATGCGTGATTTGATATAAAAGAAAACCAAATCGTAAACGAACGTTTAACATATAGGTGTAGTGGAATGAATGTGATTGGTATCAAAACATATCACGTCATAATACGTGCTACAATTTTGACGCCCCTAAACTTGTTCTAATGCAAAAAGTTTTTATCATCACAAGTAAGAAAATTCAAAAAGGTCACAAAAAGTCGTAAAAACTCGGTAGTAAGGTGAAATCGTTTGCAGAAAATTATGCATTCGTCTCTTGTGCTAATTAGGCATAAACCATATTTAAAACGGCAAGTAAAACAAAAGTGTATCAAATAAGCATCAAGCATCAAAACCATATGTATTAAAATGCTTTAAGGGTGTGTGCGTGGAAGGTTTGAGTAATAACAACCAAAAATCAATGATAGGGTTCTCGCACTGAAGGAATAATAATTGCAAGTCTTGGAAGACGATCGGGAGGTCACAATTGTTTAACCATATGGAAACCGCGGTCTCGATCCCGAGGTAAACAATTAAACTAACACGTAAAGCCAAAAATAACCTTCAAAGTACTCTAAATACATCGTTTACTCGAGAAAAAAATTACTTGTAAGGACCTCGCAGAAATCCCTTAAGAAGGTCCTAGAGTCCTTAAAAGGACCAATTCGTTAAACGATTCTAACGCAGCAGTTCCCAAAGCTTCAATAAAATGGATTCAACTCAAGTTTCTCAGACTGTTCTGGGAATCTCGTCTCCCGAGATAAATCGAAAACTAACCTAATGTGAAAAGGCGCGCTTGCTAAGCATATCGTCGAATAACTCGTTCACACTACCCATATGAGCCCAAAGCTCGTAAGGACCACTGGAATGCAAAATTCGGTGGAAAGAAAATTGAGCTATTCACAACCAAGGAGTACTGAAGACTAAAACGAACTCCAATTCCACTCGTGTGAATTCACAATTAGGTCATAAATGAAATAAAATTCACGTTAAAACGATTCTATCTATTCGAGGAGTTGCTCTAATAGCTGGAAATCGGGTTATATGATTATCAAGTGTTCGAAACAAACAAAACATCCTAGAACCACCTCTCTGATACCAAACTGGCACACCCTAACCCGAAAATTCCACCTAAGGCAAGTAGATCGAGGTGTGTTGGCCAACATCTGGATGGTGACGTTCAGATGACGAACGCTAGTTAAATAAACAATGCGTTTTATTGAGTCGAGTGAAACATAACCAATGAAAAACTGATTACGTTCCACCGTGACAGTAGAAGTATAGAGCATGGACATGATCTTGATGATTATAATTAGTTGCTTAATTACTTGAAATTTTTAGATGTCCACTGTGTCACTCCAAATGCGGGAGCGACTGTCAAAACAGCTATCCAAGCCTCCTCAAAAAGCATGAAACACTACTGATACCCGAGGGTTCAAAACCAAAGGGTGAGTGGACTCAATACTTTACTACAGTGCAAAACCATTCTTAGTAAAATAAGTTTGAACCCCTCAGTTTTACCAAAAACCAAACAGTAATTTAGACTTGCATGTTCTACGAGAAATAATAATAAAATAAGCATCAATCATAATAATCAACTCGAAGTATGAATAAACATGCATGAACCAGAATTTAATTGCTCATGAGTCACTGGATGCATACATATATGCTAGGCTCGGTATCTATAAGCTCGTGTACCTCAACCACGTGAACGCTAGGTGCTAAACACTGCCACCTTAGGGAAAAGTTGGCACATATTTAGCTAGTATTAAGAGATGCGCATGTGAACAACCACTTGGAAGCTGGTCTATAGCCACTCAGATGGGTACAGAGATATCGACGACTCCTAAGTGGTTCTAAGGTTATAACTCAACAATGTCCCAGGACTCAATATACACGGATGCTAAGAATGCCAAAAAACCATCCAAAGGCAATAAATAACTCGGCTAAACATACTCGGGTAAACATCTTCACATCATAGCACACATTAGCACATCACACATCATGGCACATATAGCTCGTCCGAGCACATACCATCAAGTAAGCATAACGATCATTAACAGTAATTAATCTAAGATAGGAAATCTAGCATGCTTGGTAGATATATATATATATATATAGCATATATATAGTAAAAAATGCAAGTAATAGCTTTATAAAATAAGTTTAGGGAAACGGGTCCACTCATTAACTGGTCGGGGAGTAGAAATCACTCGACATGTCAAACCACGTAAGCCCAAATTCGTCTCAATCCTAAATAAATCAGACCAAATGGTTAATTATTGAATTTCAAGTAAAACTATAGAAAATATCATTTAAATTTTCTAAAACGAGGTTAAAACACCTCAAAACAAATTTAAAACGCATTTAAAAGGCTAAAAAGAAGTCTTGAAATAGGCCCATGCGCTTATTAGAACATTCCTTGTAGAATATTCCCTAAAATATTCCATGTAGAATATTCCCTTTGAATATTCCGTTATTTGACCGTTAGAACTAACAGTTGACTAAGGGCTTTGACCATTGAACGGTCGTAGTCGTAGCCTCGTTGGAGACGACAGTCGGACCGTCGTTGGGCCCGTTGTCGAAGGTGGACAATTTTTTGGAAATTCTTGCTAGAAAACTCTCAAAACTTGTCCAACATCCTTGAATTCATTTATACATTTATACATTTACATCCTAGAAAACTCTCAAAACTCTTAAAACTTGTCCAACATCCTTGAATTCATTTATACAATTTTTTGGTAATTCTTGCTAGAAAACTCTCAAACCCGAAAGCACTTTCCGAAATCCATTTATACATCCTTGAATTCAAATCATAATTCAAATCCCAAAATGAAATCATCGAAATCATATCAAATCACAATTCAAGACAGAATCTCGTAAAACATGCAAATACGTCATATATCTCGAAATACGTGCAAATCAGAAATCATAGGTATCACAATTATAATCATAGAAATCACAAATAGAAAAAATATAAAAACATTTATGCATGCATCATAATTTAGAAACCAAAGTCCACTCACAGACATTTCCCGTTGTTGCCTCGATACGCGTGTAATACGCCGTTCCCGGCTAATCCACTATCAACGGACTTCCCGAACCTGTCCAAATTACATTCTAAGGTCACTAAATACTTCTAGATGCTTCTACTAAATCCTTGTAATTTTTCCGAATTTTTAACTATTTTTAAACTTGATCCTAAACCTTCGAACATCCCGAATCATATCGAAACGATGTCCGATCGTCTCGAAACCAGTCCCAAAATGTTCGTTATATCGATA
Organism: Prinsepia uniflora; assembly: GCA_032719365.1. NCBI lineage: Eukaryota > Viridiplantae > Streptophyta > Magnoliopsida > Rosales > Rosaceae > Prinsepia > Prinsepia uniflora. Next base: position 50,452,259 of record CM064864.1, read on the forward strand.
CAATAAAAAGTCGTGTTAACAAATTCCCCAAACACTGTACCACGCACCCCCCACACACCTCCCAAAGGGGCTGCGCGTGGGCCTCACGCGCCAGCACCCTGTCATCTTCAACCTCTGGACAACCCGATCCAGCCGAACTGGCGAGGGCGATTCACGGCCATTTTCATCCTTTTTCCAACCTGATTTCATCCCTTCCAACTCCTATACTTTCTTCTAATTGTTTCCTATTGATCTACATGATCAAAACACAAAATTAAAGTTTGTACGTTACCTTCCAAACGAACGATCAAACCCGTTTCCTACTACCAAGTTCTATCATCGACCCAGACCATCTCTAGCCGTGCTTTGAAGCTCTTTGAGCTCCTTTAATCCACCAAAATACATTTCCTTTATTAATATCAATCAATACTCACAAAGCACTTGCAAAGGATGAAGTTTTGAGGAGCTTTGACGGATTTATTCTTCACGGTTTCACAACTACTCTATTTTCACTCTCACGGTCCACTTCCATTGTCGTGATCACCACCACAACCCTCACTCTACCTTCTCTCCCTTCCTTTCACCACTCACAAGTACTTATCAAAGGATGAGGGTTTCAATGGGATTGGTTCATACGATTATACTTTGTCCCTGTTTTCTATGTTCTTCCAAACTTGTACAACCGTGCACAAATATCATCCTCTTTGTTTTTTTTTTAAACATTTGAGGAGGCTGAGAAAGGTTCCACAATCCTTCTGAGATGAGACAAGTGTCCCACATCCATTGATCACGAATCCCAATGCACCAGGTGTCACAAACCTACTGGCACAAATCCCAAGGTAGCAAAATAACCAAACTGCCTCTACATAACAAATTACCAAAATGCCCCTTAACTTCTGAGACCCATAACTTCTTCCTCAAACGTCAGAATCCGACGTGCCGCCTGTCTATGAATTCATGATGTCCCGAACTACGTCACAGTCATCTGCCAAAGTCCATTAGATTTCCTGAACCAAGAGTCAACAATTTGCCCATTCCAAGGGCAAACCCGTCATTTCGAACCGTCCGTCCGAAATTGCCCAACTAATCTCCAATTAATTCCACTAATCCGTCATTAAGCACTAATAAAATCCCGATTTCCAGGATGGGTCCTTACATGGGCAATATAAATATACATCCTATCCTGGAAGTTCCTAGTGAACTTTTCATCACTCATAGATGCATAAGCTTGTAAAGGACGAGCGGATTAAGGAGTGATACGATCGTGGGAGGACAAAAAATATTATCGGTTGATGATATGGGTCATGTTATGTTATCTGGGAAAACTAGTAAGGATTGAGGCGATCGAGGAACGTTTGGGACCGATTTGGCCTATGGAATGAATTGGTTGTGGATAGAGATTGTGTCGAATTCGTGTCAGCCAATGATGACGATTGAGATTGCATTCACTCAGACTTGATGAGTGTCATTTGTCAGGACCTACCCCGATTATTACCCTGATAACCGAGGTGAACCCTGCTCCCGTCTGACAACCCAACACGAAAGACCGAAACAACCTCACGAAAATCACAAATTACATTGCCAGACAAGGGAGAATTTAAAATCCAACGAGTCAACCGTTACACAGAGCATAGTACAACGAAAAGACAGAAACTACACTAAAAGTGTACTACACACACAACGGAAAGCTGAAAACACTCCGGGATAACTCTAGAGTACGCTATGCCCCCGACACTGCCTCAACGTCAACCCCCGCGCTAGCTCCACGACCTGGAGGGCATTTAAAAAAAACCAGAAAGTGTGAGTGGACCAAAAAGAATAAAAGTTTCAAAAACAATTTCATAACAAACCAGGGTTTGGCCCTTTGTTTTGAAAACATGCATGCATAACCCAGTGTCTGAAAACCTTTATAAATTATATCATTTTTATCATGGAAACCGCAACAACACAAACACAGTATGATAATCGTTATAAAACATTAGTAGTAAAGCATAAGATACCAATATAATCATCCGATCAAACCTGCTGGATCTATCCGTGTCTTTAAACTCAATCCAGGCCTCAATATAATCCGAGTCTTTAAACTCCCGAGTCTTTAAACTCAACAGGCCTACGGGGGAAAATATCAATATATCCGAGTCTTTAAACTCAATCCGGGTCTTTAAACCCAATCCGGGCCAGTCCCCCGTCAAACATAATCTGGGTCTTTAAACCTAATAACCAGATCCAGCAAATCCAATCCAAAACCATTTGAAAACCATTTCTAAATCCATATCCAAACCCGAATCCGAAACCACTGGTCCGAAGCCATTCCAGCATCCAGAACCGTCATTCCGAACCCAAATCCGGAAATCCACTTTTCAACTTTAAAACCAAATCCGAGAATCCGATTCTAAAACTGAAAAACCCTTGATCATCAAATCATGTCTCAAAATCCATTATAATCATTGAAAACCATTTATCGTTTGAAATCCCAAAATCATGGTATCATAATCAGCAATCAAAGTCTTTCTCGTAAAACGAGCCAAATACGTTATTTCTCGAAAAACGTGCAATTATGTAAAACAGTTATAGCATATTAAATACTCATGAAATCACATGTAAAACCATAAAATAAGTAATTAAAAGCAGTTATGCATGCTCAGTTATAAGGAATGAGTCCACTCATAGTTACTGGGCATGTCACTCGCGTCCCGTACGTTCCTCGATCTCCTCGGGTATTCCCGATTCTGTCACAAGTCACCAAAACTAGTCACCAACACGTCAACTAAGTTTATCCTATTTTCCCCAAATTTCCCCAATCCTAAACGTACTTAAACGGAACCCTAAACCTTCGATCTCGTGGAACTGACCCAAAACAACGTCCAATTGCCCCAAGCTTGTCCCAAAAGATTCGTTACACCGATTAGACCAAAACCTATGTTGAACACTTCCCCGAAAACCGCCCCAAGCGCCCTCACGCCCCCTCCAAAGTGGCTGCGCGTGGGCCTCACGAGCCTGCACAGGGTTACTGTTCATCTTCTTATTCGATCCCTCGACCGGTCTGAACTGCAGTGACCGGTTCTCCGCCTTCCTCCGCCCATTTTTGTTCCTTCTTCCACCAGAAGCTTCTTCCTACTCTAAGCAACTAATTCCAACCCTAAAAACTAGACATCATGGCCTCTAACCTATCTTCCCAAACTCGAACCAGCAACCACCCCAAAAGCTCTGTTTCTGCTCCCAGCCAACCGTCCTTCCCCCAGTCACTGCTTCGACTTCTACAGGTTCCTAGGGACCTACTGAACCTAACTAGAACTCAAAGAACCCTCGACTCAGCCCCAAAAGTCACGACTTTCAGTTTGAACCAAAATGGGAAAACAGAGCAACATGGGAAAGCTTACCTGTGCTGTGCACTGCCGTGAACGCCGCCGTGGCCCAGCCCGTCCAACGTCTCTTCTCTGCCTTCTGACCACTCCCACACCCTAAATTTGAAAGGTTTGATCGAACACAACAACACCACCACCTCGATTCTTCTCTGTTTTCCACAGAAACTCACACTCACACACACAGGTTTTCCTCACACTAGTTCCACCCATAACCACTCACTAGCTCTCACTTAGTCTCTACTCACTCACTCGATCACCAAAACACACATACACGCATTGTAATCGATCAATTTCCTCTCAACCTCCGTCTCTGTTTTCCTCTCCCTTGCACGACTCACACACACACGGCTAATTTAATTTTCCCGTGAAACTTTGTAAAACCCTCTAGCCTACCCCCACGTGTCCAAGCCCTATGGTCTCTAACTCAAAATATCCAATTACACACTACACACTTGTCCTCATCAGCTTGCACAATTCCCAAGGCACCAAAATGACCAAAATGCCCCTGTGAGTCCAAATTACGATTATGCCCTTTGTCGTTCTAGATCCGTATCTCACTCGTCCTACGTCCGATGAAGGAATGCCGTCTGTCGTTGAACTCAGGACGACGAGATCTACCTAATGGTCATCGGTCTACTGTAAAAACCGTGTCGTGCAAAAAGTCAACTGTTCCCCCTATTTTAACTAAATTACGAAAGTGCCCTCAACCTTCCGAACATCATAACTTCCTCCTCGGATGTCGGAATTGGGCGTGCCACCTATCTACGGACTCGTGACGTCCGAAACTACGTCACAGTCATCAGTCAATGCCAAATTGACCGCCCGAACTAAAATTCAACTTTTTTTACCCAAACTAGGGGCAAAATCGCCATTTTATGCTCAAGGTCCAAAAGTAACCAACTAACCACCGATTAACTCAGCTAATCCGTCACTAATCACTACACTAATCCCGACTCCCGGGACGGGTCATTACATCATTGGTTTTCGGGTGGAGGTTACCCCCGTGATTACAACCTGTTGACGGAATTGACTCGGAAGGGAGTCAATCTGGTAGGAGATGATGATTGAGTGAGCAGAATTGTGACCACTACTCTAGGTTGGCTCTTTTGGACGTTAGTGGGAGTTTTAGCATGGTGGCGTGTTGGCAGGAAAGTTGGATTTACGATCTCCTCGAGATATGTGCAGGATCTTAGAGATCATGGAGCCTCATGTGCTTGTACTCCCTCGGAGTGGAACTCAAGGCAGTAGAGACAACTAGGGCCGATTGACAGACATTGATGATACATGAGTGGAACTTGAGGTAGAGGAGACGGCTGGAGCTAGTTGACAGACGTTGAGGATACGTTGAGCATCATTCAGGAAAAGATGAATAGTCGATACCTCTAGTAAGATGTTTGCAGGATCGTTATGGCTCCAGATTGAGAGATTGTGCTGGTGGTAGATGACCATGGAGTGTTTTTAGACAGTGTTCCAGTGAGACACATAGGCTGGAGTTGGCCGAGTGACCACAAAGGCTCGGAGAGGACGTAGTGTATATTATGGCCTGTCCAGAGAAGAGATAAGACAAATTGGTTTCTATGTTGGATTGTGATTAGCATGTCAGCCATATGCTAGACGGACCAGATCCGAGATTATGGTGGTGTGAGGATTCGCTTGTGGATATTGGTACGAAGACGGATGTTGCGTGAGTGCAGTCCTTGAGCAGGCCTGAGTAGTGCCTTGTGATTATTGTAATATGGATGCACTTGTGATTAAGTCCAAGACGGACATGGAATGATACTTGGATAGGGTCCAATATTAATTGAGCATTGTGTACGAGGAACGAACATCGAATACTGTGCGCTATTACAGAGTAATGGTGAGAGGGTTCAGAGATTATGTGAGCATGGAGCTCAGAGCCATGATGGGCCAAAGGAACCCTGATATTTATGTATGTGATTATCTCAGCTAAGAGTAGGTATTCGATGGGGTCCAGATACATCCTGAGTGTATCAACAGGATGAGTGAGATGTCGGTTTGTGCATCAAGAGGATGAGTGATATATTGGTTTATGTATTGGCAGGATGCATGACATGTCTGTATCAATAGAATGAGTGAGATAATAGTTGGGACTCGAGAAGAGTCGGGATCACAGTGTTAGTCGCTGAGTGACAGGAGGTATTGAACTAGGTATCCAGATGGGACTCTACAGCGAGTCAAGATTAGAGATTGCGCAACGGAAGCGTAGTGGAGCCGATGAGTACCGGCTTGACACAACGGTCTCCAATTGTAAACCATTTAGTGACAAATGGTTTGAGATCTCTCAGTGTGAGCAAAGATGTCAGCTTGGATTGTCAGTTAAGTAGGGTCATCAAACTGAATGCTGAATAGGATGTCAGCTTGGTATACCAGGATTGTTGGCCTGGATTGTCAACCGAGTAGGACGGTAAGATTGACTTGTCAGTTTAGATTCTAAGCACACCAGCGTAGGTGACAGGTGAGATCGACGAGCGTCGATGTCTCGTTTGAGACTTGAAATTGTGCATTGGAGGTTGCCAGTGACGGTATGTCACTCTTGGATATGGTCACGAAGGATGAGCTAAGTTTCAACATTAATCGTTGGATTGTAGTTGACGTCAAGTGATGTTTGGATATGGTTGATTACTATGAATGGCTATTGGACGTGTACCTCGGGATAGAGGCAGGATTAGATTTCCGCAATGGATTGGGTCAGTGCGAATTTACGGGATGAAATTCCTTAAGGGGGGAAGATTGTAAGGACCCGTCCCGAATCTACGAGATTAATTAAGATTATAGAAAGATTATCGAGAATTAATTAAGCACTAACTGAGATTGAACAAGGATTATGGAAAGGGTAAAATGTTGACTTTTTACCTGAGAGGTCCAATGCACTAAGACTAAGGACCGTTACGTATATCGAGACGATACGAGTCTGTAGACAGGCGGGTTGCTCATTTTACGAGGATTGACTTTTGGGTTGTCTTTAGTGGGCCCAAAAGATCTCGCTTGGACCAATAGATGAGTAGTGTCACTCATCCCTTAGTCCATGACCCACATACATGCATCTACCATTTCATTTCATCTTCTTCATTTTCCTTCTACCTAAAGCCTTAACCCAACCATTTTTCCCCTTCCCTTAGTCCTACTGTTGCTTGAAAGAAAGACTGAGAGTGAGGGAGGACTAAGAGATGAAGGAGGACGGTGGAGTTGCACAGTGGCTTGAGGAAAAAGGTAAACCCGAAACCTCTTTGAAATTTGAGATTTGAATTTGATGTTTTGGACGTTTGGGACGTGTTCTAATGCCCTGGTCATGTTCTCTAAGGTTGAACGAGTTCGTAGGGATGCAAATGGAAGATTTTGGCTGCAGGAACAACCCTGGAAGGAGGCTTAAAGGTTAGTCGTGGAAGTTTGATCGTTACCGGTACTTTTTGGTTTGGAAGTCATAGATCGATTTCTGGGCTCAAGGCGAGTCGATTGGGTAGCGAACGAAGTGAAATGGTGGGAAGACGGCTGAGATACGGCTGGGTCAAGGTCGCGAGTCAAACGACCCGTTATAGAGGTTCGGGTCGATCTGGCCAAAGGTTGACGATGATGACGTGGTAGTCCACGTCATCACCTGTCAGGCCACGTGGCCAACCAGCAGATGACACGTGGCTAGGTGTTAGGTCCAGTCAACAGCGACGTGGTAGTGCCACGTCAGACATGTCAGACCACGTGGACTAGTGGGATGGTGCCACTTGGCAACATGTTAGAGGGTGTCAGATGGCGTGGCAGCTAACTTCGTAGGTCCACGTCAGCATTGTTAGACCACATGGACCAATGAGGTAATGCCACGTGTTAGTGTGTCAGGTTATCATAGCTGACGTATCAGTGACACTTGGCCCCAATTAGGGAGTGCCACGTGGCAGGTGTCAGAGTTGTCAGGATGATGTTAGCGAGTGACGTCAGCGTTGACCACCGTGGATTGAACTTTGACTGGCGCGTGAGGGCGTGTGATCACAAACATCAAGGTCAAACTGGTCTTGTTCGGAAGGTTTCGCCGTTCTGAATCCATTGGTGGTGGTTTCAGGTTGATCGAAGATCGTTTGACAGGTCATTTGGAGGTTTTTAGCCTCAGGAAGCTTGTTCGGGACACGTTTACTGTTTCAGAAGTTTTGAGGGTTTATGATTAGGACTTGTATAGGTTGGTAGCAACCTTTGAGTATGATATGGACAGGTCCAAACGTCCCAGAGAGTATGGATTAGCCTCGGAGTGGCTTACGACTCAAATTTCGAAGCGAGCAGCTTGGACGGTCTGTGAGTGGACGTTTGTTTATAAATATGATGCATGCACAAATGTTTTATATGTTTTATGAGCATGGTTTGAGATGTCTTAAGTGCATGTGGTTTAAATATTATTATTTTTGGTATTTTCGTAGAAAATGCGATATTGCATGTAATTCGAGATTTCTATTTTATATGATACTTGGGTTTAGGCCGAGTATGCTACGTGCATATGTTTATGTGATTTTGATGGTTTCCCAGAGAGGCGTGAAATCGAGGACTTGACTAACGGTTTTGAAGGATTTCACGGAGATACGTGAAATCAGTATTTCAAGCATGAGACCCAGTTGATTTAGACTTTTACATGGATGATAGTCAAAGGTAATTTTGAACAATGAAATGATTTTCATATTTGGAAATAATATTCGAGCTTGTGTCCCAATTAATTTATGGTTTGACTTAGAGTATAGTCAAATAGGAAAGGGAACGATGTTTTGTTTTGGAAATGAGGTATCGGGCTTGTGACCTTGTTATGAATTTATGAAATGGGAAGCGGGCTTAAGACCCTTTTGGAAAGATTCTGGACTCCAGGAGTGAGTCCATGTGGTTTGAAAGTTATGTTTCAGGCTACGTGCCCTATTAAGATGATTTTGTGCTGATTCCCTACGAGATTTGGATTTGGGCTGAGTCCCTATGTGATTGATTACTGTTTTCACTGAGACCATCCTCTTGAGATTGACATGGTTGAGGGCCTTTGATAGGAATGTGTTTCCCCGGAGAAGTCCTGGTGATAATGCTACCTCTGTGATGGGATGTGTTCGTTGGAGTGGTCACGAAGCACTGCCTGGTGTCGTGCAACTGAGGGAGGCTTGACTCAGGAGTGCTGGTATTATATGATGATCGATCGGTTATGTGTTCACGACGATCTGGAACATTGGAAGGTGATGTGTTCACGACGACGTTCTCGGATTGGAGCAGTCCTAGAGCTATTGGGCACGTGTTGCTGGAATATCGTGACTAATGTTGGATACGAGGATTGGTTATGTTTGTTTTCGATGGGTGCTGTGTGCATGGAGGTTTTCACTGATGATGATGGGTTGAGATCCCAAATGGTTTATATTTGAGCTGAGACCCTACGTGATTTGATTTGGGCTGAGACCTTGTGTGACTTAGTTTTGGGCTGAGACCCTACTGAAGAAATGGATTTGATTGAGAAGCATTTTTCACTGTGTTCTTATTTGAAAAGCAAAATGATTTGACTTTAAGAAAGTATTTGAAATACTTGTTTTCTGATGCATGCATACATGCTTTTATGTGAAGGGTATAAATGCATTTCGATAAGTTGTTCTTCTAAACTGATTTTTTTTTTCCACTCACAACTTTTAATGTTTTTGATACATTTCAGATTGATTGCGGATGCAGGCTGTAGCGGAGATCGAGACATCACATGCCGATGTGCAACCTCACAGATCCTTGCGTACTCGGGATAAACCCGAGCGGGTTATAATTTTATCCTTTATCTAGCACGTGGTGTCAGACGGGAACAGGCACATCCCAAGATAATTCAGGGGGATTGGGATGGGTCCTGTTATCTCTCTTCTCCCTTAGTTTTTTTTTTCTCCCTTCATAATTGATCTTTTCGGGTTTTAGCTAAACTTACAAAACAACACACATTTATACATACACAAGGTCGGTGCACACAAGGAGACACGGGCGAAAGGTGATAAGGATGAGACACTTGTCACCACCATACATCAAAATATCTCCACATATCAAATTACCAAAATACCCCTAGTTATTTTAAACTCATAACAAACTTATCTAGCCTCCAATTCCAACATGCCACCTGTCTACAGACTCAGTACTCTGAAATCTACGTAACAGTCCTCATGAAAAGTCCAAATAATATTCTGAGCAAAAGTCAACTTTGGACCAACAAGGGTAAAATAGTCAATTTACAAAAAAAAAACTTCTAAAATTACATTGCCTAAATTTCTAAGTCATTACAAAGAGAGAGAGAGAGAGAGAGAGAGAGAGAGAGAGAGAGAGAGAGAGAGAGAGAGAGAGAGAGAGAGGGGAGAGGGGGGGAGTATGGCTATTAGAATCTTATTTTAATTTTTATTTCGTTTTTAATTTTTTAATTTATTAAAAATTTAGCAATGTTAAATTAGAAAATAATATCAAAAAAATTTGAATGGCAATGGACCAATTTACATACCTAAGTGCACCATTTGTTGTGCATGTACAATGTACTTTTCCATTCGGTTGTGAATAACCGAAGTTCCCTATATAATCATAAAAAATACTCAGGTTACTAAGAATTTATACCAAAAGTTAATACTAAATGAGTTGCCGTACCAATATTGAAAAAATAAATCATGATATTAATTGGATATAAATTAAATCTTTCCTTAATTGGATATGCCACATCATTTGGTATCATATTTATGTACAACTCCTATGTATATGTCGTCCTACCCATAATCATAATTGAAACAATTTATTTTTCAGATCACCTTATAAAAATAGAAATATATACCTTTTATTTATTTGTTACATTAAAAAAATAATACCTTCATTATCTATTTTGTTAATATATATATATATATATATATATATATATATATATATGAATACACAATTTAAATATTTTTTGTTTTTTGTTTTCCTTTTTCAATCTTCCCTAAGTGTGCTTTAATTATTAAATTATATAATAAGGGTTACTTTTATTTATTTTTTGTAAATATTACAAGGTGTCTTCTAAATTCTTGAAGTACGATTTACCCGTAACAAATAGACTTATGTAATTAATGACTTTAAGGGAATATTTTACACATAACTACAATCTTACTATCCTATTTCCTTTATTATGACTATCCAATGTAGCTCTCACTATTTGGCCCAAAAGACCATGGGCTTATGTGGGCCCGATAAGCCCGATGGACAAAAGCCCAGCCCGACCTGCTATGGGCCGTGGACCGGCCCGGCCCGAGAGTTAGCGGGCTGGGCTTGGGCTTATGGTGTTCAAACCTGATAGGCCCGAGCCCGATAAAGCCCGGTAAGCCCAGCCTGACCCGCCTTAATAAACCCGGCCCATAAACCCGAAAATATAAAATACTTATTATTTAAAAATTAATACTCAACCCATTCTTAATACTAATATTTCAACCCAAACCCAAATCTCAATCCCAAGCCCACCTAATTTATTTTAAAAAGCCTAATACCCAATACCCAATACAAACCCTAACCACTCCTCCACATACTTAATAGGCTCAACGTTTTTACACCCTTGAGTATTTTATTTTAACGAGGCCACGTTTTTGCACCCTTGAGTAGTTTTTTTCATTATTAATATTTTTTTTTTCATGCATATATTTTTTTTGTAACTTTAAAATTTGAGACATAGTTTATTATAAAAGCCCACATAAGCCCGATCCATGTGGGCTTAATAGGCCCGACCCGAAAAGCCCGATATAAAACCGGCCCGATAAAAGCACATTGGCTCTTTTTTATGTCATTAAGCCCGCCCAACTCACCCCGAAAATTTAAAAATTATTTAATAAGTCCGATCCGGCTCGGCTCAATGACGAGGGCTAATCGAATGTACTTTAATCTTTTTTTAGTTGATTACTCAACCTTTTTGCCTAATCATTTATCATTATCACTCCCATGACAAAACAAGGAAAATTCTAAAGTCCACTGGTACATCAATAAACTAAATAATATAAATGATCATACATATGGACATAAGATTATTATTTTTTAGCAAATAAAAAAGAAAATACCTAGCTATTTGCTATTTAGATCTCACACACTAACTTTTTATTATAAAAATTGAAGAGTGAATTTTAGTTTATTACATTCCATATAAATATAATTTGGTGCATATGTATATAAATCGAATCTTAAAGGAGGAAAATATTAACCATAAATCATAGTATTATTGGTTTGACTAATTAATTTATTAACATAAAAGTGGGTGAGAAAACATTGACCAACCACTACTTTCTTAGGAGAAAAGTAAAGAACCACAGAAGAAGTAAGACTTTAAAATATTTTACCCTAAATAAAACAAGGAATTATGAATCATAATTGAATAATTAATTCCCTGTTTTGTCTATATGTGGTAAATAATTTCAACCTACGGTAAAGTCAGCGAAAAAGATATAAATAGTCACTGATTTTGATCCTTCCTTACATTGACCAGTCTTTACTAGTAGAAGAAGAGCCAGCAGAGATGGAGCTGAGAGTGAGACCTGAGAGCGCATAGAGAACGTGATGATGAATTAACCGCCTTTGTTCATTAGTGATGACAGATCAGAGAATTCGGAGATGTCATCACAACCCTGAATCATTTTCTCCAAATTTGTCTGTTTCCCATTTTCAAAAGATTAAAATGAATTGTTTTGTGTTTGACCTTCTGTTTTCATTCGTTTTCAGAAAATAAATCAGCTTAATTTCAGAATCAGATGGAGCCTCCTCCATGCTTCAACTGAACCAGCAAAGATGAGAGGGCCTTCCCTAAGTCCCATTGAGCCCAGACACCGCCTTTCGGCTTCCGCAAAGTCAGTAGCTTTCTCTCTCTTTCTTTCGCATTCCTTATTTTTTCAGTATTTTTTTTTCTCTCACTCGCTGTTTTTACTGTAATTTGACTTCATTTTTATTGATTTTTTTTTTTCATACTTGAATGATAAGCATGCAACTGCAAGAAATGCCTTATGAACGCTTTTATACGACGAGATTGAATCCCTTGACGCATCTCTGCTTCTGTTGGTTCATAATTTTGGTGCTTATCTTGTTGATTTACCAAATGCACTAGATGGGTTGGTTTCCTTGGCATCATCATATAACTAAAAAGGGTTTTTAATAAATCTGGATCATGATTCATGAATTTGGATGAATAGCATGTGTGGGGAAGTAACAGTTTTTATTGTGAATTTGAATTTGTCTTGACTAAATGGGAAGTTTTTCCAAAAATTAGTCTACAATTAACACTGTTTGAAAGGGATGTCAAAAAATATGGTTCAACAAGTTCAAATTATGCGGCTTACACTTGTATTCGGTCGTGGTGCACAAGATTTTGCTATTGGTTTCTTGGGCTCTTGCTAAAGTGATTTCTGCAAATGATCTGAGCTCTTTCGGTTGCAATGCGCTCAATGGGATTGTAGAACATTCATCGATATGCTTTTTGCACTTGTTTACTGCTCTATTTGGTTTCCTCCTATCCATTGTTTGCTCTTTGCTTTTTTTTTTTTTTTTTTCTCTTTCCATGTGCTCTTGAAAATATGAATCCCTTTTTGGTTCCAGTGAAGATGCTAACAAAAGAAGGCCCCAGAGAAATAAAGTTCTTAAAGATATCGAAAAGGTCCTCCATGCTCCTGCTCAAGATAGAAACTTAAACTGCAAGCCCACCTTGAAAATTGTGTTGGCTGTTCTAATACTGGGGACTCTTGTCACACTCTTCTTCTCTTCTGCTATTTATAGTACAGATCATCATTCCAGTGCTTTATCTCGGTATGTCTTGTTAGCTTATCACTTTGATTTTGTTTATATTTCACAGTATTAGTTTCCTCTCTGTTACTTGCTTCAGAGAAAGATTTCTCTTTGATGCTGAGGTTTTCAATAAGTTCCTTTCCTCCCCATGGGAAATACATTTGAAGTGCACTCCTCTTTGCCTGGATTGAAAAAATCATCTTTCCTAGTTAGCAGGCAAAAGGACGCTGGATTTTATTTGCTTTGTTCTCTTTCTGCCGTGGCTATGTTTTGTAACAAAAGTTAGTTGCCTGCAGGCTAACTTCTGAAGGCAGGTTGACAAAAAAGGGGGCTGCTGCAGATTTACAGTACAGATCATCTTTAGAAGTTAACTGGGAGGAAATTTCTGATGCTATTGAAAAACTGACTGACAAGGACTATCAGGGAATTGGCTTATTAAACTTTAATCGCAACGAGGTTGACTATTGGAAGCAGCTCTTGCCAGATTGCGAGCATGTTGTTGTACGCCTTGACTATGTGTCAAACAACATAACATGGGAATCCCTGTATCCTGAATGGATAGATGAAGAAGAAGAATTTCAAGTTCCAACTTGTCCTTCTCTACCAAAGGTTCAAATTCCTGGAAAACCACGGCTTGATCTTGTTGCTGTGAAACTTCCGTGCAACAGGTCAGGTAGCTGGTCAAGAGATGTGGCTCGGTTGCACTTGCAGCTTGAAGCCGCAAGACTGGCTGCAGCTTCCAAAGGGTATCATCCAGTGCATGTGCTTCTGGTGACGGATTGCTTCCCAATCCCAAATTTATTCACTTGCAAGGAGCTTGTTAAACGCAAAGGCAATGCATGGCTTTATGAACCGAACCTGAATACATTGAGAAAGAGGATACAGCTCCCTATAGGGTCATGTGAACTTGCGGTTCCGCTAACGGCTAAAGGTAAGATTTATTGTTTTCCTTTTAAATTTCGAAGTTATTTTTTTTCCTAAATTTCAAAGTTATCTGTTATGGAATCCTTTAGAATGTGGAGTTTATTTCATTTTTAAATGATTTCCCCGTTATTTTGAAAAACATAGAATGGCTTCTGTGGGGCTGATTTTGATGTGTAACTGTGTAATTAGTGTCCCAAGCCAAAGTGAACAAGATTGCCCAATGTAAAGGATGAGTTCTTGAGGGTAGTGGTCCTCACATCAAATGAATTAAATAATCTTGGAACTTTGTTTCTAGTTTATTTGTAAATAAATATGGATTGAAAGAAACTATGCATCCATTTGGTCCTAGACATGGCAGAAATCATGATAAGGGATTAGGTGTTCTTGAGGTTGGTCAGATATTTTGTTCTTTGGGTCCACTACATTTGGTCCAAGCAGATATACATCCATTCTCAAGTTCTCACTACAGTGGTATATGTCAAATATGTACTATATTTTATATTATATATGGCATTACACTTGTGTGATGCAAATGCATGCTTCCTGCAAGAAAGCACATGTAAGTCATGGTTATGCTCGAAATTTGACTTAATTATCATAATATTATCATAATTGCGTTATACTGGAAAATTGATGAACTGAGTACTTGCGCGCAGAAAATTTTTACTCGGAAAGAGCCCACCGAGAAGCATATGCAACAATCCTACACTCTGCCCATGTGTATGTTTGTGGAGCCATAGCTGCAGCTCAGAGCATCCGCATGGCTGGTTCAACAAGAGATCTTGTCATATTGGTTGACGAAACAATCACTGAGTATCACCGAGAAGGATTGGCAGCTGCTGGGTGGAAGATCCACACAATCCAAAGAATCAGGAATCCTAAAGCTGAACCAGAAGCATACAATGAATGGAACTACAGCAAATTCCGTCTTTGGCAGTTGACTGATTATGACAAGATTATTTTCATTGATGCTGACATGCTTATACTTAGGAATATTGACTTCCTGTTTGAGATGCCTGAAATATCAGCAACAGGAAATAATGCTACTCTGTTCAACTCGGGTGTGATGGTTCTCGAACCATCAAATTGTACATTCCAGCTACTTATGGATCATATCAATGAAATTGTGTCCTACAATGGCGGGGACCAGGGTTATCTGAATGAGATATTTACATGGTGGCATAGGATTCCGAAACATATGAACTTCTTGAAGCACTTCTGGGAAGGTGATGAGCCGGAGAAAAAGGCAATGAAAACCCGTCTCTTTAAAGCTGACCCTCCAATCCTCTATGTCCTCCATTACCTGGGTAATAAACCATGGCTTTGCTTCCGTGATTATGACTGCAACTGGAATGTAGATTTCTTGCAGGAGTTTGCGAGTGATGTTGCACATAAAAGGTGGTGGAAAGTGCATGATGCTATGCCAGGAAACTTGCAAAAATTCTGTTTGCTTCGGTCGAAGCAAAAAGCATCACTAGAGTGGGATCGGAGGCAAGCTGAGAATGCAAATTACCGTGATGGTCACTGGAAAATTAAGATAAAAGATAAGCGTTTGAAGACATGCTTTGAGGAATTCTGCTTCTGGGAGAGCATGTTATGGCACTGGGGTGAAAAGAACTGGACAGATAATGCTACTGTTACTCCATCGCCGCCTGCACTTACAACTGCAACCGTATCTTCTTTGTGATTGTTTTCTTTGATTTTCATACTTGTTGCGTACTCCTTTGGATGGCAGAGGTCCTATACACATAGTGAATTCCTACAGCTACAAACTCAGGAAAGTTAAGTGGATTCTCATAATTCATTTAGTATATCTACTATCTACCTCAAGAACATCCTTGTAGTTTATTTAAACTCATTTTTTCCTAATATATCTTACACCCATTTCTGCATAACTTCTAATACTTTTTAAGGCTGCATTCCATGATATCATGATTTATAGTCAACATGGAAGTGGCTTCTTTTTCTTATGCACTTCCATTTTCTTGGTCTTGCTGAACTAGAAAATCTGAATTGGTAATGGATCAACTTCTCCATGATTGGTATATTCTTTATGTAAATGTGGCCCCTAATGTTTGTCCTACTTCTATTTTTGCCTCTGATTTCAGAATTGATGAATGTCGTCCTTCGAATTTTACTTGACATATCAACTGTCATGTCATCTTTCGCATTTCATTGAACTTTTTGTTAGAACTGATCATTTTGTTAAACCCATCACACACATTTTTTGAATATTTGACCACTCAAAACTTTAAATTCCAGTTCACCCCTTGAAATCAGCCTAGGAGTTTCTCCATATGAAAGAAAATACCTTCTTCTGTTTTTTTTTTAATGAAAGGGGTTATTCTATTAAATGGTTAAAAATTATGACTTTATTAAAATTTTGCTAATATTTTCAATTCGATAAAGGAAAAAAAAAGTGAAATGAGCAAAATGAGCTGCGACTAAACTAGTGAGCCATGGAGGGCCTTCTGCCATCCAATCTAAGGGTGCCAATGAGTCGTATCGTGTTGGGTTCTTATCGTGTCATGAATTCTGTTTTATCCATTTATGTCCAACCCGAACCCGACCCGTTTAATAATTGTGTCAAGAATGTCCAACCCGAACCCGACCTGCTAATAATCCGCGTAACCTGTGAAACCCATTTAATAAACAGGTCGTACTTAAAACCCAATTAACCTATTACCTGTTTAACCTGTTTAACATGTTTAACCTATTTAAATTATAAGATTTAATAGGTATTTAGGTAGGTAAATAGGTAGATATATGGATTAGTAATGACACGTTTATTAAATAGATCAATATATAAGCTAATATACGTGTTAACCTGTTAACTCGAAATCTACCAATTTATTAAACGGGTTAACAAGTCATTATATGGGTTAACAGGTTGACCCGAAACTCACCCGTTTATTAAACAGGTCATAACGGGTTAACTCGAAAATGACCCAAAATTTTAATCGTGCGGATTGACCTGAATAAATTTCGTGCAGATTTTGAGTTGTGTCAAAAATTGCCACCCTTAATCCAATCTTTACCTTGATTCAAATATTATTGAGCATGAAAAAATAATGATAATATAGCTGAGGTCCTAAATATAATGGGTGTCCCATAAAAACCTACCAAAAGTTTATTGGTAAGGAGTTGTTGATGAATGAAAAGTTTACAATTATTTGTTTTTAAAAATCTTATGATGTTGAACATTTATTAACTTTGTTGACCACAATCATTATTCCTCGATCACCTACTACCCACTCCCTTCCCTTAACAAAATAAACATAAAAGATCAAATCTGTTTGGTTAAGATGTCATTGATTAACATGAACCATTTACCAAACAAAGCTTGTTAGCAGTGGAAACTGTGAAAGTGATTAAGTTTAACATTATCGCAGTGCTTTAAATGAGTGTTTAGTGCCTGCTTACCACATCACATCACTAACACCTTTTTTTTTTCTTTCTTCTTTATGAGAAACTCACTTTAACCGACCTTTGTTTTACCAGAAGAAAAGGCCAAACTATTGTTTGTGTTCCTCCCGAAAAAAATGAAATGAAATGTCCCCTTTTTTTTTTCTCAAAAGAAAATGCAATGTTAACTGGAGAGATTTAACAGTATATCAAGTATAAATGGGACCTCCCCATCATTTTAAATAACGAAAGTAATTTAAACCTAAAAGCTCGTGATAGTGACATCATATCCAAACTGCGGTGGCTTGAAAAGTAATGTTAAAAATGCTTACAGCCAGGTTATGAAATGCAACGACTCTTTTCCTATCGGGATCCCAACACGCCCCCTCACGTGCCCCCACATGTGATGATGTGAGCTCATTGTCCCACATTCGTATGAGCCCATTGTCTCATACCTCTCTCCAACTCTTTTTTTTTTTTCAACCACTAGCAGGTTGTGGTCACTATGCCCCCACGCATGTGAGCCCTATGCCCCCACGCATGTGAGCCCATTGTCCCACATTCGTCGTATGAGCCCATTGTCTCATATCTCTCTTGACTTTTTTTTTTTTTCAACCACTAGTAGGTTGTTATATAGACTCGGAAGTTCGGCCCTAAAACCAATTGGTGATAGGAAGAGTTGCTCAAGGCTATATAAGGCACACATTCTATTTTCTCTTTTTCGATGTGGGGCTCTTATCCTCACATCCCACCAGTTTGTTGGTCCGATAGAATGGAAAATTGGCAATGTGGCATGGTTTGCTTTGTATCTACAGTGTTTGGTTTGCTTTGTATTTGTGCCTACTCTTCCTCTCTTCCTCATCACTAATGTAAATATGTAATGATTGTTGCGTAAAAGGTGTTCAACATGCAGAGAGTTTCTGAGACCCAAAAAACTTGGCGTAAAAACCAACACGGGGTAGCAATTGAATATGATCCAAAAAAAATGTGTACCAAGAACCAGAATAAGACCCAGAAGCCAAGTTCACGAATTGACCAACCTCCTCGTGCCCTTTCTCACTCGGAGGCTTAGCAACCCAGCTCACTCCATCACCCAACAGAGCTCCTACAACGACTTCAAATCTGCTGTCTCCAACTTCAGATTCATGGCTTTGCTTACTTTATAAAATCAGCAAATTAGAGTCAGATGGTGCTTACCCATTTGTTTAAAGTGCATAAGCAAAGATGAGAGGGCCCTCCCCAAGTCCCGTTGAAGCAAGACACCGCCTTTCTGCTCCAGCTAAGTCAGTCTCTCCATCTCACTCACTTTTTTTTCTCTTCTTTCAAATTTTGATGTGTTTTACTGGAATTTCACCATATTTGAATACATTATGTAATTTTTTTCAAATTCACTAAATGGGCAGGTTTCCTTGTTAGTTATATGCACGTCTATGCCTTTGAGATTGGGGCAGGTTTTTTATCTTGTGTATGTACATAAATTGATACCATTTGCTGTAGCCAACTTGGCTATGTCCATGTCTACGTACCTTGATTCGCCTCTAGCAGGAAGAGAGGGAGAATGTGACTTAGTTTTGGTTGAAGTTGGTTTTCTGGATCTTGGAGTTGAACCTGAATAATTTTGGCTAGTTACCCAGCTTGAATGTAAAGGAGGCTAACCATAGAATTGAAAAGTCTCAAGTGGGATGCAAAATGTGATTGGTAATTGATGGTCGTTATGAAATCTTCTATGTTTGTATTAAATTTGGGCTGGATGAATAGTGGGATTAGAAAATTTAGTATTGTGAAATTGAACAAGCTTTGATTAAAAAGTAAGGAAGGACTTGTTAATAATTAGACTATCATTGCACTGTGTGAAATTAGTATGGAAAACGAAAAAGCCTTTACAAAAATGTTCAAATCGTGTGACTTATACTTGGTGAGTAGAGTTTTCTATAAGTTGGGAACCTTTTGGTGAGGATCTGCCATTTCATGTATTTAGCTACGATGGTGCATCAGATTTTAATGTCATTATTTTGCGATCTTTTTAAAGTAGTTTTTCCATTGGTATGAGCCCTGTTATTTGTAACGTGCTGAATGGGAACCTCGAACATTCCTAATTGTGCTTTTTTCGACATCAGTTTGCAATGCACTTTCCAGGATCAAAGTGATTTCAGAACATTTGCTTGGCTTTCTCTTTGGAAATTGTTTCCATTCACTTTCAAATATCTACGGCTTTATTTTAGTGTTTTTCCATCCGATTTTTTGCTATTGGTCATTTCTTTCACTTGCCATCTAGACATTTTCTCATTTACTCATGCTGTTACGATTGCCTTTGTTTCAGTGAAGACAATAACAAAAGAAGGTCCCAGAGAAACAAAGTTTTTAAAGATATTGAAAAGGCCCTCCACGTTCATGCTCAAGAGCGAATCTTAAACTGTAGACCTACCTTGAAGCTTGTGTTGATTGGTCTTATATTCGGGACTTTTGTGACCCTCTTCCTATCTACTGCTGTTTACAATACAAATAATCTGTCCAGCTCTGTATCTCAGTATGTCCCATGAGCTGATCACCTTGCATGCTCTCTCTTCTTATTTTGTGGTATTATTAGTTTACTCTTGGGTGGTTTCTTGCTTAAACTCTTTCTCTGGAACTCGAAAATTCATCTTACTAGTTAACAGGCAAAAGGTAACTCAAGTTTATTGCCTGCAGGCTAACTTTTCCACACATATGGTCAAGAAAGCTTGCTCCTGCACATTTACGTTACATCTCATCTTTAGACATTAACTGGAGTGAAATTTCAGATATAATTAAGAAACTTATTGATACAAAAGATTATCAAGGCATTGGCCTATTGAACTTTAATGACAATGAGATTGAGCATTGGAAGGAGTTCTTGCCAGATTGTGAGCATGTTGTTCTACACCTTGAATATGCATCATACAACATAACTTGGGAATCCCTTTACCCTGAATGGATAGATGAAGAGCAGGAATCTGAAGTTCCTTCATGTCCCTCTCTTCCGAAGCTTCAAATTCCTGGCAAACCACGGCTTGATCTGGTTGCTGTCAAGCTTCCCTGCAACAAGTCAGGAAACTGGTCAAGAGATGTGGCTCGGTTGCACTTGCAGCTTGAAGTAGCAAGGCTTGCTGCCTCTTCCAAAGGGTTTCACCATGTGCTTGTTCTTTTGGTGACCGACTGCTTCCCGATCCCAAATTTATTCACTTGTAAAGATCTTGTTACACGTGAAGGGAATACATGGCTTTATGAACCAAACTTGAATACCTTGAGAGAGAAGCTACAGCTCCCTGTAGGGTCATGTAAACTTGCAGTTCCTCTCAAGTTTAAAGGTAAAATATAAACTAGTTTCTTGGGTTTATTTCTTAACTTTTCTGTTTCAAAATTCAAATTTAAATTTGTCACTGTTTTCGTGTAATGAAAGCCGATAGTATCCTGATTTCCATCACTATTTCTTTCTGCTTTCCCTTCTAATTCTGAATGCATTACACTTGAGAAGTGATACACTAAATACTTGTACACAGAACATCTTTACTCGGAAAGGGCCCACCGAGAAGCATACGCAACAATCCTACACTCTGCCCATGTGTATGTCTGTGGAGCCATTGCTGCAGCTCAAAGCATCCGTATGGCTGGTTCAACACGAGATCTTGTCATATTGGTTGATGAAACAATCACCGAATATCATCGAGGAGGATTGAAGGCAGCTGGGTGGAAGATCCACACAATTCAACGAATCAGGAATCCTAAAGCTGAACCGGAAGCATACAATGAGTGGAACTACAGCAAATTCCGTCTTTGGCAGTTGACTGATTATGACAAGATCATTTTCATTGATGCCGATATGCTTATACTAAGGAATATTGATTTCCTATTTCAGATGCCAGAAATATCAGCCACAGGAAATGATGCTACTCTGTTTAACTCAGGCGTGATGTTGATTGAACCATCAAATTGTACATTCCAGCTGCTCATGGATCATGTGAATGAAATCGTCTCCTACAACGGTGGTGACCAAGGTTATCTGAATGAGATATTTACATGGTGGCACAGGATTCCAAAACACATGAACTTCTTGAAACATTTCTGGGAAGGTGATGAGCTGGAGATGAAGCAGATGAAAACTCACCTCTTTGAAGCTGATCCTCCCATCCTCTATGTCCTCCATTATCTTGGTAACAAGCCCTGGCTCTGCTTCCGGGACTATGACTGCAATTGGAATGTTGATTTTATGCAGGAGTTTGCGAGTGATGTTGCACATAAAAGGTGGTGGAAAGTGCATGATGCAATGCCGGGAAACTTGCAAAAGTTCTGTTTGCTTCCGACAGAGCAGAAGGCAGGACTAGAGTGGGATAGGATGCAAGCTGAGAAAGCGAATTACAGTGATGGCCACTGGAAAATCAAGATAAAAGACGAGCGTCTGAAGACATGCTTTGAGGATTTTTGCTCCTGGAAGAGCATGTTAAGGCACTGGGGTGAAAAGAATTGGACTGATAATGCTACAGTTAGTTTTACTCCATCATCACCTGCACTTACCAATGTAACAGTCTCTTCTTCGTGACTTGTTTACTTCTTTAATACTTGCATACCTACACATGTGATA